>LR732085.1:1998199-2401891 GCA_902506015.1 Armillaria ostoyae | reverse complement strand
TTCCTTGCTGGTTACAAATCAATATCCAGGGCCTTTTCGCTAATGCCTGCGGGGATGGCCACTTGCGGCTGATATTCACGTATGATACGACTGATGTTAACTATTCGCCTCGCGAGCGATACGGATACGCCTCTGAGCAACATTTCTACTACCCAGACATATACAGGAAGCCCCGTTCCTGTAGTCCATTCACTGGAGTACGGACACTTGAGATGAGAGGAGCAAATCCATGTGCTGTTTACATGACCGTGGGGGTCTGTCCTGACCTCGAGGTCTTGGAGACGGATGTCGACGAAAATCTAATGCAAGGAGGCTTTGATGCTGCTAATGCTCGTCCACCGGCATCGTGTCCTGAAGAGGCGTATTTCTTCAGCAAGGATAACTGGTGTTCTCCGACAGAGATGTTATGGCCTAACAGAAGGAGTCCTCCTTCTGTTAGGAAATCAGTGCCGCAATCGGCTCGGATTTCAGGAGCGGAGTGTTCTTCGTCAACGCGGCAGAGAAAATCCACCCAGTCATCTGAGAATGTTTCGCCGCATACGGGCACTCGAAGAGATATCTCGTCTGCCGGCAGTGATGTCGTTCATGCGAAGAAGCTCAGCTTTGCCCACCGAATGCGTGCGTTTCTCAGGATTTTTTGTTTGGTAATATCTTTCAGGCTGCTATTCACAATACTGGAGAACTTACGAAGAAATTCGACAGGCTTTTTGAATATATAGTCGATAGCTTCTTTCTCGAGCACTCTATAATCTACTCAAGCTGTTACCTGTAGCATTGAAGAATCAAGTGACGTTGATTTAAGCTGATTACTATGTGCAAGGGGATCGCGCATTCACTTTTCCAAATCTGTCCGTAAATAAAAACAAGTATATGATTCAGGACCCCGAGGGACATGGAAGAGTCTGTCGAAAGAATACCTGGGCTACAGATTGGCAACGACAAGGTTCCTGTGCTAGATGAAACAAACGGTCAGTACAAATGGTAGATACAAAATGGCAAGACACACCCGGAGTGGACCAGATGAGTTCGTGTCTTCGTCGTCGAGATCACCAACGCGTGAGGAAGATATCGAGTCTGTGGCATATGAGCCATTATTAGAGGATGGAGAAAGGAGCGAGGGGTCATTGTCACTAGTTGACGTCTCGACAGTGAATACTGAAGCAAGGGCAGAAGCCGCTGCCAATGCTTTGCTACTGAGGAGATCGAACAAACTAGAACTTTCAACTGGTAAGTTGAATCAAGTTCAGTAGATAAACCACAACTGTAATGCCGGATTCTTACTGCAACAGGAGGGTAAACGAGCAGGAGCGATCGGATCTGTCAGCTTGAGCATCTCCACATAAAAAAATCTCCAGATCACTGTAGAGGTATCAAGAGAGATAATGGGCATGCTTACTGAAACCACTTACTTGCCCACTTGTCTATCGTATGTTGCATATACACCCAGACGAATAACTCCAGTTCAGTATCCCGCGACTTGTCGCGCAGCTCAATGTCACCTCGACCCCTTATAGAGAGTACTAGTTTATACCATTCGGGGGACCACCGCGGCCCACGCATATCTCGAGGAGGGGGAACTGGTGCGCGGTCACCCAGGGAGAGTCGAACACCGTGATCTTCGCAAAGAATCCGCAAATCAAGGGAAAAGGAGATCTTCGTTCTCGCAAGCTCAAGAAGGTCGGGCCATGCGGAGCGGTCGAATTTACTGGGATCAGGAACCTCGACAGAGAGACTGGGTATGAAATCATTAAACAGTGTGGAAAGCGCAGCGGATAGAGCAGGAGAGTGGATAGTGTAGACTTCCGTGGCATCGCAGGGTATCGTTTCGTAGTCGGCAAAGAAGGGTCCGTACTTGCAATACAAGCGCCAGTAGAATGGAATGTTGGAGATATCGCGGGAAGCCGCAAGAAGAGTGTAGAAGGTTCAAGTCGGCATGATGCCGGATGACCTTGGGACCGATACTTACTGCTTATGGATGAGTTTGGTAGAACATTCTAGATAGTTTTCATAGTATAAATACAGGCTCTGTAGGAGCCAGAGAATACAAGTTCAATAGTCTGGCTTTACCAGCCACTAGTCTACCCACTGCGAACCTACCGTTTCCAATATGGGGGAGATGGGTCGAGGCTTGAGGAAAATCTTGACGTCCGCCATGCCAGTGAGAGATGGAGGTCAAAGCGGAAGAATAGGGGACACTTATAGTACCGTGTTCGGAGTTTCAATATAAAAGATGAGAATTTAGATGACTTGTAGATGACGGTCAGACAGCGCACCATGGCACGATCGGTTGCGCTGTTTCCAAAGTTGAAGACTCACGTTATTTGGGTGGGCACAGCGCGAATAGTTTGTCAGTAGAAAAGCTCTCCAGGACCTTTTTATTTACCCAGTACCCATAAGCATTCCACTCTGCGTATTTTCCGGATCTCTCTCAGTCGTGCCTGCAGGCTGCTGACCACTTTACGGGCGGTACGACAACAACTCGGTACGTACGGAGCTGCTCGACAGCAATGGCCGGCACTTCGTGGTCTAGTTCGAAGCACTATCTCACTTGTATTGATACTTATGTTGTTGGAATATTGAGCCGAAATGAATGCGAACACATTGTCCCAGGTATAACCACAGAGATGCAATTGATGACACTGTCGCACGATACTGAGGGACTTGGTACTGTACATTAGATTGGATCCGCCAACTGGGCTACACATTGACAGAGTCAACAACGACAAAGTTCCTGCGCTGGATGACGACAGTCAGTATAATAACAGACACGAGATGACAAGACGTACCCGGGATGGACGATTTAGAGCTGACAAGTCTGCTTCGTCACTGGAATCACCGGCATGCGAGAAAGACGTTGAATCCGTAGATGATAAGCCGTTGCTGGAGGGCAGTGAAAGAAGTGGAGGCTCATTTTCGTTGGCTGACGGCTTAACGGCTAATGCGGACGCAAAGGCAGAAGCAGCCGTGTATGCCCTACTACTGACCAAGTCGAACAAACCAGGACTTTTGGCTGATGGAAGAAGGTTAATGGAAGACACGTAACTGTGATGTTATGGCCACTGACCATAAGCGGAGGGTAAACGAGCTGAAAAAAAAAACTTTGTCAACTGATACATCTCCTGGCGAAAACCCCTCCAGATTTCTATAGCGGTGTCAGGATAGATAATCAGCTCACTACTGAAACCACGTACCAGCCCGATCATCTGCAACATAAAACATATACACCCAGACAAATAATTCCAACTCAGTATCCCGAGACTTGTCGCGCAACTCGACGTTACCTCGAATATGCGTAGAGTACACTATATTGTACCACTCTGGAGACAAGTCAATTATCCGCATATCTGTAGGCGGGGGCGGTGGGGCGCGGTTGCCTTTGGCGAGTCGAACGATGTGATCTTCGCACTCGAGCTGGAAACAAAACGAAGAGTCGGCCTTTGCCACAGCAAGCTGAAGAAGACCGCTCCACTCAGAGCGATGGAATTTATTGGGATTGGGAACCTTAGCATCAAGACCAGGTATGAGTTTGTTGTAGAAGGTGGAGAGCGACGTGACTAAAGCAGAAGACTGTATAGTGTATACTTCTGTAGCATCGGAGGGTATTGTTCCATAGTCCGCGAAAAATGGTCCGTACTTAGAGTCAAAGGGCCACTTGAACGGCAGATATTTCGAGTGGCCGTATTTGCGGGATATTGGTCGAGGCTTGAAATAAAGCTGGATGCTTGCCATGAGAGATGAGGTCAAGTGACGTGGAAGGACAGGGGTCGACAACCACCCGTAAAACTGGAAAACTGGATTGATTGGCCATCTCCGCTGATACAGCTCAGTAAAGTACTCATCTTGAGCGAGACAACGGGCCGAAATGTTGCCGATTACAATGACACCGCCATATTCTGCTTGACGGCGTCCTCTCTGCATCCTCCACTCTGCTCGTAAGTTTCCATCTCACCCCGTGTGTAGAATTGGTCATCGACCAAGTCGACAGCAACCTGCAGGCACGACTGAGAGATCCGGAAGATGAGTAGAGAGATGGAGTGCTTACGGGTATTGCCTAAATCAAAAGATCCTCTGGAGAGGCCTAGGTGGCTTTATACTACTGGAAAACTCTTGACTATTTTTTTCCTTGTCAAGATATATTCGAGTCTTTACTGTTCAGGAAGGTTCCGCACGTGACGCGGGCTTCATTTCTAAACTAAACTTTCAATTTGAAATTGTCAAACTTTTTGTCCTTGAACGTCCATCTCGTTTCCCAGTCTCACACCGTACTGGAACTATACTACTGGAAATATACACGCAAGTTCTTCAAGCATCGGTATTCTTGCGCCTGCAGAGCCAGCGAGCGTAATTTCGAACCGAGCAAGAAAAGGATTCTGTGGCACCTGTGAGTAAAGGAACGTCTCCTCCGTTCATGTACTTATTAACGATGGCCACAATCACAGAGTCAATATGGCCCATGCATATGGTCGACAAATTTCTGTCGAGGCCTTTCCCTCCGTCACCCTCAACAACCTTCCGAACGAGCTCCTGCTTCTCATTTTTCAAGACCTTGATCCATCCAGCCTGATCAGCGTCTCCTGTTTGTGTCGGCGAATCAACGCCGTAGCCACAACGTACCTACTCTTCCCAAAGACGGACTGTAACGATGCCCTTGCCCAGCTTCGCGTCAACAGTCTTAGCTTCGGCCTCTCCAATGGTCTGTCTTTCAACAGCGTTGCCGGCGTCAGGCTCTCGTTCTCCATGAAGCAACCCATAGAGTTCTTCTCCTGCCACTTCTCTGCTGCAGATTGTATCAGAGAAATGGAGCAGGTCGAAAGGCTTTTCGAAACGGGGCGGATGATTGAATGCGTCGATTTACGGTTCCCCCGAGGGTCATTGTTATTTCTGGAGCCAGAACCAGAGACGTCCATGACTGAATGTGAGCTAAACAGTCCGGCAGTCGTCCGCCTTTTCCAGCAACTACATCATACCAAGTGTCGTTCATTTGGGGCGTACGATGTCCTGCCGGTCGAATACGACGATGGTGCCAGATTTTGCGGCCCAGTCGTCAGCACACTCAAATACATTAGCATCTCTCGTACCCCGTTTCTGCTCACCGACTTTTTCCGCGAATGGACCATCAGTACGATGAATTCGTCTCCTCTCAGGGACGTCACACTGGAAGATGTCGACATCCAACAGTTGCTGCCCTTACTCTCCTTGCCCTTCCTCCAAAAGCTCGACATACGGTGCCTCGATCTCCCTTTAAGTGATATCACACCCTTCCTCGCGCGGCACCCCACGATAGAAAGCCTAATGCTCCGAATTTTGTTCGACGACACGTCTCTCGCTCCTAACTCGCTCCCCCAGCTGAGAGACTTTAGTTCGACAGCTGAATGTCTGTCCCAGCTACTCTCTTCCCCCGGATCCATGCCTCAACTTCAAAGCGTGACCTGCTACATCTCAACATCTTTCTTGTCTCCATCACCCTTACCTACAGACGCCATACAGACGCTCTTCCGAAACATCGCCCTCCATAGTACCATTACCATCCTCGACATTCCCCTCTCAGATTTGAACGCGTCGGAGGAATGGCTGAGCGTGGATCCGAGGTCTGAACACCTCCTTACGGAAGTCAACAGCTTGTATGTCACTCTTTCGATGAATGCGAGGGACGAGAGCGTAGTGAGGGAGCGGATCATAGAGTCGATCGCGCTGTTTCCGAAGTTGGAAACTCTGACGTTATTCGGCTGGGCGCAGTGCGAAGAGTTTGCCAGTAGTATAAAAGCGGCCTATCCTCGTCTCCAGAGGATCTTTTCGGGCCTTACGGATATCTCAGGATCTATCATCTAGGATACAGAGTCTCTATGGACTACGTGTACGGCGGCGCCACAAGCGCGTTATGTACGTATGCTTACAATTGGCGACATTTTGATAGCCACCACTAGCATTTACGGGCAGCACAACATCACCATGATGTACCGTCTCGGCACATGCGATTGAAGGACACTGTCCAAAAAGAAATCAGATGTGATATAGACCATATGACCATTAGCTTGATTTTTTATGTTTCGTGTCGCGTGCCAGCCTTGAGCTTGAGCAGTTCACATGGCGGTATTATCTTTTTCCTACTAAACGTCATTCAGACTTTTCTAACATTACTCAGTCAGCACATCCTGTCGATCTCATTTTCCATCTCGAGTGCTGATTTTTCGTCGCGCAATTACCATGCAGGTATTCTTCGTTATGGCTTATGGGCGGAAACAACGAACACCAACAGGTGAATCTACCTTTGGCAATTCTTTACCTTGTGTCTTTCTCATTAATCTTTTTATACAGTGATTTTTGGTTTCTTGTCGGGAGTCTATCCGTCGGATATCAACTAACCTCTAAGTGCCTTCATAAATACCCGGCGTGTTGCTACCATGAGAGGCCCAACAGTATCTACTCCTCTTCTACTCGAAATATGATCCTGTGTGTCCATTATTGTATGATTTTGTGGCTCACCATGATTTCAATGAGGATAGTGCTGGCTAGAACCATCCTACTTTCTCCTCTTTCATCGCAAAATTTTCGTCCCTCAAAGGCGTTTCGGATCCCATCTATGTTCCCAGCGGCGAAGACAGTGTCCTGGTGGGCTCTGAATCAGCTTCGCGTACCCGCTTAATTAATACAGTGCAGGCGAAGCATGTCGGTCTCAGAGGGAATCTGGAAAGTTGGAGAGCGGCCACTCTGAGCCTCATCAGAAGCGAGAGGATTGATACTTAGATGGAAAGACATTTCAGTTCAGCCAAGGAGGTTAGGTGGAGAATGAAAGTAGTGATGTAGGCGCTGAGCCCATGTTTCAATGAGAAACAACGACCCTTCTCAACGAAAACAAGCGATCCTCGCCTACCCCAACGTCACTGTGACATTCCACAGGCTACTTACGCAGGCAAAAGTAAGCGGGCGCCACCAGATGTACTCTGGAGAGGACAGTACCGCCCCCGCGATTGGATTACCCGTCAACAGTGCCAAACCAATGAAGAAGCACGATATGCCAATTCGAAGTCTGCCCAAAATAATTAGGACGGAAATTTTGCTAGGCGAAAGACCTTACCCTATGTCGTCTAATGTGGGACTCCGTGTGAACGCAGCTACGGCCGGAGACGCTAGTGTCAAAAACGCGCCAGAAACGAATCCATAAACCAGCTCAAATAACGCCACCCCTGCAACGGATCTGACGCCGAGAAGCGCCCACAGCATTCCGGATGAAATTATTCCACTTGGAATGATCACTGGAGGGATATTAAAACGACTGGTAGCGACCAATATCATTCACCTTACCGTTTAACGGACCGTATTTATCGGCCAGGAAATTGGGCATGAACCGTCCAACAGCTGCACCGGCATTCAGGATGGGGAGCTGTCATACAACTGTTGTGAGCCCACGGATGAAATTGCAAACAAAGCTAAAGCGCACCGTCCAAGTCAGAAAGCTGGGATCTACTCCGTGGGTCTCAGAGAAGAGCTGTAGGTAGAAGTCTGTGAAAGAGGCATCAGCATTTTAGGATGAGAAGGATAGTACGAATGAAACGTGCATGGGATGAAGATCCCCCAGAATCCTAGAAAGAGCCTTCTGGAAGTTAGCAGGGTCCAAAACTTACACGCGATACAACATACCCTACGATCGTCACCCAATACGGAGGATCGTGTATTATTTGGCTCATATCTACTGGAGTGCGTTTGCGTGTCGGCCCTGGAAATGTAAATCAGTTAAATGCAAACGCAGTAGCGATGCACAAAGTTGCCTACATCTTGGCTTCATGATCAGGTTCGCGACGACCAGGAATGCGATGTTGATGAACGCGATGAAACTAAATACTATGAGACGGATATCTCCATATAAAACAGTCCATCCACTCACCGAACGGCCCAAGGAAATCCGAGTCCCTCCCGCGGAAATATCTTATTGAGGATTATAGGGTAAATGACACCTCCAACGGACCCACCTCCAAAGAACATCAATAACACTCTCCCAGGCCGATTGACAACTGAACGTACTCGCCACCACAATTTCCATGGCTACGGCTCTCCTCCTCCGGAAATAATGCGACATAATAGTGAAATAGATTTACCTGAATGTTTCCAAATGTGCATAGTGTGAGTTAGAATGAGTAGGTTCGAAGAAGGGAGACCACGCGTACACATTGCGACTAGGGATCTAAAAGCACGAGTTTTCAGCGTGACGAAAAGTAATGAAATAGGGAACGACCTACGCGCCACAAACTGTTAACCATCCTTGGAGTGTGCCCTCGACGAACTGAGATGGACTTGGAGGCTCCTCGATTGGCAGCGCTTTATTCTCTGCGTCGTCGACGACCTTGACGCTGATTATACTTCCCGCTCTAGTTGCAGGCAGCGATCCTGATTCGGCAGCCTCAGCCCTCGAGAGCCGGCCCAGTTCTACGTCTCCTGGACGATTGCTCTCTGAGGAGTACGATTGTCGACGAGGATACTCGAAAGACATGGGGCAGAGATGGTTCAGTGCAAGGAGGGGGATGCAGAGATAGACGCTCGTTGTACTACATGAGTGGGCCAATGGCCGATGGCTGTGGAACTTCTCCGTACCAACAAAATCACCGAGTCCTGTGAAAGATCAGAGGCTCCCCCGGAAGACGGGAGAACCCAAGGTGTGATAAGTTACTTTTGATATCCATTGAAGGGGAAGCATTAACAGTTCCCAAGCTGATGACCCTAGTTCAATAGTCCAGTTCCAGTAGACGCAAGGCTTATCACCATATCGCCCTGGGTCCCATCAGAATCAAAGTTGCAACGGGGACATCCCTGGCCTTCTGGCATAGAGAGTACGTATTAATAGAACTATTTTCCATCATCCTTCCTGTACCACAGGACTAGCGACTAAAATCAGAGGTTGATGTCACAAGAATTCCAGCGAGGTGTTCCTTACCTTTGATGGGCTTCTTTCTGAGCTATCCAGACTCTACATTCGCTCCTCTGTTGAAGTGCATCGCAGGATGATCGGTATCTGTAAACCGGAAAGCTTTCCGACAAGTTGAAGTGTTTCTCACCAATAACGTGTCGAACGTGACCATCGCATTACGACCGCGATATTGAGTTCCTCGCAGCTCGCATCATGGCAGCATCATGGTGGCTGCCGCGGCCGGATTTACATTGAAGGATGTTTGACAAGAATGATATGATGGTATGGAAGCCAGTGGATGGATGTGTATCTGATGGGTCAGTTAGCTTCCGGTCGTCCAAGAGAAAGGAAAGTTTAAAAAAATAAGGAGCGTTTGCGAAGGACTGGCAGCCGGACCGATTCCCCGGAAAAGTTGTGACGCGGGCCGCGACAACATGATATTACTCTTCAACAGCCACGTAGAACGGCGAGTGATAGTTCCATCTTATCTCTCTTCTTCTCACAGTTTATCCCCGGAGCAACCTTAAATTTTGCAGGACCTGCCGGAAGCTCTTCCGTCAGGTGCGGGAAAAATAATAATCTTCTCAGCCAGGCGATCGGAATCATGGTTTGAATGAGTTTTGATGGGCCAATGCACCTGAACGCATGAACATTGTCGAAATCGTGCCTGGTTAGAGTATCCAGCCTGCGACGGTTCACTCAGCTCGGTTTCCGTGGCGTGATGCAACTCTGTGATCGTGACAGACTTTGAGCGTTCGAGGGCCATCTTTCAGATTTCTCACGACGATTGTCGGAGATATATGTATAAGCTTCTCTCTTCAGGACCGGTACAACGACCCCAATTACAACATGCAACCAGTCCCCGCAGGTTATCCCATAGAACGGCTGTAAGTCATAAGCTTGAACTTGAGCGGTAGTATGTACTAAGTCGTCTCATTTCAGGTCTGGACCTTTGGTTTGGCGAATTACACGTTTCGTCTATTCAGTCCCTAACACGGCAATTTAGATCGTTGCCTATCTCTTGCACTGGGGACTCTTCGGGACTCTGTCCGTGCAGCTGTGTGCGTCGCTCGGAATTACTCTCCATTAAACTGTTTCTAATTTATTTTCGTTAGATCTGTACTATCTAGCATTTCCAAAAGACAGGCGGTTCACAAAATATCTCGTCTATGGCATCTACATTGTCGAGTTTGTTCAGACGATGCTCGTCACCCACGACGCTTTCTCAATGTTCGGATACGGCTTCGGTGACATCGAAGCCCTCACTGATATGCACTTTGATTGGCTCACTGTCCCCATCATGAGCGGTGTCGGTGCGTGCAGCATCCTTTTTTTTTCAGTTTTCCGTTACTTATAATAAGTACAGTTGCTTGTGTCGGGCAGGTCTTCTATGCGTACCGAATCTTCGTGTTGTCAAAGTCACTAATCGTCCCGATATTCGTGACCTGTGTTCGTCAATGTGCTCTTTCTTCGTGACGATCTAGCTCATCTATATACAGGTGTCCTTGACAAGCACTGTAGCAGCTATAATCACAGGCGCCTATTCTTTTGAAGCAGGCAACGTCCTTAAACTCAATAACCGGAGGACGTCCATCGCCGTTGGGGTAAGTATCTGACTTAGGCATCCCGTGTTTACAGTGCTGATCTAGGCGCAGATTTGGTGCGGAGCGTCCGCCTTGTGCGATATCATCATCGCTATCTGTATGACTTACTACGTGAGCCCTTTTGCTCTTTTAGTTACCTCCGTTAATGTCGATCTCCGTAGCTTATGCGCAGCGATACGGGCTTCCGTCGCACCCGATTGCTTGTCACGAAGTTAATTCGTCTTACTGTTGAAACAGGATCTGTGACAGGTATGTGCTCCGTATCATCTAACGTTCTCGCAAGAATGACACCACCTACGTTCAGCTGTTGTCGCCCTGTTCAACCTTATCCTTTTCTTTGCGTTCCCTCATCAGACTTTCTACGGGACACCAGCCCTCATCATGGCCAAGCTGTATGCAAATACCGTTTACATGGTATTGAATTCGCGAATCCGAATTATGGGTGGACGGGATACCTATACATCTTCGACTGATCTGAGTATCACGAGCACTATGATACGGGATACTAATTCCCAATCATCACAAGGCACACGGAGAACTGACGGGATGCAAGGTCGGGCGCCAATAGTTGCGATAACTAAGGAGGTATTCAACGATGATTTTGAGATGGGTCGAATGAATGTCAGTCATGGTGGTTCATTTGCCTTTATTGAAGCTGATTTTTCCCCAAGGACAAACCTCAGGGCAAAAGCATGGGGTACACTGCCGCGTAACTGTTAGAGTACTTTCTTTAAGCCAACGCCGTGTACCGGGGAACCCGCCTAATTTATTTATCTTGTGTTGTTGTAACAAACATTGTTGCCAAAATTTGATTGCGGGACTTGCATATTATTACAGCTGTTTGCATACGGCTTGACAGTAGCATGCGTT
Source organism: Armillaria ostoyae (assembly GCA_902506015.1). NCBI lineage: Eukaryota > Fungi > Basidiomycota > Agaricomycetes > Agaricales > Physalacriaceae > Armillaria > Armillaria ostoyae. Next base: position 2,390,518 of record LR732085.1, on the reverse strand, counting down.
TTGCGCGACAGAAAAGAGTGATCTGGACTTCGTCATAAACTATGGTTCAGGGACACGAAGACGTATTCGTGGCTGGTTTATGGCCATTCCGGCGATCTCGGAGGCGCTTTCGTGCGCCTGAAGTCCCCCAAACACGGTTTATGATGAAGTCCGAGTCTTCTTTCATCATTCACGAAAATACCCCTGACTGCCAAGCTGTATGCAAACGGCTGTAAGAGGATCGGTTTCTGAGGTGAAAGTTTCCAACTTTGCATGCGAAGTTTGTGTCGATATTTATTGAAAACGCTCATCTCTGACTCAGGCACCGACCAAGTACGGACATGCATATGTTCGGTATACCTCTAAGCTGCGACCTTTAATCCATCTCGTAGGACCCGTCGAAGTAGTTTTCCACTGGGACTCTGTCGATACCGGTGATCGATAAGTGCTACGTGAAACTCGGAAGATGACGAGTTTACTTGCCTTTGGAACGGAATCTATAAAACGGACGCCCCCAGCAAGCCATTTCTCTTTGACTTTATGATCCGCGACGTGCTTTGGAATCATGAGGCATCAGATCATGGTAACAAGCCTTTCGCCAGCTCGTTCGCTCACCTGTTTGATCTGGTCTTTGATGGTTTCTGGGTCTCCGCCATCATTCATGATTTGGCGTGCTTGCATGCTGGGCACAACAAACGCCAGAGGAAGTTCGCCTGAGTACCTATTGAACAAGTTGAGTGTGAAAGCACACGGTTAGGACGTTAGCTAGACTTGCTCGTCTGCGATGGGTACCACACAGACGTCAGCCACATGAGGATGGCTCATGAGATGATCTATGGATGGGTCGAACCAAATAACTGCGCATGGAAACGAGTATAGCTACCCTCTATTTCGGCGGGGGCAACTTGAAAGCCGCGTACTTTGATAAGTTCCTGTGAAATTTGAAGAGAGGATATAGCGAGACTCGAGCACGGTAACTTACTTTAAGCCTATCCACTACGAACAATTCTCCTGACTCGCTGAATCTGACTTCGTCTCCCGAACGGACCCAACTTTAACAAAGAGGGAATGACTATGATATCTCATCTCCAGAAGTCGAATTTGAGTTCTTACCCATCAATGAATGCGGATTTTGTGCTGAAAAAAAAGTCACTAAGCCGGATATAGAAAATACTTAGTAGAAATAACTCACGCTTCCTCGTCGCCAAGATATCCTAAACCGATAGACGGTCCGGTCATGACTAGTTCTCCTGTTTCTCCTGCAACAGCAAGGGTCCCGTCTGCCTTGACGACCTTAGCGACGAAACCTGGGAGCATCGGACCGCATCCTCCTGTACTCATCCGCTGGTCCGGCGGCTGTATCGCAGCAATGATGGTTTCCGTCATACCTAAAACAGAGGATCAGATCTGAGGGTCGAATGATTTAGTGAATGGGGCTTACCGTAGCCTTGGGATATGGCGGCATTTGGGAAGACCTTTGTAGCCTGGTGCATGAGGTCGACGGAAAGAGACGCAGCTCCGGTGAAGACGAGTTTGACGTGGTCAAAGTTGCGAGAGGCCACTGAGGGATCCTGCGACAGTGAGTCGTTGGTGCAGAACTTGCAGAACTAGTACTAGCTCAAATCCATACGCACTTTGCAAATTAGAACCACATGGGGCGGAACAAGACTAGAGAAAACAATTAAATTGAGTGCAAGGGGAAATGATTAGTTTGTTTCGTACTAAAGATGGGCGATGTGGTACTTTGTTATGCTTGTGAGAAAACTAGATAGGCTGAATCTCGGCACTACATCAACAGTCATCTTGTAGCATGCACTTGTCAGATATGCGCAATTCTGGAGCAGTTCGATATGAAACGTACCCCAAGAAATAAGGCCCAGTATATCTTTTGAATACAATCAGGTTGGACAAAAAATTCATCAGAAGAACTTGCAGTCCTCACGTTTGCAATTAAGCCATAAACATGGAAAAAGGGCAATACTTGGGAAATGGTGAGCGCCGATGAAACTTGAAGGTTGATGTCCTTACATCCGGTGATCACGTCCTCAGCCAGAAGAGCCCATTTCTCGGGGCCTCGGGGTTTCCTATCCTCTCTCTGATGCGCTGTCATCTGAAGGATGTTGGCGATAACAGCATAATGAGAAAGCGCCACAGCCTGGTAAGGAACATCAAAAGTCTACATAAGCGGTATCAGACGATTCGTTCATACGCACCTTAGGTTTTCCGGTGGTTCCTGAGGAGAAGAACAGGAGAGCGACCTTGGTCTTACCTTCACCTGGAGCCAACCGTTTCTCCGGAATCTGAGCAGACGAATTTTCCCCATATGACACTAGCTCCGACACCATAGTGTATCCCGATCCAGGATTAACAGTGCTGATATCAAACAATAGAATCGAACTCGTAGGGATACCAAATGTATTTGCTGCAGGGGTGACGACTTTGAGGAACCGCTCGTCGGTGAGTATTCTCGTTGCCTTTGTTAGGGACAACAAATTCTCCAGCTCCTCGACAGTGTAAAGGGGATTCGCAGCCCTGAAAGGGCTTAAGTACAAGCCGTGCGACCCGTCGACAGGATACGTACGCGATTGTCGCTCCTAGTCGGTGGATAGCCCATGTCGCGACGACATAGTCTATAACGTGCGTGAGCTGGTCCTACTGGTGCGCAGGTTGGCGGACACCACTTACCGATATGGTTGGGGCTGAAGAACAATACTGTATGATACACGTGAGTTCTTCTTTTTGTGGAATGAAGTAATCGTGTACCTACCAACGTCGTCTTCCTCTAAACACGAGGTGTTGAAGTGAATTTACACTGCGGCTTGAGTCCTAGGGAAGCTTACTAAGGTTACATTCAGTATGCAAGCTTTTAGCCAAATCGTTGCTGCGGGTGCGCAACTATATCAAAGGGTCAGCCATTTCACGATCGACTACTGTTAAATTACTAGCCTCCTTGAACGTGTATTCTCTTCCGGTGGTATCGTCTATAAGCCAGATTGCGTCATCCCCCTTTCTCATTTCACTCAACGGATGCTTGTAATCATCGAGGAGGAACTGAGGTACAGTAAGGTCGTCGGGAATGAACGGTAATGGAATAGAGGATTTGAATTCCGTCATGGCTGCAGGGGAGGATGATGAAGACCACTGCCCCCGCAGGAAAACCTCCCCCATATAACGACCCTCGCCGCAGGAATAACAAGTTTGATGAGCCAAAGACATACGCTGGCTCATCCGCTGTGAGCGCTGTTCCAGCTTGATATGCGAACCGCAGGAAGACTATCATAATCATGATAATGATGGACCAATTGAATGGAAAGGGAGCATGGAAATGAGTGCAACTTTTCTTCGTGATCATCAAGCCTCTGATGCACAGTTCAACTGTGCATCAGAAGCTGCACAATCAGCGAAGGAGGATTGTGATAAGGTTCGCAAGAAAATAGAAAGGACCTAGAAACGTTTTCTTTACTATGTAGGCCTCTTGACTAGAAAACGCAAACAAATTGAATGAAAACGCGGCTTGTAGTCCTATGCTGACAAGGACACGGATAAAAGAGCGAGCGTGAGAATCTTTCAGCCCCATATGGGCTCATGATCAACTCAGGGTCAATTTCGTATCATCATGACACGGCACGGTACCACTGGACGCAAGTATACAAGATGGTAGATTCGTAGCTTGTATGAAAGAATGCCGCTTGGAGTTGTTCGAAAGGCTGTACGTTATCACTAGGTCCATGTGCTCGAGCCTTCTATCTTCAACGCGATGATATCTAAGTCTGATTCAATTATTCATTTAGGACTGCTTTGGGGTGCCGCAACGTTGGTGCAACGTAAAGTGGCCCATCGGACGCCCGGAATGCACCGTCCAAATCCGTTTATTTGCATTCGATGCGAGCGTCTGCTCTGTTATAAAAGGCTTGCGAAATAGCGTCGTGCTGTAACTCATTCAACGATGAACAGCCAATCTACACTAGCGAAGCACCCCCTTTTTCGTATCCAGGTCGAGAAACTCGCTACAGATGAACGAGTTGCTCTTGCATACAAGAGAGCGAAGCTTATGCTCAGTACACACAGTATGCCCAATCTGTTCTTCCTTTCTATCAAGATAGTTGACTTCCTGACCAGCCATGACCGCCTCAGACGTTCAACACAGCTCTGAACGCTTCTGGGGCTTGTTCACAGATCCAGCTACATGCTTGGATATCGGAATGTTCACTATTCTTGCGGCCCATGTGGGCTTGACTATTGGTACTCTGTCGCGCCACCTTGATACCCGTCCGGACTTGAGGCCCCTCGTCTCTGAACTGCTCCGTTTCGAAAAAGTAGGCATTTTCCTCTTGACGGAACGCGGCCACGGACTCGATGCTTTCAATATCGAAACGACGGCTACACGCATGCCTGATGGAAGCTATATTCTCAACACTCCGCGTGAAGAGGCTACCAAGTAAGCTTAGCCTTTTACGAAAGTGTCCTTTCCTAATTTCGTTTATCAGGTTCATGCCGGCCTCTACGCCCGCATTTGGCATCCCAAAGGTTGCGTTGGTCATGGCAAGGTTAATGGACAATGGAAAAGATCTTGGCTGTAGATACTTCATCATACCTATCTGGTAAGATACTCCCTACTCTCAGCCGATCTAACAAACTCATTTATTCATTCAAACAGCGATGAAAAAGAAATGTACCGCGGTGTCAAGTCTACGCGCCTTCCTCGTCGTAGCGGAACTGGTCCACTTGATTTCTCCATCGCTTCGTTTGACAATGTTCGCCTTCCCCCCACGGCCCTGGTGGCCGCCGATCTTCAGCACATTACTGCTCCCGAACGACCCCTCGAAGCATGGTGGGACGAGAACTGGAGAATTCAATTAGGCTCACTCTTGATCGTATCTCCCTTGATCTACGCCGTGAAGATGTCAGCTTATATTGTCGGCTCTTATTCTATGCACCGGTGCATCACGGATCGCAAGAGCTCTTCGATGATCCCCATAATCTCTTTCAGGACCCAGCAGTGGCCTATCGCTCATGCAGTCGCTGTCGGATATGTGTTAGATCACTGGTACGCGTCGGTGATCCGAGAGTCGCAGGACTCTGCATTGGATGGTCGCCTTCGGCATGCCATGGCAGTCATCACGAAGGCTACGGTGGTCCGTCACTTCCAGCGCTGCATAGCCGAGATCTCGGAACGTTGTGGAGCACAAGGTATGTAGTCGTTAAAAATATTGCGGCGCCAACTTTCTAACATATTCGTAGGAATGTTCGAACAGAATTACATGGCAAGAATGGAGGTAAGATACGCTGGCTTTGAGCACATACTCTTGCTAATATGATAATGCCTTCTAGAACGACGGAAAAGGTCAGACATACGAACGGTGTCTATGGTAGTGACTGACTCTTCGAGCAGGTGCCGTAGTTGCTGAAGGCGAGATACTTACGTTGTGCATCCGGTTGTTTTCCGAGCTTCTTCTGAAGCGTTACACCATCGCTTTATCAGACGCCGATGAATCATTGCTGGCCCAGCATGCTCACGGTCTGATGGAAGAGAATGGCAAGCTCCTTGCTGGTATAGGTGACCACCGCAGCAAAGAATTCAACTCCCTCATTCTTCCTCAGTCTCAGCCAGTCATCGAGGCGCTGGGTCATGCCTTTGCATATTCCGCAGCGAAGAAAGCCAACGTTCCACAGCCTATCCTGGATGTGTACGAATGCGCTGTGATCCGTCAGGATCCGGCATGGTACTCCGAAGTTGGAGTCTCGCGAGTGCAGCAGCGCATGCGCGAGGATCGTGCGGTTTCTTCGATGTTGCCGCATTTGAGGGCGTATATATCTGGAATGAATATGGCGGGGTTTGCGACTGCCCCCATTGTGTCGAATGAGACTTGGCAGGCGTACGTGTATGAATTACCGGTGTATACCGGAAATGCACAGGCGAAGACGAACAGGGAGTATGCAATGCTTTAGATGCGTTACTTCTCAAGGGGGTACCGGGATTGCGGACCGGTACACACCGGTGGTAGGTAGGTTGGGCCCGAAGGGCCGCTAAAAGTTTTTTCGTAGCACTTAGTTTTGCTGTATATATGGGTACATTCGGACATTTTCATACAAAGTATATGTCCTTTGTGTATTACTGACCATATTCAAGGCTTCTTTTCAGCTATTAAATATTTATGGTGACTCTACAGATATGTATTATACAAAATGTATACACTTTTCACATCACTGAAGCTGCACATGCTAGCAAATTAATCTTACATGCTGTCATTATCATACAATACTTCTCCAATACGAATTACCAGACGCAAGTTTTCATGCTCGGCCTTGTTCGGCATGGCTACATGCGGCATCGAGCCTGCCGGATGATATCATCAGGCACATTATGCTCTATATGGTAATTATGACGTCATGTAGTAGGTAGGTTGGGGTTAAAAGTTTTTTGACGTTGTGTACCAAATCCCAAGATCGGTGACCCCTTGTTACTTCTTCAAATTTTACCAGATTTTTTCTGTGCAATAGGGATGCCGAGTGGGCCGTTTCGTAGCTATAAGTTTGTAGATGATACTCAGATTTTACACCTTCATGGTTGCTCTAGATACTGGGTAATAAGAATCAAATAAGAATCCTTCCTTGAACCTTCCCGCTCTCACGGAAATTGCCGGATCTGATCTTTCCTTACCACTATATTCTACATCATCGGTCTTGGGCTTTGCGATGAAAAGGATGTCACCATTCGCGGGCTCGAGGTAAAATATCCAGTATATTCTGATTGGCTCATTTCTTATCATTTTCATAGGCCATCAAAGGATCTTCTCGTGTATACTTGGAAGCATATACTAGCATCTTGATGGTGCAAAAAGAAAAACTGGTATGATAGTCATCCATCGCGATGTTTCTTGGGCCGACGTATGCAAGGAAGCATTCTACGAAAAACCCCTGATTCTCGCCGACCGTGACATGGTGGAAACAGAGAGCGATGGAATATTGGCGAATGCAGACAGGAAGGACGTATCCCTGCTGGTTGTTGGGGATCCATTCGGGTGGGTAGCTGTCTTTTTCTTCGATAGTAGGCTCACACCGGATCTCGTAGGGCAACAACGCATACCGACATCATCCTTCGCGCTCGGGCCCTAGGTGTCCCCACCCGTGTCATCCACAATGCATCGATAATGAACGCAGTCGGCGCCTGTGGCCTCCAACTTTACAATTTTGGCCAGACGGTCTCTCTAGTTTTCTTTACGGATACATGGAAACCCGACAGTTTTTACGATAGAATCAAGGAGAACGCAGATCTCGGTCTGCACACGCTCGTGTTGCTGGATATAAAGGTCAAGGAACAAAGTGAAGAGAATCTGGCTCGGTGAGGGACTTTCTTCCTCTTTCTGTCTTGCATCTTAATATCTGTACCAGCGGTCGGAAGATCTACGAACCGCCTCGATACATGTCAATACGACAAGCCGTCTCTCAACTGATAGAGATCGAATCTCTAAGGCAGACTGGAACGTTATCTCCTGATACAACTCTCGCAGTGGCGCTTTCTCGTGTTGGCGGTGGAACCGACAATCAGAGGATAGTTGCTGGTACACTGACAGACCTGGTCAACCATCCAGAAGATGCCTTTGGAGATCCTCTTCATAGTCTCGTTCTTGTTAGCAAACGACTTCACCATCTCGAGGTCGAGTATGCCCAAGACTTTGCTGTTGATCTCGAGAGATGGAGAAATACCGCTAAGCAGGTCTACGGATGTGCATTGGATTAGGTTTTCCTAGTGGACCTAAGGGTCACGATGCCTCGTTCGTACATATTAGCGTACACCGCTGAAGCAATACGCTCACGTATTTGCCCTTTGACGTGGTCTTTAATACAGATCTACAACTCTATGGGCTAATATATACAGGAAATTTACCTTTGCCGTCTCAAACTCCAATGTCCACTCCAACCACATAGCAATGTTTCGAGCTAGTAGTGGCGCGAGAACTTCGAAGCCGTTGATGAAGGAAGACGGAACGCGACGCGTTGCCGGCCGAGTATAGCCGATGCACAGTCGGCAAACGCCGTGATGCTAAACTCGCGCGCACAGTGAAGGCTCTCGACGACAAATTATCTCTGTCCAGCTCTTTGACAGCGAATGCCACCTCAACGGAATGGTTCAGCGTCTTCAAGGAAACTTTTTCTATGCATTGGAGGACTCCTCTGACTCCGTATAGAGCGACTTGCGATTTCACTTGGCATGTTCCGCTTTTCTATTGTCGTCCTGACGTTGAGGCAAGCCGAGGATCGCTTATTTTCGTTGAGGAAGGTCGTTGTTTCTCATTGAAACATGGGCTCAGCGTAATCGCCTACATCACTACTTTCATTCACCAACCTCCTTGGCTGAACTGAAATGTCTTTCCCTATGAACGTCAACCCTCTCGCTTCTGATGAGGCTAAGACCGGCCACTTTCCCAATTTCCTGGTTCTATCTGACACCGCCTGCACCGCTATTTGGTTATCGTCACTCCAAGCAGGTTCCCTTGGCTTGGCAAGTCTAAACCTCCTACAACGGGAGGATCAATTCTCGTCGAGGTTTTGTCTCTCAAGTCACGCTGGAGGCTCAAGCGCTCAAGGTCCACTCTGGCGGGGACTTGTGGCGAGTCAACTCAGGGATATTCATGGCAATACATTGACAACCGATACGACTCGCTGAATAGTTCGGGTCCTTTAAGTTATCGTTGGAGGACCCATAACTCTGCCCAATAAGCGCTATAGATTATCGAGCGGCCGGAAAACTCGCTCGACATTGACAGAGAAAAGGCAAGCATCTCTGCGACTAGATACTTAGTCGAGACATCTGCTGCCAGTAGGCGAGGACTTCCAGAGAACTATCATTGAAGAGGTCCCTTTTATCTGGAGAAATGGAGAGCACTGAGGTCGATTCTTTTGGAGCGGTTGTTGCGAGCCCAGATAATATTATTGTAGCCGAGGTGATGCCGATATCAGGAAGGTAACAGTCACTCTCCTGAGTTTATCAACTATCCACTGTAATAAGTCTTTAGCGATGGCACTATAGCACGAGAGTAAGTTACCGTCGAGTTTATATAATATCTTCTGAAAGGAGTGGACCTAAGGTTGATCTTGACGGAGGCTCGCCCTAAAATTTACAGACAAGTAAGTACCATTTCAGAGAGCGTCCTACCATATCATTTGTTAGATGCTACCCGTCCTGAGCACCATTAGGCATGAAGACGAAAATTAATCAAATAAGATTCCTAGCTCTCTAAGCAAAGTTCAAGGAGTGAGATAACAACACATTCAGAAGCGACGACAAACGAAAGCGAAATCCAGAGTTGAAAAAGAAAAAAATGCAAATTCCATATGCATAGAATCCATAGATGCTGAAAACGAAGACGAACAATGACAACATCCTAGACCAAATCAAATAATAATAAGTTAAGGAGAATATTCAGGTCCTTGAGAATCAATCATTGCGGCCGCTTCCAACACAGACGTAGAGCTCCCAGGCGGTCCAGCAGAGTCGTTAGCCTGGGATTCTCCAAACTTGATCCGTCTTCCCGCACCGGGAATCTGCAGGCCCCGTAAAATGCTGGAACTGCGACTGCGGCTTCTTACATGAGTAGGTCCACCGTTGGCCCCGAAAGGTAGCCCTAGAATCGTCTCAGACCGTTTCTTAGGTACAGCGCTGTCCAGGTGTGCATTCGAAGTTCGCCTGATCGTCGAACGCGGCACGTTAGGCGACGGAAGGCTGGGCCTGGTAGGCAAAGGAGGTACCGGAGACGTTGAAGTTGAAGCGGGTGGGAATAACTGCGCAAGAGAGGCCCTTCGGGCCAGAGGCTTGCGTGCGGCGACGGGCGACGGATGCGATTGACGGGGTGGCGGAGAAGGAGAAAGTTGAGCATGCGACGCATGGTGTGTAAGAGGCCGAGGAACAACAGGTGAAGACGGCGTGTGACGCGTAACAGATGGAGGTATCGGAGACGATCGTGCTGAAGGAGTGTTTGAATCGTGTGTGTTACGTATGGGAATCATGGTAGGAGGAGCAACCTGTCCCGCTTGCGAGAGGTGTGCAAATGACGAACGACGGCTCAGCGATAAACGAGGATGACGGGGAGACATTGGTGAAGGGGGCGGTGGAAGGCGAGTGCCTGAAGCCGGAGCCGGCGGGTGTGGCTGAGAATGAGCAGGTCGCCCTGTCACCGGAGACATAGATTGGGCATGACGCGGCGACTTTGGGACAGGAGAAGGAGATGACGGTACTACAGATAAGGGTGAGGGCTTTTTCTTCTTCAGTGTGGTTGGCCCGGTCAAATTCGGCGCTTGCTTGAGTTGTGTGACCTTGCTTGACCCACCGAACCCAACTCGTCGGCCCAAGCCTCGTATGAACCCACCACCGAATCGCGCCCTGGCTTCCTCGAACGACGGCAATTCTGTGCGTGAGCCGAACGTTGGAGTTCCGCATCTAGAGCTCGCTCGCTCCATGACCTCTCTTTCCCCGGCTCCGACATCCGTAACGTCCTGGACAGATGATCCGCGCCTGAGGTCCGGTTTCCTTGCGTCGAGGAAGGCGGATCCACTACCGGCCCTCGCTCTCTGCTGGATTGGAATAGACGTTGGAACGGCGATGATGTGGCCAAAAAGAGATCCAGGAGCCTTCGTCAATTTTGTCACTTTCCACCCAGCGGATGCTGCAAGTGATACAATCTCGCGAAGAGTACGCTCTTGCCCATTGAACACGGACTGCATCTATAAAGGCTGAAATGAGCATCTTTCATTGCAATCCAGGGAAATTTGACGAACTGTCAGGTCCATCCAATAAGCATGCGCGCTAGCTTTACCCAAGTTGGGTAACAGAGGTGGGGGTGCTAATGTGGTCTCAGCACCGATGACACCATTGTCCCCTTTTGAGCTGAAGTCATCCTCGCAGGCCAACGGAACGACAAAATCGGCGATGACAAGCTTTGTATCATCAGCCGCCGCTTCCCGGAGACGCAGTAAAATGCGTTGAGCAAACGAGTCGGGCCAGTCATGCAGGATAACCCGTAGAAAGTACACAGCAGCATTTTTGATCGGTTGAGGCGTGAAAAAATCGTGAACTGATAGCATATATGAGGATTTTTTATAGCACAATCAGACGAACGGACATTACCTTGAAACTGTGCGATATCTGGATTCAAGAGTTCAGGACATTTGCTTCTCCATTGCCGCTCTCCCATCTCAACAACAATTGGTCGATCTTGGATGATGAACTTTAACCCAATGCTATCTTCGTCGGTAGGATTTGAAAATGCGTGTGCAAGGAACATGCTAGTAGAACCGATACCACCGCCGACGTCTACCACGACGCTCCCTCGAGGCAGAGCATGCCAATCAAACCCTACAGAACCACAGATCAGTTGCCCATCAAATACAAAACGGAGACGGGCACACCATTTAATACCGCCCCAGGGACCTCCCATGAATCGGTCCCAGTCATCGCCGTCCCAAACCTTTCTAGTCGGTACCGATTCGAATTCGATAGCGAATTCACGTTCGAGGGTTTAAGACTCCGGCGGTTCTCGACCGTTGCCGTGTCCTCAGATCCCGGTAACATCCCTGATTCACGCTCAGGCCCGTTGACGCGACCACCTTTGATTCCTTCACCCTCCAGCCATCCAAAAAAACCAACTCCTTCGCATCCAAAAGCAAAATTGAAAGGCGCGTGGGTTGGTTCGTTAGTGTTTTTATGGGCATCGGCAGAATAAAGATAAGCTTCGGTGATGTATGCAGAAGATTTGAATAATTCGTCGGTGCTAAGAAAGTATTGAATCTTGGAGCAAGCTTAAAGGAGAGAATTGACATCTACCTTAGCCCAACAAACGCCGCAATCCCGTTTGTGTCACGAAATTTTGCTTCAGGACTATCGCGGGATTTAGCAAACGCGCTACAAGCGAACAACACTGTGACTGCACCTTGACATAACTTCTTGAGCTGATTTGCCCGTATCCACCAAAGACGAGATTCGGTTGTTGGCAAACACATCAGGAGCAACTTCGCGGAGTATATGATGTGTTGCAAGGAGACGCAAAATGTGAGCTGAAATCGAACGAGAGAAATGGGCTTTGTGTTATAAAAAGAAGGCGCGAGGTCATACCTAGTTTACCCTTCTCGACACCATTCTTCTCGGCGATCATCTTAACGTGTAAACCATTAGGACCAGCTTCTCTGAGAATCTCAACGGTATTTGAAGCTTCCAATATCCTCAGGCATGCCGGTAAATGATACTAGACAGACAAAACTTCAGTACTGGTCGACAACCGAGGAACATGAGTGTCAGCCGCGATAGGCACAGGGACAATCGGAGCCGACGAGCTTTGACAGCTGCCAGGACGAAGAAGCCGGCGCGAGACCGAAAGGAAAAGGCGAGATAGAACAGATGGAGGAAATGTACTCACCACCATCGAAGCGTCGCACAGCGACAAAAAGGGCGTCTGGACTGTCGCCGTCATCTGCCCAGCAGCAGCAACAATTTTGTTGATTGCTTGCATGACTGTAGGATGAGACGTCAAGACTTCAGAAGGCGAGGCTGGGTCGCAAGGCAGATCCAAGGCAGGAAAATCGAGGGTAGGCGACGAAGGCGTACATGGACGATGGTGAGGAAATGGGTGCCCTGTAGCGGTTGCAACGGATGGTGAAGGCGGCGGTGACGCGTAGCCATGATCAAAGGCGAACGATGAGCACTTTTCTTTCGTCGCGGTCGTTGTCGATATCGATAGGGAGTCCGGTGCTGGAGATCTCCCTGGTGTCGATAAACCTTCACCGAGGGAACTCGCCTCCTTGTAAACGCGCTCGATGTCATCGAGCGCACTGCCGATGATTGCGTGCAGCTCGCGCAGGATGACGAATGTCATAGTGGTGATGGTGGTCGTACAGAGGAAAGAGACAGTCCGATCGCACTTGACTGTGATATACTGGATAACGGGCGCTCTCCAGATATAGAAGACATTCTAGACATTTTCTTTTGCAGGTGCTTCAGGAAGAATCGGACCAAATTGAGTAATTGTCAAGAAGCCGTCGCTGATCCCTTTATGCATTTTCGACCGTACTAGCCGTCACAGGGTCGGACTTCCCGGTCGTCCCGGTCCGCTGCTACGGTTCCAGCGTGTATACGGAGATTATGCAGCTCCTACTGAACGATTCGACAGCTGTACTGTCAAAAAAGGTAGGCTGGTGACCATTAAGATTTGCGTATTTTTTCACTGTTCGGCTTTGAGGTTTGGTTCCCGGAACTGCCAGAGACCTAACAAGTAGGTCAGAGCCTAAAGTCAAACAGATATTTCCCGCGGAACTGCACTGCTAATTTCACGAAATCCTCGGGTTCTAGATGAGAGGCAAGAGCCCAGATCTGGCAGCAGCATGAAAAAATACAGCGTAGAGTAATCGATGACCAAAGTGGCGTAGTCAGTGAAAGAAAGTAAAATTGAAAGCGCGGTGCTCATGAAACGGATCGGAAAGTAAGGGGGATAATATCACTTGTACAAAGGTGACCGGGTCTCCCATGTAATTCCAGCGTCGAGATGAAGGACCGTTTCATACCATGAGTTTGTGACCGGCAAGCTATTCCAGTTCAAGCTAATATCTTATTGAAACACCCGAGTCCATCGGTCAGATATCAGTTTTTGTCAATTAGCATCTGTTCAAGAGGACCTAGAACGCTATCCGAACGTCGTCGTCAGAGTTAGTGTACCGGTAGGAATCTTAGGAATCAATGATCGGGCTCGGATTACCGGGGCTTGTGTATAGGCACCCAGAGAAACAATATGTCCAGAAGACAAATTTTTATCCCGATAAAAGTCACGGAGCAAGACAAAGGCAGGGATCATTGTCGAAGAATATATGGTTGCAGATGACAGTAGAGAACACGATACAGGGTCCAGAAAATGCTAACGGCCGGAGCTTCAACTGAGTTTGAATCAAGTCGACTTGTAGGCGGGATGCCGTCTAATGCCGTTCACCTGTGAGTAATTGATTGGCTGTGAGATGCCGAAAGTCGGCGAACGCCGGAAATTAAACCTCCAGTCAGTAGCAGGATGACCGTGGTTAATTTGACTGGAGAAAATGCACATAGCTTGCCGGTCCTATAACTAAGATGTCTACTTCAACAGCTGTTCCAAGCCTGGCGAGCACATACTTCGCTAGGGCCTCCCTGCAGCTGTGTCTTCAGACGCCAGCAGATCGTACTGAGGATGAGGATTCATCATCAAACATCAGATGCCCGTCGAACATGATCACAACAATATATGATCCTGGTAATTTTGACCCCGGAGCGGCCGAATCCACCGACCCCCTTTAGTATTGTTGGAGTACATCCATCATGGCAAGGACTTACGAGACCTTGCTCCTCGGGAAAAGACTGCGACTCTGTGTAGCCCGCACAGGAACGCCCTTATCGATGCAGCTCTTCGTCTGTACTTATTTTGACATCTATGTGTTAGGGGTAAGTAGTACAGAATGACATGCAGCCAAGAAACATAATAAGTAATGCGAAGTGCTAGGCACTAAGATGCGCCATTTTGCTTGACAGAAGGATGTCTATTGCTCTCTGAGTGTATTGCGAGGATATACAGGTGGTCATAGTGGATTTTGAGTTCGTGGATTTCCTAGAGCTGGATAGCAAGGCCAGTAATCCTGTAACCCAGAAAATCCATGTCAAGAAGATAAAGACAACTTACCTCAAAAAGCGGTTGATGGGTGAGATGTGATCGGCTGTTTATCATTATTTCCTCATATATCATGCATCCAACTACATTATTGGAATTTCAGCCATGGCCCTCAAGGTACTTTACCATAGCTTCGTCAAGCCTGAGTATATTTGGTATACGGCCTTCACCGATACCCTCCGATACCGGTCACTGTCAACCTGATCGTTATCTAGCTGATCCGAGTCCCTTTACAGATTCCATTGTCTCTGACGTTAAGCTGAAGAGGTCGAAGAGTGTCGGAGGTGACATGAGTGTTGGAAACGGTAGGTTCGCAGTGGGTAGACTAGTGGCTGGTAAAGCCAGACTAATGAACTTGTATATTCTGGCTCCTACAGAGCCTGTATTTATACTACGAAAACTATCTAGAATGTTCTACTAAACTCGTCCATAAGCAGTAAGTATCGGTCCCAAGGTCATCCGGCATCATGCCGACTTGAACCTTCTACACTCTTCTCGCGGCTTCCCGCGATATCTCCAACAATGAGTGCGCGACGCGCGTTGCGAAGCAGTTGAATGATTTGATTTGGTCTAGACGCGTCGACGCGTGACATATCATCACGTGTACGTGACACAGGCGACGGGTTCTAAATGTTTTAAATTCTTTTTGACCCTTTACCGCCATGGCGCCCAAGGCGTCCCAGTCGTCCCAGTCGAAGTCTTTGTTGAGAAAGTCTGCAAAGTCCGCTGCGAAAGTTAACACATTGAAACTCGATGCGATACCGTCGTCTGCAAAGCGAATCAATCCTTTAACGGCGGTTGGTCCAGTTTTCGTTCATTTGGGATCTCTTCTTCAGCTCACAGATGTCAAATCATAGTTTGTCAATCTGCCTTTGTCGCAGCCGACCTCGTCGTCCAAAGGAAAGGAGAAGGAGAAGACGCCTGTTTTACGAGATAGCGCCCATGATAGCCAAGCACAGGATGAAGGTACGTCCCTGTTGAAATAGTTGATATCGTCTCATGTTCAAATCGCACAAAGATAGCCAGCTATGGGTGGACCTGTATGAACCCACTACAGAAGTATGTTGTTAACGTGGTCGTTTCCTCTGCAGTCAACTTACCATATACTTTCTCAAGGCCGAACTTGCTGTCCATGTGAAAAAAGTCGAAGATGTGCGTCGTTGGCTTGTAGAAGCCTTTGAAGGTGGCCCTTCTGGAAAGCTCAGGAAATATAGAGTGCGTGGATACCATTACTCCTACTTCTCTTTTCATTGATCAAGGTTTCCAGCGTATTCTCGCTCTGACAGGTCCGGCTGGAACTGCAAAAACCACGACTGTGCGTATTCTAGCGCGTGAGATGGACTTCGAGATACTAGAGTGGAGAAACGCTATCGGCGAAAACTCCACGTACACAACAGGTATGTTGAGGGTCGAATGCTTTGGGTTTTTATTCTGACTATATCTCGAGATGCGACATCAAGTCAGTCGTTTGCAGAGATTGATCCCGACCATGAAGCTCTGTTTTCGAAATTTGAGACATTCCTCGCGCGCGCGTCAACCTGTAACAACCTCTTCCGTGATGCTGCACCATTAGCGTCTTCGTCTCAAGCAGTGCCGTCGTCCTCCGCGAAACTTACTCAACCTAGTACTATTAGCGACAACAAACGGCGCATTATTCTGCTGGAGGACCTCCCTAATATCCTCCACAACGACACCAAGGCCCGATTTCACGAAGCGTTTCAGTCTCTTGTCATTGATCCTAGTCCAAATCCAGTTCCCATCGTCATTATAGTCAGTGACACGGGAACGCGCGGAGAGGCAAGCGATGAACGCCTTTCTGCAGGATCTACGTATCGAGAGCAAGACAGTGTTATCGACATCCGGACTGTCCTTCCTAAGGATATGCTGAACGGCCCATATGTCACTCAAATACGGTAGAGCTTACAATTTTTCCTTCCATTCAATAGATTGCTTACGCTTTCGAATAGATTCAATCCAATCGCCCCGACGTTCTTGCGGAAGGCTTTACAGGCTCTGATTGACCGTCATTTCCCGGCGGGTAGGGGAGGAAAGTCTGCGCGACCGTCGAAACACATACTGGATATTATCGTTGACAGCGCCAACGGTGACATCCGAAGCGCAGTAAACGCTCTTCAATTTTCTAGTATCGCTGAGAAGGGACGCAAGAAAGGCAAGTCAAGGGAGGCAACATTGGTAATGGAAGCTGTGACGAGACGGGAGCAGAGCTTGGCTTTGTTCCATCTCATCGGCAAGGTTCTTTACAATAAACGTATGTCTACCAAACGTCTGAACTGGGGACTTTGCTGACATTCGAGCTAGGCAAGGGCGACCCTCCCGCACCCTCTGCGAGCAAGAAAGACATAGAAAGAGAGAAAGCCCTTGATGAACTCTTGGAGGATCCTCCGGATCTACCGTCCTTCCTTTCAGAGCATCGACGACGGACCAGTCGCGTCAATGTTGATGTATTATCTTTGTCTCGCTTTTCTGTCCGTGTCAACTCACTTTTCCCATCAGACCCTATACTCGGATTCCCCCATCGACTCTTCGCTATACTCACTATACTTGCATCAAAACTACACTCAGTTTTGTAACGACGTGGATGAATGCGACGGTATTGCCGATAACCTTAGCTGGGTTGATTCCAGTGGAGGTGAAGCTGTCAGTCTGCTCAATCTTTTTACCTGGCAAGCTTTTTGGCTGACTCTGCAATAGTGGTATCAAGCGAACCCACACCGATTCCACCTGCTGACCCTAGGGACATTACACTCGCTACCCACGCCAGTCGAACGTCGTTCACAGAAGATATTCAAGCCTGAATTCTTCGATTACCTGAACAAGGAGAAGGACGCTTGGGAAGGCGTGAGAGATGTTCGTCGGTGGCTTGTTGAGAAGGTTGCTGCCGTGGTCGGTGATACCCGTATACCCTGACATTGCTAAACGGACTAATGTTTCCACAGGAAGACGCCGGCTGGCGTAATGGCGGGTGGAGTAGGACAGATGTCCCCATAGAACTGGGAGGGGTGCTGAGGGCTCGGGACGCTTCGCACTATGTCACGGTGATCAAAGGCCCCCCAGGCCACCGGTCGTTCAGCAGAATGATGTTCGTGAGAGCGATGGGAGACGCTGCGGAGCAATTGGGGGAAGCGGAAGCGGACGGCCGAGAGGTGGATGACGAGGTATTTCTGAACGGGGAAGATGAGAAAGCGTCGCGTAAAGGAGGATGGTTGGAGAGTGACGATATAGAGGAATTCTGATTGAATTTTTATGATAGGTACGCCATCTCCGCTGATCGTACAGTACAGCGACGTTGAACGCCGATTTTAGCTCATCAGCTCGCCTGGAACCAATGCGCCACTGGCACTCTTTTTCGGTGACTCCTAGTATGTCGCAATGGAACGTTTTAGTTTTAGGGCCACCATCAGGAACAAATCCCACGAACGAGAGAGCAAGAAGTACCCAAAGTTGGACATTGGAGATCGCTCAAGACAAAGCGGGGACCCACATCCGAGACCGAAGCCTGTTCCGATCAGTGTTCTTTTCCCCCCTGAAGATTAACATCGAAGACCGGCTTTCGGGTTCACGAGTGTTGTACATAAGTCACCGATGCAATGTTTGAGGCGTCGAGGGAGATGGCAATCACCGGGAGGCGCCAACACCGGATATCAGTTAAAGGAAACCACAAAGTATTGGCGAGAACAAGCCTCATCGAGAGATCGAGATGGGCTGGTTTCAACATTCTGTTTTCGCTCAGGCTCCTGTGATAATATGGCAACGGCGTCGTTTTCCCCAAGGACAACCGGGGCAAACCATCCAAGAAATGCAAACGATTATTTACTAGAAACTCGGGTATGTCTCCGTTTTTCAACGAAGCATCCTCCCGAGTTGGAGCATTCTGAGAAAGTGATACACTGAAAATGCAATTCGAAAGCAAATAATGATATCGGCGTGGTATA
The DNA here is from genome assembly GCA_902506015.1 of Armillaria ostoyae. NCBI lineage: Eukaryota > Fungi > Basidiomycota > Agaricomycetes > Agaricales > Physalacriaceae > Armillaria > Armillaria ostoyae. The sequence goes on along the minus strand of LR732085.1, from coordinate 2,371,911 downwards.
ATTATATATATTGATAAGTCCACATTAACTGCTAGGCGCTGCTCACCCGACGTCGTTCATGACATCGCTGACGCTTCCCCTCGACGACAAGCTGCCCAGACTGCGATAATGCGGTGCGGACGTGTGCTTCGACCAGAAGGAATCATAAGTCAGCACAGGCCCCGCTTGCTGACCCTTCCCATAAATATCTGGCGCCGACAATAACTTTGTTGGCTGCCTTTTCGGTGTAAGTGTGGGCGAGGGCCATGGTTTCTAGCACACGATCAGCACTTTGCACTCGAGAGATAATGGGAACTGACTGTTTGTGTCTTGCCTGTGGGCACGGGTGACCGAGAGGGGGATTGCGTCCGGGGTCTGGACAAGGTGCTGTCAGGAGGAAACGGCGACGGCTGCAGCGGCGCAACAGCTGGGGGTGGTGTAAACGAGGAGGAGGGGTCTGGGGTCGTCTCGACCTCGATATCCGTCGGAACGTCGAGATCGATCAGCGTCGACGTCCTGGAGATGTTGGATCTGAAAGACAAGGAAGATTGGCGGGGAGAAGGGGTATCACTGAGCACCAAGGTCGGCTCGTGGGACGTCGAGAGAAGCTGGTTCGTTGGCACGGGTCTGGGCCCTCGAATATGGGAATGGTGAAAGTACAGGTTTTCGACTTCGTTGAGGGTTTGTTTTGTCTGGAATAGTAGTGAGTTCAGTGTTAGAAAGCTGGAGAGGCAAGCCTCGCCGTACCCAGCCATGCTCGACCTTTAGTTTCGCATACTGTAATCTCATCTGGAGCTGCCTTGAGAGCTTTCAGAGTGGATTTTAGCTGCCTGAAAGTCTAGAAAGCAATTATAACGTACATGGGTCGCCTTGGCTCTCTCCATCGTCTGTTTCCGTTTCTTTTCCTCATTTGCAAGTGAAGCCGCAGCGGCGGATGCAGTAGCCACCATACGCTCGAGCCGGTGAATATCTGCTGGGAAAATCGCTCAGAATATAGGCAGACAATGAAGGAGAACGAATCTCACGGTATCAAGGCGAGAGCAAGACAAACAGCCAGTGGCCGCGCAGATTTTCGGTTGATTCAGAAGAAAAGGCGAGGGCCTTCTTCCACTTCAGGCGTGGGGTGGCGTCGGCCCGACTCTTCCGTAGCACGTGTTTACGATCTCGTGGTTTTGATTAAGATTCACGTGACTGTCGGGTCGGGCCGACCAGTCCCGCCGGCAGCCTGTGGCCTCGGCCGCGATCCTCTTACACATCCATCATGCCTCTTTCGCCCCCCATAAACTTTCCAAAATGGCTGGAGAAGAATGGCCATTTACTTCAGCCACCCGTCAACAACTTTTGTATATACAGGGGTGAGGATTTCATTATCATGACGGTTGGTGGTCCCAATGAGAGGAAAGATTACCATGTAAATGAAACTGAGGTATGGGGCATGTGGAAATTAAATATCATCTTATTCATTTGCATAGGAGTGGTTCTATCAGCACAAAGGGGGCATGCTGCTGCGAGTAGTAGACGAAGGCAAATTTAGAGACATCAGAATCGAAGAGGGGGAGATGTTCCTTCTTCCTGGTGCGTCCTTCAGACCCGCGGAGCGCATCCCTATCTCATTGACCAAAGCCAACGTACCTCATAATCCTGTTCGATTCGCCGACACAATAGGACTCGTAATAGAACGCGAACGACCTGCTGAATCGCTTGGTTAGACTTCTCAGCTTAAACCCGTGTTTACTTCCTGTCTGATGTGATCCGTACAGATCGCCTGCGCTGGTACTGTGAGAAAGGCAAGCACGAGGAACCGACGGTCATTTACGAGGAATCGTTCCATGTTACGGACCTGGGGACTCAGCTGAAGCCCGTAATCCAGAAGTGGATGAGCAGCGAAGACATAAGGCGATGCAAGGCTTGCGGTGTTGTTGCTGATGCGAAGTAAGAAGTAGACCAGAAGCACAGCTGGATAAATGTATCGGCCTCGTTGGATGAGCGAGAGTAGTACGCTTATTGACGCCAGGTCAACTGAGAGGCACAAGACGCGCTCGGATGCTGAACGTGAACGTTGAGCGCTCGCTGAATGACTCGCTATGACTCGTCGTGACAAAGCTGAATTGCCCTTCATTGCGTCATATTGCACCGCCTGCAGATTCGCATCGTCATCGTCTATTCTCGCCATCACCTTGAGGTCGATCGCGTCAATCCGCGTCATGATTGGTCCGAAGGCATCCTCCGAACCGTGACAGATGAAATGCTGAGAGACCAATGAACGTTTGCTCACTGCACGGGTGTCCTGTATCTGGCTTGGGCGCCGTGCGGGCTGTGTGGATGCCAGCCGTCTATCAAATAATGAAGAACGAGGATTCTTGAAGGGAAGAGATGCCGCGAGCAACACCTGATACGTGCCAATCGGTGCACTAAACTCCCGACATGATGTCAGGCCCCTAAACTGTGGGGCTATAAATGCTGGTGGCGTACACGTTCATCAGTATAGAGGAGCAACCTCACGCAACAAACCCCACCTTGTTTTCCACTCCTAACGCATCCTGCTACCATGTCTTACAACAATGACAACGACAACTCCTACGGGTCTGGAAACAACGACTCTTATGGGTCATCCAACAACGACTCGTACGGGTCTGGTAACACAGACACCCGAAACACTTCCTCCAACAACGATTCGTACGGATCTGGCAAAGCAGACTCGCGTAACACCTCTTCCAACGACGATTCCTACGGGTCTGGTAACACAGACACGTACGGTAGTCGCAACAACAACTCTTCCTCCAACGACACCTACGGGTCTGCCAAATCAGACTCGTACGGATCCTCCACCACCACAGGCGGCAACGACTCTGGCTATGGAGGATCGGCCAACCGCTCGTCCTCCAACAACGATAGCTACGGGTCGGGCAATCGTGGCTCCAACGACAACTCGTCCACCAACGACGACAGTTATGGGTCGGGAGGTGCTAAGCGTGGTGGGAGCGGGGGTAACGACAACTACGGGTCGAGCAACGACCGTTCCTCCTCCACCAACACTTCTGGAGGGAACGACTCGTACGGCTCCGGTAACAACGACTCGTACGGATCCAAGCCGTCTGGCAACGATTCCTATGGTTCTGGAAACAACACCAGTTCGTACGGATCGAGCAACAAGGACGACTCGTACGGGTCGGGTAACACCGCTAGCTCCGGCAACAAAGATAGCTCGTACGGCTCCGACAACAAGGATAGCTCGTATGGGTCCGGTAACAAGGATAGTTCGTCCGGCAATGACAACGACAGCTCATCCGGCAACAAATCATCATCCAACCAAACCGGTGGTGGTGACTGGGTAGACAAGAGCGTGTCGTTCGCCGCGCAGAAGGCTGGGTACAACCTTGTAGGTCCCCGTTTTCTCAGCCCTGACGGTGACAGTACTCATCACCACGTAGGACTCGGACACGGCGAACAAAGTCGGCGCGGGTCTCCGCGAGGGCCTCTCCAAGTTCGGCGGTGGCAAATTCTAAAAACATAAAGGAATCTGTCAGTTATTTCCTTTAGTACACGTGTGCAGTGATTGACTCACCCGTGTCAACTAGATGAGAGACGGTCGACGCATAAACGTAAATCTGAGAATTGGGAATTTCATATATCATGTACAAATATTCGCGTGGAACTGTTTAACTAAAACGTACTCTGGAAACATGTGTGTGCGGAATTTGAACCTTAGTGCACGTCCCTGCAGTGGTGGTCATGCCAATAAGTTTGTTCTACTGATGAGAGAGCGGGGATCATATCTGTCTGGCTGCTATGATTTGCGTTGCATCGAATTCACGAAAACAATGCGGGAGGATAGGTGGGAAATGTTCATGTCCAAATATAGGCATAACCATCCGCTTATGCGGCGTGACATGGCGTGACACTTGAAGCCATGTCCTCCGATTCACCAGACCGGCCATTACCGTCATGGGCGAACCCAGAGGGTCCCTCAGAATCTTTAACCGAGGCCCTAAAGGCCCTGCAGACGTATAAGAAAAAGGATGGAGAGAAAGGTGCGTCGTTACCCGGTCGCGGATGAACGTCGTTTACACAGAGAAAATACAGTGATTGTACGCTTCAAAGCTGTCGGAAATGCGCCAATCATGAAGCAAAACTTCTTCAAGATCACGTCGTCGAACAGGTTCCAGGCTGTTATACAGTTTCTAAGGAAGGAATTGGCGTGGAAGGCAGGAGAGCCGTTGGTGTGTGCACGATTGTGCTGGATCGACCTTGGAGAGGCTGAATTTACTCCCTGCAGCATACGTATATCAACCTGGCATTCTCTCCAGCACCGGACGATACTGTTTCCAATCTATTCAAGGTAGGATTTGCTTCGCCTTTGTCGGGCTTCAATCGCTAACCAAGAATATCCAGTCGTTTGCTACTGACGGACATCTGATTGTTAACTATAGGTCAGTATCCGTTCATTTACCTGGAATCGAACTCACATCTTATCTTACACGCAGCACTACAGCAGCATGGGGCTGACGCTTCGTTTATCTAATTCTATCTGTATATCGTGGTCCTCCTTGTAATCAAAGTTCATATTCCGCCAAATTACCCCTCGATCTTGGTCCCATTTTTAGTGCTAGCATGTATCTCCCGAATCCACGAAATTATATCGATGGGTGCGCAATCATACCTTCTGTACCCATCATTACTAACACGCAGCCCAGCGCTTCCCCTTACAGCGGATTCGGAAAACCTTGTCCGAACGCACTTTCGATCAGAGCAGATGAATAAAATCAGAAATTTCCCAAACTGGCATACCGAGCAATCCAGTGCCCTCTAACAAAAGCGGTATGCCTCGCGAAACTTCGTCAGTGAGGTAGAAAAATCCTGAGGCATATTTCGCGCGTTTTGGTTCTGTAGAAGGCTTCTTTGCAATTTATGACCACTGTAAACGAAGCCAAAACCAGCTACGGTCTTCAACGCTCCAGGGGGGCATTTCGTTGTAGCTTGCGAAGCCAAGGCACTCCAAGTCTCCAACCGGAAAGCTTCTTCACTGTAAATAACACTTTTTGCGAGATGCATAGCAATATTTACATGCCCTTTGGTCTAAATACTTGTGCGGAAGAAGGACCAGAGGTGTTGGATTATATACCAGTTTTGGAATTATTTCTTTTCTCTGACCGAAATCACGTTCAGACAAAGTTTTCCGAATCCGCTGTAAATGATGATCTACATTCTCTATCAGATCACGCAGAATACACGTTCACTCGTATTCAATAGCAGTGGGCTCTAATGACGCCATACCTCACGACGTCCAGCATGTAAATCTCGCCTAACCTCGAGGGCTCTTTCATTTCCGTCCACATCCAGTATTGAAGATTGTGGCAGCTTGTCCGTGATCCGCTGCACTGATCCGGGTTTTTGCAATCTTTCTCTGACTGCGCACTTTTCTTAGATCTGTAGGTCGACATCGACGTTATAGTTCTCCGGCGCTAGCTGGTGGGGGACGATCAGTGCTAGTAGCCTTCTTGGTGACTCCCGGTATTCTTCTTCTCCGAGTCGTCCTAGATACGGCTTCTTGCCATAGTGTTGCACGGCTTACCACGTTCTTATTTGCACCAGCTTCGAGCCTTCGGTATACATCTATCGTCCTTCCCCTTCGTACTCAGGCCCAGGGATTACCCGAAGGCACTTCCCTTCGTCAACTTCCCTGTCCAAGGTATGTATGTATATTGAAGAAGACCGCCTTCAAACTGGAACCACTAGTGACTCATAGGTAATATCGCCCACAAGCCGGCGCGATCCCACCCAAATCTTGGTCGTACGAGTTATATATTGCTGTCAAGGCCAAGGATCCGCACAAGGCGAAGAAACCTCGTCGTGAATTAATTTCCGCGTAATACCTGGCATTTTCTCCGCGGTTGGAATTTTCTAGTTGCGGCTTCGCTAGATTACTTTCGCCAGGATGGCGTGCTCGGTCACTACCCAAGTAAGCGGTGGCGCAGTTGAAGGTTAAACTTCGAGGTAGTGAAGCTTAAGTACTTATTGCGGTATGTTGTCGGCGGCCGTGTAATGGAAGATGCTTATCTATAACCTTAGGATTGCTTATTCATCTGCCAGCGTATGATACTACGCTTTGCAGTGATTGAGACAACTCCTTGTGGAAATGGGTACTGCCCTATACCTTGTTGGTAGCCGCACCCTCATAATGGAGCTGGTGCATTATACTACAAGGGTTAACGCAGGAATAGGTTACAATAAAGAAGATCAAGCCCCAATTATCTTATTATCCTCGTATCTTATGGAGAGTGGGTCGCCTTCCTGGTACTGAATACGGATCTCACGAATCCCGTCCCTCATTCAGACTTGACGTTGGCACGATTCCTACGATGATCATTTCGATCACCTCACTCCAAACGATCGACAAGATCATCGCTCTCCCGATGTAGATAAGATAACTCGAGGTCAAAAGAAGGAAGGCCGCGTTAGATAGGCTATAGGGCCTGAGGTCGACATTACAGCTTATGGTCAGGCCTGCCCGTAATACAGTACTTTTGCATTCTGGGGGACGAAGATTCCTGGCACACAGCCTACAGAAAGCTCTCAATTCAACTGTGTGCGAGAAAAACGGTACCTCATGCATCATGACCCAAGGGATTGGCGGGTACAATATATAATCCCCGAAGGCCTGTTGCTGCCTGCCTGCCAGAATTCTCGCTAATCCAGTCGTCCACCACGCTGCGAAGAGACTATCGTTCCCATGCCACTTTGCAGGACCCACCACCAACCTGGTGGATCATGAAGGGATTCAATATACACGCGTGACGAACCCTCAATTACAAGGCACCTGAGCCAATCTACTGAATCTACAAGTAACGAGTCACCCGCAGCATGCGCTTAACACGTTTTACATTGAAAGCGAGAAGGAATTGCGCGAGAAGGAGAGCTGAGTTGGGACGGGTGATCATGAACATTGGTAAGGTAATGAGTGCCCTCCCTCTCGATAAGGAGGAGTTACGATCAATAGATGCCAGGTGGGTATTACGTGTATCATGTTATCTCGCGGAGGCAGATGCAGAACTTATCCGGGGCTATGCAATTTCGACGGTATGATTACGACTGGTGGGGTCACATATATGTCCGTCCCAACGGCAGCACCCGGACACGTTCTCCTTCAAGCATACATTGTGTGCCAGTGCGCATCACCCAGCGCTGGGAAAAAAAGATAATTAAACAGCGGGGTCGTGCGGGTAAATCCGAGAGAGGCGCCGACCGGAAGTAGTTGTTGCCTGAGTTGACGTCGATGTCGACGTCAATAGAGAGGACGGTCGCGTAACGAGAGCCCTACGTGAAGACGAGAAGGCGTCCGTGATGTCATGTAGAACCGACGAGGGGAAGTCAATTAATGACATTAATAATAAGTATTGAATATATTTCGAAAGAGGCATTTGGTAGCTTACTGTACCTGCAGGAGATAGATTGTGTGCACGGAACTCGGGACCGGACAGTGGCCAGGTCACTTTCACCCTGCGTCACCACGGTACCCGGTACATGTTCTTTCGTCCCAAGTCTCTCGTGAACGGGGGATGTAGCTGCGCCGCCGGTTCAGATGTTTCCCACAGTGGCACGCGATCTATTCAGTCGGTCGCTGAACACACACACATTTCGGCTTCCAAGTGAATGATGAACGAGTATATTATCTTCCCTTATCTTGCTTGTTCAGGATCGAAGAGGGGGAGGAGAAACATGTCATGTACATACGAGTTGATGAAGGCCATGTGAATATTCGGATTTTTTTCAACGGGACGTAGAGATATGTGACCGGAACCGAGACATGAAACTGGGCGAGCATGCGTTAACTGTAGTGTACGATAGAAGCAGTAAGATAGAGAGATAATAGGGATACTCTCGTCCAAGTCAGTGACGGGGAGATCTAGGGGAGAAAACACGGCCCGATGCATTCAATAAATCCTCTTCGATAAAGTGACGTAAGATCACGCACGTAAACCGTGAACATGAACGAATATTCATCACAGTCCGAATGTTCACGTTCATCATCATTGAAGTTCACGTCAAAAGATGAACACAGAGTTCCGAAAAAGCACGCAGTACCCGTATACAATTGCAGCAGGACCCGAAGGTGTCTATACTATAATATCCAAATTATAGAGTAAGGTAGAAATGCACAAAAGCCCAAGATAAATGACAAAACCAAGCCGTTGAAGATGATGAATGAAAATGCATGATGGTCTATGTAATGTGATGTGATGCAAACGAAAGCCCGACGAAAGCAAAATGCAGCATATAGCTGAAGACTAGCAAACAGCCAAGAGAGGAGGTCTACTGGATGTTCTATATGAACAGGAAAGGCCAGAGGGATGAAAGATAGTTGAACGACGCGTTCATTTTGATTTTTGCTGTATCGACGCCAGTATCAGAAACCGAGTTGACGTGGTGATCCAAGAAAACATACCGGTTTCCGCATCATGAGAGGTGAGGAGTCGCAATGCGACGATGGAGTGGCCTGACATAAAGGGTCAGCACTGAGTCAGAGGACCAGAGATAAATAAACTATACTCACAGGTCGCATGTATGGAGCCATAGCAGGATTCTGAGAAGGGTGCGCTGCCGCGCTTTTCGACAAGGCCTTTTGTAGCTGGAGACAATAACCATGATCAGCCACTTCCGAGTCATTGATGAAATACAATAGACGGACCTTTGCCTCGCTGGCAGGCTGGCCATACATGTTAGGGTGCAGGGAGACGCCCTTCATGCTGGTGGCCTGTGGTAGGGCATGGAGAGACGAAGACAGGCTCGGGAAAGCCAGGAGATTTGACGGAACACCCTTGGACGCGTCGCGGGAAGACATAACGAAGAATACGACGACAAAGAAAGCAAAGGGGGGGAGACAAAGGGACCAGCGAGCGAGGGGGAGAGAAAAAGAGAAACGGTGCGCAGGCGCGGGGACTTGGGTTGGAGGAAAGAAAATGAGCGGCAAAACCTTGCGCTCTTATATCTATTTTAAATTATCTCATATGCTGCATCCGGCACGCAGGCCGGAGCCGGACATCACACCTTATTTTAATATTATATTTATTTTCATCGAGTTACCTCCCGTCTCCGATAGTGTGCCTTCTTGGAAGGCCATGTGTCGACGACGCGAGATCCACAAAGGATCATCCAGATCTCGTTCGTTCTCATGCCGTCCGTCCGTTTCTGTTTCAATGAGCGCCGGCTATTCTCTTTTTCTGTAAAAAAAAAAATTCAATTTCCTTTTTGTAATTTGTCAGACAAAGGGCACGCTGCAAGCTTCTGGGGTTCCCTGGAAAACGCGGCAACCAAGATTAATAACTCTTGCTAATTTCCCTGCATCACCGTTTTGTAGCGCTACTACTAAGGCCACTTTGCCGGCCATCTTTCTGTTAATCTTTTCCTTTCGTTACTCACGTCCTTGGGAAAGGCGTGCAAACAGGATTTTTCTCGGGGTTTCATTAACCTGGTCCCTAAACCCTGTCCATATCTTGCGCCTCGTTCCTTTGTCGTGCCCACTGCCCTTGGTCCCTCTCTTTCAAACAAACATACGCCAAACATGCTATCGCGCTCATCGATGAAATACCCTCTTTCCGTGATATGCCCTCAGCCTCCCCCCTTCCCCGATATTCGCACAACGGGCCTGGCATCCCATCCCTGCGTACTCGGTCGCGCTGTCCCGGACCAGACGGTTGCGATATCTGCCGAGGTCGACAGTTGATTTCCGCCGGGCCGCCTGTCATCTGACCGTCAGGACTTTGGCGCGCGCGCTGCGGTCTCTCACACACGTGTCGCCCTCACCCTGATAAGTTTACACCACCGAGGCTACTCTCTATCTGACGTACGATGTGCTGGTACACTGCGCTTATTACACACTCCCCCTACTGATAACCCAGATTATGTATCCAGCCACAAGCAGGAATTACTTACACGGATTATCTCAGAACGGATTTGCCACTGTGAATCCGATACCTTCAGGGCTTAGGTCGCATGGAAGTGATCACCGTTATCTAACTAAACAACGCAGAACATTCATCCCACGCACCGTCTATCCTACGTGTATACGTCAACCTCCCCCGCCGAGCACAGGCATCCCAACTTCCTCTCTCGTAGCAGGCAGGCTTACCTCGCAAACACTAAAACATGCTGTGACGCCCACTCTATTACCCTTGTCTTCCCAACATATCCAAGCTGCTTCCTTCTTTCCCTGTTTCATCTCTTCTGTTCTTCCCGTAGCGAACTTCCCCGTCTCTTCTAGCCCCGAGACCGAAATAAACATGGTCTCTTCCTCTCGATCTATTCAACATAGATCCGACTAGCGGGATGATAACTCAGTTCACGGGTTGCATCCTATGAATAGTAGGCCCAGTCCGTTGACCTGTAATCATAATACAAAAACCCTCCCCGCCCCGCATTACGCAAGCTCTTATCCCTATGGCAGGCTAATAAGCATATTGCATGGTTGCTTTGGCCTCCCCCCGCGTATTTTAGTACCTCCTCGGGAATCACCCTTGATCATCAACGACTTGAACGTACCTGCTGAGATGTAACACTAAGAACGCACCGGATTGCCGTTCCCCCCGGGTTTTCGTTACCAAGTAGAGCCTGCCGCCCGAGATCGTCAGTTCTATCAGTTCTTTACATTAACAATACATTTACTCCTCGAACGTCGTAGTACGTTCGTTCATTAATCGACGGCTTGCACGCCATCGTAAGCAGGTAATTTCTGGCAAGCCTCAGGCCACTCGATGGTCCCCTCTACCAAATCCGTAACAGCCGCAATCACCTCGTCCATCGAACCAATCCTCTGATCCATGGTATCTCTCTCGCTGAATAACATTGCGAAGGTAGATAGACAGGTTAATCAGTACCTGAAATCAAAGAAGGAAACGGGGAACTCACCGCAACGTTACAGTCCTATTTTGCACGGCTGTTTTACCATACCATTAGGGATGATTTTCCCAATCGGAAAAAATGACGTAGCGAAGTACTCACAGGCAAAATCAACAGTGATTCCATACGGTGTTCCCAGCTCGTCATTTCGTGCGTAACGACGTCCTATAGATACATTGGAGTCATCGACGCGGGAGAACACGCCCGCTCTACGCAATTTAGCAGCTGTCATGGGAGCGTAGGGGTCAGTGTCACCTCATCATGAGCAGTCGTCATGGGCAGACGTACAAATTTCTGCAACTATGGGATCGAATTCCTCCCGGGAACTTAGGGGAACGATAAGGACCTTGGTCGGTGCTACCAGAGCAGGAAGCGATAGTACCTGCATGGAAGGGTTGTCAGATGAACGTTCGATTCAATTAATGAATAATGATGCGCACCCCTCGCTCTTTATCTTGTTCTCTGCTCCAAAAGTTGTGTTCCAGCAAAGTGTACAGGATACGCCCGAGACCAAAGGAAGGTTCAATGACGTTCGGAGTATATTCACGAACTGATAGTGATGCAATCAGCCAATCAATGGAGATTCCCGGTAATCGGTACTAACTGTTTTGCTTGAAGGTCTTTTTTTCAATGGTTAAAAACTCCGGAGACAGTTCAAACGTTTTCCCTTCCGAGGTTTCAATCTTGACGTTACTAAAGCAATAAACGTGAGAAAACATCTAATTGAACGGAACAGAGAATATAATTTTGTTACCCTTTAGACAGATCTTCCTTCAGCTTGAGGAGCTCCGGTTCGTCAAGGGATTCGATGTGCTTCGTCAGGCCGCCGGCATCCTGCTTGAACGACTTACCAACCAGTTTTTTGTTCAGGTCTCCAACGAGCTTCTCCGTAACAATCGGCTCCTTGAGGTACTGACGTACAACGAGGGGGTGTCCAGTCTTCTTTGAGTGTACCGTCAAATCGTATGCGGCACGATCTGCACATCCCACACATTCGGTCCAGCCAGTCGAGTTCTCGATTTCCGCATCCCAACAGTCGGTGGCGTAGTGGGCCATCTCGTTGCTCATATGCTGCCTAAACCGCAGCCGCGAACGGTTGATACCGATCTTGAGCAGGAACTGATAGATACGTGCCATGAAGTATCCAAGGGTCTCGTTAGCGATGATCCCCTTGTCCACAGCCTCGCCTACACTCATATCGACCACCTCAGTACGACCGCTCGCTTGCACATAACGATCAAGGAGGACGAGAATAACATCGCGAACCTCTTTGAACCGAACATGACTCTTGTCCTCAGGGTCCACATAGTGCTCGATCTCGGCCATTGTGAATTCTCGGACACGAAGAAGACCAGCGCGTGGTGAGATTTCGTTACGGAAAGATCGACCAATCTGAGCAGATGCGAATGGGACACGGCCATTGTTGAAATCGAGGAGACGGGAGAAATTGAGGAAATGACCCTGGGCTGTCTCTGGTCGGAGGAAGCTGAAGAGTGTGAGGTGAGATGGAGAAAGAACCTTGGGAGGGAGGGGCTAGACGTACCCGGGATGCTGGCCGGTCGGGCCGATACTGCTCGCGAACATCAAGTTGAATTGCTGAGGTTCTCCAACCTCGTTGTCTGTGTCAGGATTCCGTATGTTGTATTTTTTGCACAATTCACCCAGTTCTGGACCAGAATAGTTGTCTAGCTACCTCCAGATTTGCTAGTTAGTTCGCCTGCCGAACCGATATGACAATACAGACCTGAGCCAAAATCACTTCATATTCTTTCGCAACGGCAGGGTCCAAGGCAACCTTGGGCGGCGTCTTGTCTTTCTTTTTCTTTTTTGCAGCCGCAGGATCTATGGGTTGCTGTGTACCCAGTCTAATTTCGTTGTCGTCTGCAAGCCGTGCCGACAGAACATTTTTCACCAAATGATCTGCTCGAAGCACATCGCCTGTTTTCGTATCCTTGACCATCCAATCTGCAAATCGCGCCACATGGCCAGATGTCTCGAAGACGGGAGCAGGTGTCATTATGGTGGTATCCAGTTCAAGCATTGATTCCTCTACGATGAAGTGTTTCCGCCATTCAGAGATTATGTTGGCTTGCAGGGCCGAGCCAGGTGGGCCATAGTCGTACAATCCAGCAACACCTACAAGGAATCTTTAGAACTGCATATATTCAGTATTATCGCATGCCACGTACCACCGTAGATCTCAAATGCAGGCGCGTAGAAAAATCGCCTGCTCAACAGAGCCTCCAGCTGCGTCTTGTCGAACGGATGGGCACTCTTGTTCACCGTCGTCATGTTGAAATTGCTGCGATGGATATGACGATACTGGCGGGTGTACGATGGCAGAAATCGAATAGATGGAAGACGATAACCAAACCTCATAACAAAATTTACCGAGTCAGAGGAAGATTACCATTTTGGGATTACGATACCGTCGGCTCGAGTCGAGTCCAACAAAAAATGTAACGACAATGTAAGTACTTTATAAATTATGCAGACGATTGGATGCATCTATATATGCAGTGTAAAATTATGCAAGTCCAAAACGTAGTTAGTAACGTTAACTTTTTGTAAAGTCCTGACCTCCAGGATCACTTGGTCTTTTAGTGTCTATTGCGCCGGGTCCCCAAACGGAAATATCATTAGATAAAACTCGCGGCAGCCTGCATTTGTGCAGATCCTCTTCGTGTCCACTCCTCCGGTGATACCCGTTCGTCCTTATCATAATTCGTGGCAAACAGCAGATCGTTTTCCGGGGCAAAGGCCCAACGAGCAGGATCTGGCGCCGCCGCCGAGGTAATGGCCCTGAGTTCGTTGCCTATAAAGAGTAGAATTAGTCTCTTCGGAAGCCCGTAGAGCAGTAGAACGGGTGCTGACGAATGATGTTCGAAGTGAAATGATCCATGTTCTGTGGAGGCGCAGGTGAGTGATGGGTAAGTACGTTTCATCTGGGGAGGCTAGTCGTTACCAGGTCGTTCTTGTCATATCCGAAGGGATCTGATCAGAAAAAACTTCAGTCTAGCTTATCACAAGATAGGCAAAGCTTCAGAGGCGCACTCTCTATTTCTTCCCCAGCCACCAGGAACCCGAAGAATATAAAGCTCTATGGGGGGAATATGAGGTCGAGGTTACAGTACATCACATGTTGATGCGATACGGGTGAAAAGGACGCCGACGCACCAGAATCGAAGAGGCTGGAATAGTGATCCACCCCAAGGGCTGCCAGATTTGGAACGGCTAAGTGGTGGCGGCGTTAAGTCAAGCTCCTACACAAAGCAACGGATCTCACCAAACACAAATTATACAGGATTGTTACCACCCAGAGGTGAATGGAGTAACTGAATTAAATTTCAGTTAAGCGACACGAGGAGAATATCATCATGGGACACAATGTACTGACGAGAAAGGGATGGGTGTCGTGAGAATACGTTCGAGACCGGTGAGACTGTCAACAAGCTGATTGAGCGCCGCCAGCAGTGTGTCTGTCGCATGCATATGTCAACCAAAAGTCCCCAGAAATAAAAATATAGATATTTACTTGTCGTGGGTACATCCATCGTTTTCCGTATTTGGAGCGCCGATATATATGAGCTCTGAACGGTTTGTCAGTTGTGATGTTCAGCTGGTATGGTCATCGGCGATGCTTACGAGATACAGGGATATTTCTAGCGGCAGATTGTGCGACACGCCTCTGTCCCTCATCTTAGCCCTTATCCTGGCTGCCTTCTTGCCCTTGATTTCTTTACCCCGCTTGGTAAGAAGCTGGATGAATAACGAGAACGGGAACAGATCGAACAAATGATATTTTGGAGGCATACTAGCGGGTAGTAGGTATACTTCGTCGGCCTTGTTCAATATCATCTTATCTTTGTGCGGGTCCGCGTGATGTCCCTTGGGTTCTGGGCTCCTCCAAGCCTCCAAAAACACTGGTTTCTTGGAGATCGGGCTTGTCACTGGTAGGGGTAGACCTGCTGGTGACGACGCGGAGGATACCGAGGTTCTGTGATGCAGTAGGTTGCCACCGGAGGGATCTAAGGACTGGCGATTGCCGTTGGCAGTCGGTCGCACAGGGGAATCCGTCGGAGCGAGCGAATGTCCTTCATCCATTTGCTTCTGGTCCGGGTGAGAGGGAATGCCTGGAGGAAGCGCATAGGCGGGAAGGAACTTGACAAGGTAGTACAAGTCTCTAGAATTCAAAAACACTTAAACGCGAAAAAAAACGCGACTGAAATGGACGTACTTGTAATAAATGCCATCTTCCCCACGCAGGTAATGCTTGATGGCTACAGCATATGCCTCGAGTAAATTGATGGCGGTCTTTTTCTCCACCATTGCCCGTGCCTTGAGTTCCTCTGCAGAAGCAGATTCCGTCGCAGGCGGATCTATTGTCAAAGAGTTAAGAAAAGCCCGGGACAAGAAATAGTTCACAGGCACCTGGTATATGGAACCACACCGTTCGAGCAAAAGTCCGGCTCGCCAAAATGATTTGTGACCATAGCCGCCGGCCTTCGTTGTATCGCTCGAACGACGAAGTTGTACGATAAGAAATGACGAAACCAAGCACGGTACCGACCCTATGGAACCGACGTGAGTTATAATAGATGTCGGATCAAGCAGTATGTTATAATAGACCAACACAGTGAGGAGCGTCGACGCAAAGTAAAGCTCATGGCCCTGGTGATTGAGGATGGTGATAAGCGTTCCCCATGCAGAGAAGAATATCAGAATGTGCCAGCATCGGAACAGTGCTGTGGCGAGCACAGCGCTCACGAAAGTCCCTCGAGGTGATTGTCTGGGTGCAAAACTGGTTGAAACCTTCGTTAACGCCGTACTTTTATTTATTAATAAGGCGCACTTACGGATCGGGTACACTGAAACCTTGGTGGCTGATAGTGTCGGCTCGCTGGAAAAGAAAGATGTCAGAGTCTTCGAGACCCATGGTGTTCTGCAAAGGAGTGGATAATTCAAGCGCACATGCACGGCATCAAGAGGTGTTGCAGTTGCCATCCCGCCCGCTGCTGACTCCGAAAATTGAAATTACTACGATCAATGACGGAAAGGAGATGGATACACCCGGTTTCAGGATCGGTGTGTTTTAGAGACAAAAGACGTGAAGTTGAAGAGGACGAGCGTGAAGATGGGTGATGAGTGAAAGACGTGGAGCCCGTCCTTGGGCTGGGCGCCCAGAGAGGCTGAGTGCGTCACGACGGTGCTTCCATGGCAAGAAATCAGGCCCATCCATCCAACAAAGGCTATGAATGCTTATTTTAGCAGTGTACGTATAAGGGGCAAGCTCTGCTTCTTGCCAAGGCACGGGAAGCTCCCGAAGCATGAAGTTTGCGTGTTGCCGGGTAAGTCCAGTAAGTAAGTCTCAGCACGTTCAACAGGATATCCTAGCAATTTCCTCAGTCATTCCGCTCTGAGCGAGGTGGTTCGAACTAGACAAAACCCCATAAATCTTTCACGCCTCCTCAGTTCCGCGGGGGAACTGATCAAATTGAGGGAATGCCGGTTTTTGACAGACCTGTCAAGGAGGAGAAGAATGCCAGAGAATGCCGTGGGGGAATAAGTAATGTGACTCTATCGCACAGCTTGATATAGGTAAACCAGTACGGTACAGAATCTTACAGAATTCGCAAGCCTGACAGCGGATACCAGCCTAACATAAACCCGTGGTTAGTCTCAGCAGTGAGATAGTACCGCCGCGTTGTAAGCCGCGAAGCCTAAGTGGCACGCCGAGTATCACCGTGGAGAACCAGTACAACCTTCATAGTACCCAGCATTCTGCTGTAGTAGCCGGACGACGTCTCTCGACGACACTCGTCCCGGATATGTGGTCATATTCCCTATACAGATAATCAGCAGCTGCAGGTTAGAAAACAGCGAAGTGGACTTAATGCGACATCGTTCACACAGCAGAAATCGTGACTTTCGAATTTAAAGAAGTCCACGGTGGAAAGACTTAGACACTAGACAGTGGAAAGACTCATCAACTTTTCCCGTGAGTGAGTGGCCCGAGGGAATGTCACTCCTTGGTGTCAGAACTGTGCATTGAAGTAACAGGATCAATGGAATACGAAAGACCACTACGATGGCGGGCGGCGTCCGTTTCTTGGAAGAGAGCTCAAATGCTGCGTGATCTGCGAAGTTCGGGAATAGTAGTAACATATGCTGATTTCAAGGACGGAGGATTTACACAGAAAGTAGACAATGATGCCGTGACAACAGACACAAGAAGGCAATTGTCGCATCGGGAGTGATTGAGGACCTGAGAACAGAGAAAGGGACTGGTCATGGGAGGAGAGCAGGTAACTTGATGATATTTCAGTGCGGGATAATCACGAGTGGCTAACCTGGTCCAGGGCAAGCCTTCCAGTTGCCATCCTATTGATTGCCACGAATAGAACCGCAGCGGATATGATAAAATAGCAGCATGGACCTGTTACTGCCTACAAAACATCGGGAGGTAGGCAATCCTTGTTTTTCAACCAGTCTAAGTACCAGTAAGTTCAACCACAGCAGTCGACGTCAGTCCAGCACACATACCTATGGTCACATCTTCAAGATGGTCATCGAAATCGCCAAACTTCTGATGCAAGCGCCTTTCCTTGACGAGCTTGACCGCTCGAGCAGGTAAATCGGCTGAATCTAGCTGGAATAGAGAACCAGGCGCGAAATCTGCAGGGTTACATCGCCAAGATGATCCTTGCGAGACGTACGGCTTTATAGGAATCAGTCACGAAGGAGCCCGTAACCTAAGCTGAATAATACGCACGACGAGCGCAGCATCGCCTGTTCCCAACTTGTTGCCGTCGATCTGGACATCATCGCTGAGAAAGCGATGTGGGCCGAGAGATAAACACGCACTACGAAGGCAACAGCCGCACCGAAGCCTTCCTTCACTTTTGAAGCAATCTTTTCGCCGACTGGGGCCAGCGCGGTATCGTCTATCCGTTCAGATGCTTGGTAGTACCCAACCAGCTTCATATGCATGGATTCTGCGGTCCTTCCTGCCTTTAAGCTCAAAGTAAGACAATTTCAAAATAGAGAGATGAGCAAACGTACCAAATCCAAACCAATCTCCATCATAGGGCTTAGACTTGTCCAGTGATGCAGAAGAGGAATGATGTCGACGATGGTTACGATTCCTGCTTCCTCCTTGCCGACCAGTACGCCGTTAACGGGTTGATGTGGGTGCTTCGCAGTATGGAAGAATATCTTGAAGTAGGCCCGCGATGAAATAACGTACGAAGTCATGGTAGATATTGAGAGGCTGGTCAGCACCTTCTCAAAGAAGGATATAATTCCACAGTCACGTAGTCACGATCACGTGCACAATGGGAAAGGCATGGACACTGGACAGCTTGAACTTGTCCAATGTCCTGTCACAGTCCCTGAGGCTTGAAACTTGAGAAGTGTGTCATACATGAATGGAGGTGCTTGTAAATATTGAAAAATAGTGAGTTTTGCGCCGTGATAAAGAGACAATTACTTAAATGTATAGTGGGAGTCATCCGTCGCTGTACATTCATTCGATCAGAATCGAGCGGAGCCTGAGGGGTCAGGGATTTGCATTCCTGGAGTTCACAACGGAGTATCGGAGGCCCGCGCTGATGTCATTCTTCCTATAACAATTTTGCTTGCATATCGTTTAAATTTAATGATTTCTGATGATTTTATTGGGGACGGGAAATCAGAACTTCTGCTACTCGGGTTATTCCCATTTATTTCTCCGCGTTATGCGATGCTCTAAACAACGTTTTGGGGTACGGGGTATGTCCCATCCATCCTCCATCCCTTTCATGTCGGCATCCCGGACCGCAAGGGAACTCCGGCGGCGATCTGGTTTTGGTTATCAACGGCGACTAAACGGACGCTATCAAAAAGAAGACCATATGCATCACACGGCGCCTCGAAGCTTTGAATTAAACGTTATCGGCTTATCGAACAGGCAAAGATAAGAATGGTCCTACACTCAATTCTCAACTTCTCCGCCGCCGGTACTTGTCGCGCACAATGTCGGATGGAACACAAGTGTTACCGCAAGGAGCAGGTTATGGAGGTGACTACTACTTCTATGAGAATCACGTTTCTGTTCTCACGATCTTCATGCTTCTTAGTGGTTGTCGGTAGGCATTATCTCAGTATACTCTTCCGACATGCAGTAATGCTAAGACGTGGAAACACAGGCATAGGCCTGTTTTTCAGCGCATTCATGGTCGGGTTGACTGCGATTCAAGCCCGGTACACCGCTTTTTCACCGAAGAACTCGGAAGAGTTCAGTAGTGCTTCACGAAGCGTAAAACCAGGGTTGATAGCGTCGGGTATAGTTTCTGCTGTACGTGCAACCGTTACTTCAGTGCAGACTCCGAAGATGACTATCGTGTGAACCGGTTTTTTTTAGTGGACATGGGCGGCGACGTTGGTACGTTTCTATGATCTTTGTAGGTACTGGGGTTGGTTTTGACTCTGATGTTCCCTGTAGCTTCAAAGTTCGGCGGTGGCGTATAAATACGGTACGAAAATGTTGGCCCTGATTGCTGCCAAATATTGACTTCTACTAGGTATCAGTGGTCCGTATTGGTATGCTTGTCAGTAATTCCATAATCTGGCAAAAAGTAATCGTTTAACAAACTGGCAATACTATGTTGCGCAGCCGGAGCCACAATTCAAGTCCTTCTGTTTGCAATGGTAAGTAATTCCGGTGTTTTCCTTACCGTGTTCCATTCATATTCCGTTGTTTCATTTCCACACAGTTGGCGGCCAAACTTAAACTCAACGCGCCGTACGCCCACACATGGCTCGAGATTGTGGGTGCTCGATGGGGAAAGACGGCTCACCTTGTCTTTATGTTCTTCGGGTATCTTCCGTAGATTCTCTCGCTGACTTGTATACTCATGTGGTTTTGAAGGCTCGCTACGAATATTATCGTGAGCTCTATGCTCATTCTCGGCGGAAGCGCTACTGTCACTGATCTTACTGGCATGAATACACTCGCCGTAAGCAGTTAGAACCTTTACACGTCAAAAACCACGCATTGAACACGTCATTAGGCTTGCTTCTTGATCCCCCTCGGTGTGGCAATCTATGTTGTTGTCGGAGGAATGCGATCAACGCTTTTATGTGATTAGTACGCGTCTCGTTATGGTTATCCGACACACGCATCTAATTCTCTTCTAGCACCCATACAACTGTCCTGTTTGCCATCATCCTGGTATGACAGCGTTCTCTGCTGGATTCGCATTGTTTGTTTCCATGGCTGAATCGTTTTCCAGACGTTCGTCTTCACCGTCTATGCAACGAGTGACAAAATCGGAAGCCCGGCGAAGATGCATGAGCTTCTCACCTCGGCAGCTATGTCTCATCCGGTCTCAGGGAATGCTCATGGATCCTACGTGACTTTGAGGTCAAAGAACGGGCTCATTTTTGGTGTCATCAACATTATAGGTAATTTTGCAACAGTGTTCCAAGACCAGGCGTATTGGCAGCGCGCCATTGCCAGCAGACCTGCGAGTACTGTGAAGGCTTATCTATTAGGAGGACTGGGTTGGTCAGTGCTTCTTATTAGGCTAAGAGCAATCCTAAGTTTTTGTTTTTACGATACATTTGCAGGTTTGCCATTCCTTTTACCTTGGCTACCACCCTAGGTCTCTCAGCAGTCGCTTTGACTGGTGATCCAGATATGAAAGTTTTAACAGCGGCAGACGTGTCTGCCGGTTTACCGGCTGCAGCTGCAGCTTCAGCTCTCCTTGGAAAGTCGGGCGCTGCGGCTCTACTGGTCCTTCTTTTCCTTGCTGTTACGTCGGCAACTTCAGCCGAACTTATAGCAGTTTCGTCTCTCTTAACTTACGACGTTTATAAGGCCCGTTTCTGCTGTTTCTGTTCTTTCGTGACTTATAACAACATTGCTAAACTCCGCTTTAGAAATATCTCAACCCCAAAGCGACGGAGCAGCAAGTTCTGAGGATCGGCCATGCAATGGTTGCTGTATATGCAGTTATCATGGGATTGGCCGGGCTCATTTTCTTCTACATCGGTGTCTCTATGGGATGGCTTTATGTGCGCTCATTTCTAACTGCTAGAATCAATATTAACAGCCGTTAGACCTTCATGGGAGTTATTCTTGGTTCGGGTGTAGTGCCCATCGCTCTTTGTATCACATGGAATAAGGCCAATAAGTGGGGTTGCATAGCTGGTTCGATTGCTGGGTTTGCCGCAGGAATCATCGCATGGCTTGTAACAACCACATGTCTTAACGGCGGTGCCATTAATGTCACCGTGATTCTTCCTTTTCTATTCTTTGGCGCATCCTCTAACGTTCACGCAACATTAGACCAGCGGAGGTGTGTGGATTGTCTAGCTCATTCTATCATTAATCTTATTCCAATTCAATAGGCGATTATGAGATGCTAGCCGGGAATTTAGCATCTATCGGAGTCGGAGGCATTATAGCAACTGTATCTTCTCTTATTGTAGGGTTCACTTCCTTCACCCGGATCCGTATCGTCTAATTTAACCAACCAGTGGCCTGAAAACTTCGATTTCGAGATTACTCGTTCGCTTAATCGGCCTGAAAGCATCTCGGGCTTCTCAAAGTCAAAGGACAAAGTTACATGCGATGATCTGGATCACAAGGAGCAGTCACCGGATGTGTCCTCAGCGCACGAAGTTTGTATCGACGACGAAGACCTCGACCCGGCTGCACTAAAGAAAGCATTTAATTTCGCCACTTGGTCATCGGTGGTTTTGGTGAGGCCAAGTTTCTCCTTACCTGTCCTCGTGCCGAAACTCACGCATTCAATGAAGTTATTGATCTTGATTATAATAGTACCGCTACCACTCTTCTTCGCTTCGACGATATATGGAACCGCGGGGTTGACAGCGTGGATTGTCATCGGTATCATTTGGACTTTCTTCTCTGCCTTTGCTGTGGTCGTTTACCCGTTGTGGGAGAGTCGGGAAGCTTTGACCATGATTTTCAGAGGCATTATCAAGGTACTCGATATCTTACTGCCGTTTGGTCTTGAACGCGAGACTGATCGTATTTTTTTTGTAGGATATCTTCTCGAAGGGCGGAGGAAAATATGTTCCTTCGACTTCTTTCCCTGCTTAATTTACGTTCACTTCATGAAGACGAGTTAGGTAGATCATATGTCGAGGATAATTTTTCAGATATAGATAGGTTTAATGTCTGCTTTACCATCTACCGAGAACCCCATTGAGTACGAGACTCGGTTGCTTTGTAGATATCAACATCCATGACTTGATTTTAGATTCATGAAATCTGTTCGCAGCCATCATGCATCATATTGGCAGCCCCAATAATTAGTATCGATTACAAGCAGACCTAAGTGTGTCAAACCATAGCATGAGTTGTCGGACCTTCAAAGTAGAATTCTAAGTAGTAATGGTCGCACTAGCAAGTGATCCCATTAGAGGAACAACTATGACGAGCTAGCTACCTACATACCAGCAAATCGGGAGGGACCCCGATGATGTATGCATGAACAATGCCGAATAAACTAATCTCACTGCAGAGTAACGATGCGAGAGGAACGGTGGGTAACATAGTAGCAGAATGGGGGGGAGGGAGAAGGTCACAACGACAGTAGTCATTCTTAAAGCTATATCAGGCCACTACTAGTATAGTAGTAATGGGCAAGAAGGCTACAGATGAAGCAGCATCGCATCGGTCGCAGTGACCTCCTACGGAAAAAAGGGTGCAATGACTATGAAAGCACTGTCACGATGACAACTCGGATAGCAGTCGATCATACACCCTTCCAACGATCAACTAAAGGTGCAAGCCAAGCTTGGTGTACACAAGCACCTGTGCGGGTGGAAGGGGAAAAGAGACAGGAAATCGATAGATCAAATTTCAATAAAAGCGAGACCGGTTGTCCGGCCCGGAGCCTTTCTTTTGTGTTCCCATCACCACTACTGTCGGTCACTATCCTGCTCATCTTCAGAGAACCCAAGTATCTATTACATACTACCTGGGATACCAGAGAGATACTTGAAGGCTTCACACTTCATCGATAGCAGGGAGTAGATCACTGGAGAGATGCCCACCCTCAACACTCTCCCAAACGAACTCCTACTCCTCATTTTTCAAGACCTTGACCCCCCCAGTCCCATTGCCGTTTCCTGCTTGTGTAAACGAATCAATGCCGTAGCACTTGCGCAATTCGTGTCCCCGCATACAGATTTTTACGGCATACGTTCCACCGCTCCGAGTCTGCGGTTCGGGGGTTCTTCTCGTCTGCCATTCAACAGCATCGCTGCTCTCCGACTTTCGTTCTCAATGAGGTGCCCTGTCTGTTTCCTCTCCTTCCAGTTCTCGCAGGGGGAGTACATTAAGGAGATGGAGCAGGTGACGAGGCTTTTCAAGACAGAGAGAGTATTGCAGTCTTTATTTTTGCACTTCCCTGGATTGCCAGCGCTCTTCCAACCGCCACCGTCGTATTCCCCTATGGATTGTTGTGCGGCGATCTGCAGCCTCCTCTGTCACCTGCGCTGCGTGCGGTGCCATACGCTCGACATAAACAATGCACCCCAAGTCGAGTACCCCGAAGGGGCCAAGTTCGACGGACCCATCGTCAACACGCTCAAGGATGTCACCCTCTCCCGCGCACATTTCATGTTTTCAGATTTCTTCCGTGACTGGACCCTCAGCACAATGATGCTGTCACCCCTAACACAAGTCTCGTTGGTAGACGTGGACATTCGTGCCTTGCTGCCCTCCCTCTCCCTTCCATCCTTGAAGAAACTCGATATCTGGTGTCCTGATCTTCATCTAAGTCGCGTTACGCCCTTTCTATCGCGCCATCCCACAATCGGCAATCTCATGCTCAGGGTGATCTCCGACGACGCTTTTCTTGCCCCAGGTTCCCTTCCTGAGCTGAAGGACTTCAGCTCAACGGTAGAGTGTCTGTCTCGATTACTCTCTTCGCCTGATGCCATGCCCCAGCTTCAGAGAGTGACCTGCTACGGCTCGATCATCCTCAGCACCATCACACCGCCACCCTCGAGTGCCGTGCAAATGCTTTTCCAGAACGTCGCTCTCCATGACTCCATCGCTGCCCTCGATGTTCCCCTTTCTGATTTGAACGTGTCGGAGGAGTGGCTAAGTGTGACCCCGAGATATGAGCACCTCCTTACAGGGATTACAACTTTGTATGTCGATTTATCGATGACTGCGAGGACCGAGGGTGCGGTGAGGCAGCGGATTATAGAGTCGATTGTGCTATTTCCAAAGGTGGAGACTCTGAGGTTGTTTGGGTGGCCGCGGTGTGAGGAGTTTGCCAGGGATATAAAAGCGGCCTATCCTCGTCTCCAGAGGATCATATCGGGCCTCACAGATATTTCACAATCTATCACTTAGCATATTGACTTGCCACGAGATCAGGATGCAGCTCGTTGAACGTCTGATTCTAAGGGAATCTCTACGAGCCATCTAGGGAAAAGATCTGACACGCGTCAATAACAAAATAAAGCGAAGACACCGCACATTGTGGCTCCCTACTGATCCTTGTGGAATGATGGCAGCTTTTTATATCCTCCTCCCACTGTAATGAGCGCCAGTGTCCAACCGGCTATCATGGTATTGCTTCAAATATATACAGAGTGGAGTGACTGACCCCACTAATGATATCATATAGATTCCTGAGAGTTCACAGACTCGGATGCGCAGGTTTTCACGACTCACCCGACAGGCCGAGACAGCTGGCATCCCTCCCACTTTTCCTCGCTGATATTGGCACTTCTACTGAATCTGGAGGCATGATATTTGATAACGTCGTTCTAGAATTATCAAGGACTCGAGACGGGTACGTTCAAGTCCAACTCCAGTGAAAAAGCCTCGTATTCCAATATCCGGCAGGTGGAGCTCTTTGATCTATCAGCGTCAGTCTTCTGCGTTCCTCCAGATAAAAGGGAAGACCTTCAATGATAACAGCCTCGTCTTTACCCCCGTGTCTCCTCCATGAACTCCACAAATATGCTCCTGAAGTCTGGTATTACAAAGACTTCCAATCGCCGGAAAGCTGGCAGGCCTGCTCTGTCTCTGGGGCTTCCTCTCCCTACGCTTTCCGGTACAAATACGATTGCAATTCCTTCCGTACCTAGGCTATTCTGTTTTTTTTTTCCCGTCAGGATATTGACACAATGCGTAGCCTCTGCCCTGCGTGCCCTCTTCAATCTTCAACTTTGAGTCGGAGACGGCGGAGTGTCTTACTAACATGGCCCTTCCAAAAAACGTGATGTCTTCCTTTGATGTTGTGGGTGACCTTTTTTTATGCTAAGTACTTGTCCGTCTAAGTAGGCGATCAGACGCCAGACCGGAAGCAAGCATCGTCCGCTCTCGGCGCCCCAAGTATCATCTGGGCAGTGGATGCTGCCCGGTTATCCTTCCAACATGATAACTTCGGCACAGCAACTTTGCCTGTAGGTGATTACGTGGGTCTTTTTTTGTTTACCGTCGCGCACAACGTCCTCATCCTTGTATAGCAGCCGAATGAATCAAGCGATGCCATGGATGCTGTATTGACAATGTTCAACACTGTGTCCGACGTAGAAGAGTGTGGTACAACCCAGACAGCCCTACAAGGCCTTCAAGGTGGAATGGCCTATTTACCGGCTCTCGTAAGTATTCCTTCTGGTTGACGGCGTAAATACCTATTACTTCTCCCAGGAGTCAACTACTAACGAGTCGGATCTTGTACCTAGCGGGCCGAACAGGGAAGAATGCAATACAACCTTGCGAATGGACCCTCACTGGGTCAATGGCCAAGTGGATAAACATCATAACATCGCCGTGCCTGATACCGTTTCCTTAATAACGAATACGAGCACGGGAGGTTGTGGTAAGGCTGGTACTGGAGTAGCGTTTCAACTTGAAGGCAATGACCCCGAGACTAACTCATTTCCCGTGAGCATATCCATTTCCCCGTGTTGACATCATAAAGATAACCCCTTCACTGCAGGCTAACGCTGACGTGAAGGCCATCTCAACCAAATTCAACACAACTTTCAAGTACCATAACTATCTTCCAGACACGCAGCTCGTTTCCTCAGATTCCGTTCTCTTCGAGGTCCGTTATCGCGAAGTCGTCATTGCGTCTACGAATGGATTTAACAAGTTGTTGGACCATCATGTACCTCGGGTTTCCGTCCCAGAGACATCTGAAATGCTCAACATCATTTTGCACGCGATTCATCGCATATCATGCTTTCAATTCCGGCACAGCATCGATACCCTGATGGCGGCAGTCAACCTCTTTCCGAAATATGGCTTGGAGCCCAAGAAATTCGTCTCAGCGTCATCGCCACTCTTCAAGGATATCCGCTACAAGATGCCGCTCTCGCCACTGAAGGTTTATGTCGTTGCCTCGCGTCATGATCTCGCAGACCTTGCCGCCGCTGCATCGAGTCACCTACTCTCCTTCAAAATCGCCGCGATGAGCGATGAGATGGCGCAACTCATAAATCCTATATATCTCAAGCGTCTCTTTGACCTCCAGACAACTCGTATCAACACACTAAAGTGCGTGCTTTCTATCCCCCCGGCCCACCATCCTGCTACTCCGGCGTGCGACTTCATAGCCCAGAGGTCTTTGACTCGGGCGTGGGCATTCTGTGCAGCGTATCTGGTGTGCAGTGCGAATGCCGGTTAGTCGCTACATGCGTCCCGTTGATCTTGAACTTATGGTGACGCATTTCCAGGAATGACGGCTAGCAGGATCGAGAGTGTATTTCAGGCACTTGCGGATAGGTACATTTCATGCGACGAATGCAAGGGCTGCCTC
This sequence comes from Armillaria ostoyae, assembly GCA_902506015.1. Classification (NCBI taxonomy): domain Eukaryota; kingdom Fungi; phylum Basidiomycota; class Agaricomycetes; order Agaricales; family Physalacriaceae; genus Armillaria; species Armillaria ostoyae. Next base: position 2,345,236 of record LR732085.1, on the reverse strand, counting down.
AAGGCTCGCCTAAAAAGTATAATTCTCGAATGGTCAGAGCTGAAGGTTGGACACTCATGTGTAGCATTTATGAAGTGTATTGACGGGGTTAATGCAGCGAACTATCTAGTTGATGCCAGGAATGCACTGCCGCAGCCGTCCAGTATCTCTCCATCTGTGAATACCAGGTCAAATGATTTTCACAGTGTAGAACTACGAACGATTATTATGTAGCAAATTTTGTTGCCTGAGATTCTGTATGTACTTTGAGGGACCTTCATATTCTGAACAATATTGGTGTCTACTTCTTCTGCTCCTACTGGTCACGTTCAGCCACCTACTTTTCGACTCCGTATTATGTAGCCACCTGATCGCTCCACAATTGCAGACGTTCGTCACCCTGAAGTGGAACTGTGCTGGTCTCCACTGACGTCAATGAGTTCACAATCCTACATAATTGGGAAAGACTCGCCCGACTCGAACACCAACCATCATGTACCCAGTCATTCCATTCGTACTCAAGAAAGGTGCAAGAATACCAACTCGCGCGCTCTTGGGAGTGACCCGAAACTCTAGGTTAGCCAAATTGTTTCCCACGACCAGAAGGTGCTCTCAACCAAGTACCACTTTAGTTCGGTGCACGGCAACGATCCAGTGGTATATACCATCTACTTCGCCTTATCAGAATTCTGGGTCTAACTCTTCGAAAGGTTATTGAAAGAGAAAAGCGGAAGAGTTTGTCGAAGAGCAGGTATCAGACGTCCGCTCCTGTCGACGGCGCGGAAGGATGGAACGAGTTCCTCGCGACAGATTCGGAAGTGTCTGTCAAGGTGCGCTGTATCTAACGCGTATCTCTTTCTTTGAGTAACACAGCATATAGGCGGATCGTGACACTGGGGTTTCCATGACAGACCTTCAGGAGAAGACGGTGACGCATATGCACAGTGTTCGCCAAGAAGATGGAGAGGTCTCAGCAAAGTCGTCGCTTGGAAAGAAGGGCCTGGAAAAGTAGAGAAGAGCCTCCATAGAACATGTGCTTGTAAACCGGAGAAGGCGAGAAGCGGGACATTTTCATTGCACGTTAAACTCAGCACGATAAATACATACACAAGTATCTGGATTCAGATGTGATGGTTAGATCTCCATCTGTCTATCGACATAAGAGACAGAAATGCGCTCAACACTCGTACTCGCCTTCTTTTCACGACCTCTCTCAACGCGCTCGGAATTGGAGATTTTTCCGGTGGCGGTCTGACCGTTGCCTAAAGAAATATAACAGTGTTTTGAAGAACTAGTTAAAAAATTAGATACCCTTATAGGCAGAGACAGGCTGTCGGCTAGCTTGAGACAAGGTAGCCGCTTCGGCAGTATTACCGTAGCCAGTACCGGTGGACTCGATAGGATCTAGGTCACTCGGTATCAGCTGTCTTGCGAAGGCGAACAGAAACGGAAACTGCGTACCGCCCACCGGCATAGTAGGGACAGCATCACGAGTGACTTGATGGCCATGCTCGTCTTGAAAGTTTCTTGGATTTCTTCTGTAATCTTGCTGTTGAGCTGAGGTCATCATAGTCGAGTCGACCATTATGATTTTGTCTCAGAGGCGAGGGAACAGGTGTCTTGTATTGATGTCCTGTGGACATGACGTTTAGTAAGTCGTAATGAAAATCAATGACGCATTGAGAAATATTGCACCGGTCATACATGTACTTGATTACGACTCGTTACGAACCATTTTTCACGGCGACGATGCTCGAATAGATGTTTTGCCTTTGTGGTCGATCCAACCTTTTCTTATCTGGCAATCCAACCTCCGGGGTACGATCTGAACGGCATGGTAAGGACTTGTTTTTCAACGGGAAATAGAAAGTGGCCCAAGCCAGAAAAACGGCTAGTAGCTGATCGCCTAAATTTTGGGAGATCGCTGTTAGTTGGAAAGCGGTACCGGCCCGGAGTTCCGAGTCTTGTCGGTCTGAGCTTTTGACCCAATGCTGATCGCCGGAATGTTTGTATCGTTGGTACGCTCGCTATTTACTTCCTAACATCATATCATCAATTGACTGGTGACTAAGAAGGTGGTGGTCCATAGGCGCTGAATGCCAATGAAGACCTGCGAGCATATTTCCTCGAACTCGCCCGGCTGGCGTAAACTATCTTGTATGATATCGCACCCAGCATAAGTACTAGCATAATTCGATCATGATCCAGTAAAGTCTTTCAGCTGAAAAGTAGGCTGAAGTACAACGATGCAGATATTCTGAAGACTGGTTTCATCACCAATAAATCATTATCTGGACGAGCTGTCATGGAGAACGCGCGGGATCGGTTAGAGTCTTTCTTTGTAATAATCACAAAGCTTGACGCAGAACAGATTATTTCTGAAAGAGAGGAGAAAGGGTGAGTACCTCATGTTGGCACGTCCTTTCCGTCTACTTAACCTGTCGATACGAAATTCTAGTATAGAGCCACAGGTTTGGCGACGACACGTTTGATTGAGTCTATCACTGGGGTAAAAAAGCAGCCCAAGACCAGGAGGTAACGCTTTCAGATCCTTACAATAGCTCTAACTCTTGGCACGACCCTCATCTCTAGATTACCTCAGACAGAAGTGCGCTATCGGACGATTAAGAAGACAACCCTGTCCAAGGGTCTGGCTTTCGTCGTTTCGGGTGATGGCTACAACGTGCTCATGCAGTGACTTATCAAAAGGGCGTATATCTCGATGAGATCGCACGAAGTCAGTGACATCCTGAGGGGTTCCAGTCTCATAGTAAAGGCGTGGTTGGCGTATCATGATATAGGGAACTGGTTCGTGCTTTGCTTCTAGTCTCGGAGACTGATCTTTGGTATTTTCAGGAACGTTATCTGATCGTCCCAAAGGAAGTGACGGTGGCAAGTTTTTCAGTGGCAGCACAGAATCTGGACATGTTGCATGGTTGGCGATCAGCGTGCTTCACCTTGACGCTGAGTTGGAGAGAAGCAAGTGATTGCGAAACTATTGTCTCCGATTCTAGAGGGCGACATTAATCTTCTCTAGAATCCTCGTGGCAACATACTATCATTTCCGAAGATGACCACGATGCTCGTTCAGGTCCATGAATTGTGACTTCTCCGCAGCGAAATCACCGTGCAGTAATGATCACCTGTATTGCCATATTCAGGGATCTTTAGGCGTATTATTAGGAGGTTTTTGATCATTTGACGTCGTTAATGAGGTCATGTATGCGGTCAGACTTCGGAACTTACTCAGCGCCTGGTCTCCGCATCCCTCTCGATTGCACTTGGTCGAGCCTGCGCGTGTCCTCATGGTGTTAGTATCAAGGTCCTCCTGATGAAGAACCACGTTTTTATTTCATCCGTGGCTTCGCGACATATAGTACTCGTGTTTCCCCTTGGGACGGCGGAATCTTGATTCCTGTTCGTTGATCCTTTGAACGTCAATAACATGCGTATCAGTGCGGGACTGTAACGGGTGATGCTGTTGATCGGGCAAACAGCCGTTCTAATCTTCTTCACCAACGCCTACAGACCAGTGACGCTAGAAAAAAATGGGAATGATAATATACAATTCGTTCCTACCGGCTATATATATTCCTGAGGTGTGAGAAATAGTGTTACGTACTTCTTCAACCACGAAGCTTTTGAGGACTATACGGTTCTTCTAGATACTGTATTTCGTTGGGAGTGAGCACCACATTCAAACCGCCTATCAAACACACCATTACCGGGAAATGAAAGCGAATAACACGAACGTACCAACAGCGTCCAAAAGTATGTCAGTGGACGATGCATTGATGACCAAGGCACAAACACCTGCGCCAAGAACATCAGTAGGTTCTTAGATAAAACACCTCCATTTGACTATACCTTCTCGGCTAAGGGACCATGCAACGGCGACTTGCGTCATGGTGATGTTTCTCCGGCTAGCAATCACTTCCACCCTTGATGTAGGAAGAGGGGTCAGGAGCATGATACATAGACAGATGTATGAATCACCTCGAGATAATCGTATTATGCCACGTTGGACGGTTTTGGGTAGTTCTGCCGTGTGAGTGAGCAAATCATACAGCGTACATAAGATGCACATACCTGATATCGGCAAGCGTAATAAGCTGCTGACGCAGAGGTAGGATGACAGCACCGCTAGCAAGTGTGGACCAAGGTACAGAAGAGACACCGAAATGCTGCGGTGAATGTCAGATACCGCTAAAACTATTCTGCACACCAGGCAAACCTTCAAGGCGGGGAACAACTCATGTTCGTCCTCGCGATAGAGAAGATTGTAGTCATTTTCCACCGCGACGAATGGCGTCAAGTGATGGTTGAGCGCGTAACCTCCAAATGCAGATTATTAGTAATCTCGAGATGGCTTCTTCGAAGAGAGTACTTTGCATGATGAGGACTGTATGTGCGAAGAGATGATGTCAAGACATAGCATCAGCGTGAGAGAGAGAACCGATGTACATTGCCAAGCACGACAAGTCGACATTCCGATATATCGAACATAACCAGCTGTTACTACATCATGAAGGGCTTGCATCTAAACAATTTGAGTTCAGTCTATGTGAATAATAGAACGTGTAATGTCCTCACCGTCTCATGGATCGGGGTCTCGGAGTCGAACTCATGACAGTAAAGAACGTCGACATAATCCAGTTGCAGACGGTCCAGGCTCTTCTTGACCGAATCGAAAATGTGCTGAAGTCTTCGATGAGCATATAAATTTGCGTGACAGTAGACCCGGACCTTGCGACTGAGTCCATACTGGTTCACATATCCGTTGGAATCTGCGAGCGCTGATGCTCGACCTGGGATCCGTTCGTTCATAGATTGTGTTACTGGGTGGAAAACCTGCACAAAATGTCATCCCCGTGTGAAAATAATGCAAAACTCACCAACCTTTGTCATTACAACAATCTTCTCCCGTAACAAATCATGCTGCTTGATGGCTTTCCCTAGCACAACTTCGGATTGTCCGTTAGAGTAGATCTAACATATGCAAACGTCGGTTAGTGAAAAGGGTAGGCGAAATATTTACATTGGCGGTATCAAAGGTGTTGATTCCGAGATCGTAACTGGTGAAGAGCAAGATAAGTATTGGAAAAAGACGTAGACAATGACGTACGCAGCCTTGATCTGCTTGATGCTCTCTTCTTCGTTTTGCACCCAACTATACCAATCGGAACTCCCATATGCTGTGCAACCGAGGATAATCTTTGACACCTTCATCCCAGATGATCCAAGGCGTACTGCAAACAGATTGTGAGCCGGGATCATCGGAGGAGCTTGGAACCGACCGAAGGACATTTCTGTACTTGGAAGGGACATCGTGGGCGGAGGGAAGCCTGGAAAAGTAGCCGGTGCGTCTTTGTATCCTCTCGTGATGTGAACCGTGACATGACTACTTGAGGCTGCCTTGGTTGGCAGGAGAGCCTGGCGGAGAGGATATTGTCGGCAGATCCTTGCTGACGGACGCCGCAACGCTTTCGCCCTCGCCCTCGCCTCAACGATGATGCGACGGCCTCAGGCTTAGTATCGCGCCACGTTCTCCTTTTCGTAGCTCTCCAGTGGTCGCAGGGACAACAAGGAAGGGGGACCCGATACGATTGGACTACATCCAACTCAGAGTGGTGTCGGTGACGACCGCGATGACCTAAACACAATGGAGTAGACTTACTGGGATGACGCTGAACACAAGGAAATTCTCTTAGGACCTTTAGAACTTGCACGGATACTGAAGATGGTCTCCGCCAACGTACGCAAGGTGGAGCAAGGCTCCACATCGACTTCATTGTACAGGGTGCAAAAAAAATGGACGAAAAGGCGCCTTCCCTGGATCCTTGCACCGACTAATAGCAAGCCACAGCAGCAAGGACGCCAGATCATTCTCAAAAAGTGTTCGGCCTCGCTGGGGGATGTGTAGTGCGGCAGCTTGCAGCATGTGGAACTCCCAGACTATGGTCCGAGGAAGACGCAGGTACGTGCAAGCTAAAAAGACTGGCCGTTCTGAATCTCTGGATGCAGGCTGAGTGCGGGCGGCCAGGGCGCTGATGCTTGGAGTACTGTTACGGAATTGCTCAGTACACAGGCATCAGAGGTATATCATGTACCTACATCGTTCTTGACATGTCAGAGTGCCGCACGCCTATTCATCGTCTTCCAATCAACCTAGAAGGTATGAGTTACTAGTATATTCTCTCTGGGCAACGAGGTCCTGACATACCAGCTGGTCCTCCCTTCTTCCAGGTCTTAGCTTGCAACTTTATACAGTAGTTTCTGGACCTTCAACCTATTGCCTAAGACGATGCTAGTCGGCGATATTCTATCCAGCCAGACAATATATCCTCCGATGTCCAACTGCGCAAATTATGTACGGCACCCAGCTTGTGAAGACTACGCATATGTGGTCTTCTTGAGATGCCGCCTTGCGCCAAGCTCTGAAACGACAGGTATAGTCACCGGTCAGAGAAGATAGATGATTCACTCATCATATCTCCGCAGGAAGCCAATCCAGAATATCGACAAGGTTTACACATGATTAGACACGTTTGAAGGCTTATTTGAAGAAGAATAAAATGACGGTGAGGATTCTGCCAGCCACACCCATTGCAGTGTTGAGAACGGAAGGCTCCACATCCGGGCCCATAAAATGGGGCGTATGCTGATCCTCAAAGCGTCGCCGTCGCCGTTTGATTAGCCGCGACGCACACTATGGAAAGACTTTCCGAGTGAATCGTTCGACCGCGATTCTTCCATAGTCCTGAAAACGGCCATTCCGACAACCAAGAAGGGTTCCTGGGCTTTCGTATCGACATGCGAGCTGACGCTCCGAGCAGACCGAGGAATATGCTCTACAACAGTGCTGAGGGTTGCCGATGCTCACGACCATCATGAACGGTGGTAGCCATTCGTACGTCCCGCCGCTCTGAGAGTGAGGGCGGCGGTCGTTGGCTCGGTCGACGGTGCCGCAGACGTTTTGGATGGGTTTGGACGATCCGGCGGTCCCACTCCTAGCATCGAATGCTGCTCGATGCCTTCCGTCCCTGTAGAAGATGGATTCAATGGGTTTTGCATTGAAGATGGTCGTATCAAGCTCACCAGTACCCAAATATTAGGGTGACCCTCCCATACCCTCGAGCTCCACGCCAAACATGTCTCCAGAACTCCAAAGGTCTATACCATCGCTGCGAGGCAATATTGATGAGCTATTAGTTTGTTAGAAAAAGTTGCATTGATAACCCAAGTGAGACTGTGGTTGGTGGTGGTTGATGTCGTGGTGGTCGACGTTGAAGGGCGTGATCGAGCTGTCAGTGCGTCCCATCCACATCGACTTCCGTATGAATATTTTACAGGAACTTCTCCCACGAATATTTTCACGCCGCTACTCATTGCAGTACCAAGCTGGACATCCTCAATTTCAGTAAAATATCATTCAACCAACCAACTGGATGTTCATGACCAGCACGATGTCACCGATACTGTGGTATACTACCTTCAATAGTACCATGGCGATCTCGAAATTACCTGCAGAATCTCGAAGCTACACTCAGTGCTGATATGCATGCAGCGACGACGGTATACTTCCCAGCAGTGACACCGAGCATCAGTGCTCGACGGGCTCAACACAGAGCATGCTGGTGGGATGGATTGAACACGTTAAGCATACGTGAGTACTATACTCTCTAGTTGGATTGGCTTGCCGAGAACATTCTCCTCTCAAACCCAAATTATGGAGTACAGGCTACCAGTACCACAGGGCCCTTTGTTTGTGGAATCAAGTGGTAGGTAGTATTATTCGGCACTGTCCATACAGCGCACAAACCCTAGTGCTATCGATCTATTCTCGTCGTTCAAGCAGAATGGCTGATCGCGAAAAAAACTATGGTAAAATGTCAAGACCATAGGGAAAAACTGTCCTAAAAGACTACAGAAGTACGTATCATCAAAGTCGAACGTGGGTTTTCATCAGTTTTCACAGCGAATAAAGTTTGTTATGACCGCGATGAATATGTAACAACCCCAGGTCCAAGGAAATAGGATCAGCTGCATACAGACGAAGTTCAAATTGTGCGCTGGAGAAGTCAGATATATCGAAATCAATCAAAGACGTGAAAGTAAACACCTTGACTGAGCCCCATTGTTCAGTTAGCTGTTCAAGTCTTTCGTATAGATTGACCCTGCAGGTTTCGCACGACGTCTGGTCTTTCAATGGTCTTAGCAGAGCAACTATGTAATGTGAGGATATATCTGAAGTGGTAGGTTTAGAACATCAGAATCTAAATTGGAAAGACGTACCGGGACTCGCTTCCGAAACAATCTGTGCGACATTAAGGACCCAATCTAGAGCAAATTGTTCCTGTGAGTAAGCACTGCACGCCAAGGTTGGGTGGTGTCGCCTCGGGGGAGTGATAAGCACTCGCTTCAAAGCCTCTTTACGACCGAGGTGAAGTGTGAATAGGCGCCTCAGATAGGGCGCACCAATACGGCTGACCATGTCTTCTGTCAGGCTAGAGAGTGTGACAGAGAGGAGATGCGCCGATGCGAAGACAGCAAGATCATACAAGTCAAAGTGCGCAGCGAGCGCGTAGAGATGCAGCGCATTGTCAGATGCACGAGAAGAAAGGATGTCGAACATTGGCGTGGATGGCTGGACATGGATATTCACAGCCATGCCATAGTGTTCCATCCTCTCGACCGCTGTTTGGAGGACTTCGAATGATGGCTGATAGGGTATGCACGACATGGAGTAGATAACGTGAAGTAGGATGTTCAAGACCTCGGAATGCTCATCAACTTGGACAACGCTAGTATCACCGTCAACCCGCCTATCGGGTTGAAGTAAAAATCCAAAGTCGTTGTCTGATGCACCGAGAACCGTCTGAGAATGGACATGGAAAGTAACAGAGTCGAAGGAAACCAATACAACGTCCGTGCTCTTCTGCTGAGGGAACGCCGTAGACGTACGCTGAGGCGTAGATTCATCCATGGCCCTCGGGACTACCTTGAGAGCATTTTAAGTTAGTAGTCATCACAGCACTGTATCTCTCACCATAGTTGAGACCGGGCCTTGTAAAAAGTTGGATGACGGTCCTGATAGGCTATCCTGAAGGTTGCTCGACGGCAACTCGGAAAGCTATAGAAGGTTTATATCTGGTATTAAATCGAAGTTGTAAATGGCGCATACCTCGAGGTCGTGAGTTGCCAACTCAGCAGGGTAGGTCAACACTGACTCCCATGGCGGGTTAGATGGCGCAAAATCGTTGATAAGCATACTTTCGTGGTTTCTGTCACGGAATGGGTGGAAGAAGAGGGCTACTGTACTATGCTAGACGTACCAGCTTTCCAGATCAACTTTATGTCCTTTATTAGCCATGTTATTATATGGTAGCAGGGTATGCACAAAGTTGGTATATCGGGCCCATAGTGCGGTGAAATTCGTCTCCGAGTCTGCTCCCGGGTACAACGACGAGGTATCGAATGGGGCGGTGCCGGTATGAAGGATATAGATGCCGAGGAAGGCAGGCATGGGTGCCGGGGGCACGTTGACGGCTGAACTTAACAAAAGCAGGTGCAGGGATCAGCAGACAAGACACCGCGTCACCTTTGGTAATGATTGCCCCTAACTCTTGATTCGTAGAAGACAGACTCGGAGGTGCTGGAAGATCCGATCAAGAGCCAAGTAAAATTTGAGGAGTTCGTTTGTCAAGTCTAATCTTTGGGAACGTCAAAGACAACACCGCAAACGAATCATGTCCCAGATGCACACCATGCTCGCAGCGCCACGAAAATCAAGCTCAATCCTGCAGCTGTGCAAAATGAATGATGATCCAGTAGCAGTTTACCTGCCTCTCCGACCGTCATGACAGTTCCGAAAACCTTTGCGAGGTGTAATTATCAAGCTTCTATAGTGCGGAGAGTTGTTTAGAGTTCCGCGCTTCGCTCTGAAAATACCGATGGGAATGTAGACTTAAATGCGCTCAATTCTGGTAGTAAGGACTTGCATGCCTGCGTGATTTCTACTTGATATCGTGTATGATCTCGGAACGTCAGCGAACGTCTCGTAAGGATGTGCTTCTCGTCATGATAGTAGTCGGGCATAATAGCAACACTCGTATATTTGCTGAAATATCACGATCAAGTATTGAAACTCAGTAAGCAGCAACTGGACGAACCTCACATCAAAACGCTGACCATAGCGAAACGAAGATGAATGGTGACCCTAGTGGATGGCGGTGGGAAATAGCCAATGCCCCGGACTATAAAGAGACCGTGGTGAGAGAGAGGCTTTTGTCTTCGCGCTAGGAGAATGAAGGCTGGCGACGGTATGCACAGACTCGTGAATTAGGGGTACCCCAGCTGCATTACGTGTACCGGAGATAAATTCTTGAACAGGGGAGAGGCACTAATAGTGTTCAACGGATAGAGCGCTCCTTGAAAATTGTGATGGCCGTCCTTCGGTATTGCGGCACACGCATTCAACAAGCGGCAGAAATCGGCTGGGTCTCCCTTCCCTTACTCTACGTGCTCTGAATGTTACTTAAAAAGGAATCTTCTGTAAACTTTCATCGGCCGTTTTCACAAACCAAAAGTTAACCAAAATCTCAGTACGGCATTTGTACACCTCCTCGTGTTCACAAGAAGCCTGGTCGCCGATGATCTCTCCGATCTTGCACGGGCATTTCGTCCCATGCCTTCCATCGTCTCCCCTTTCTCATTTTCCTAGTCCTCAACTATCAAAGGGAATTACAGGGTGAGGGTCGTGTTTTGCAGGCGCCATGTTAAAAGTAGAGCAGCAACTTCATCCCTCGTTTCAGCGCTCGGAAAGAACACAGCTCGCGCACCTCGTTCCGTCTGACCTTGGCTGGCCTGACATCCAATTTTACCTACAAGCAATAGAAGCGTTTCCTGACCACTCACAGAAGCACAGACTTTCTTCATTGCACGGGGCCTCTCATAGTGTAACCAGTACCGCGATTTTCCTGGAACGTTGAACAACGAACCTGGATAATGCTGGTCCATCGCTAATGTCTTGAGGACCCTCTTCGTAGGAGCTGTACTGGTCGCTGATATCAAATAATACCAACGACTCAACGAACCAACCTCGTTTGAGCCATCGCAGTTCTCCAATGGGTTAGATGAAAAGGACAAAGTTATAAACTTTTAACGTTACATGGGGTTTCCCCGGTGGTCCGTATTCGACGTTGTCACCTTCGACGTAGGGGTCGTAATTCTCGCACTGATTACGGCCCAAGTCATTTTTAGCGTGACTCGGATAGAATTCCGGTTTCTTCTGTGAATAGCCGCGGTCCTTAAATTCGCTCTCAACTTCCGGCTTCCTTGGTTTTACATCAAGTGTACCATATGCAAAATTCACTGGGAATGAGCAGTACGTCTTCCATCTGAGTCTGAATTTCCGCAGATGAAATCATGGAACTTTTGGTTACCTTCGTTCCCATCATGTTTTGAACACCAACAACGTTCGTCTCGGTGCCGTTTTAATTATACTTCCGAGCTTATGCCGGACATTTCAGGGTAGTGATCAGCAAGCCGCGGTTATGGCTTTTGCTTCAGACAGCCCATCTCCTTCAAGCCGACCCAGATGTTCTGTGGGCGATATGGTTTGTCTGATCATCTGTTCAGAAATAGTTACTCTGCCGCAGTCGGAGCTGGATCTTTTCGTAGTGATTGGTGCACTGTAGCGCAACATTGTAATGTGCAGGCCGCAATTTTAACTGCCACTCGGATGGGGTACTCGCTCTTAGAAAGTCTCAGCGTCCTCGGGCTGCGGAGAGTCCTACAGCGGCGGCGGCGGCGATCGGGCAACGGGTCCCAGGAGTGCCACTTGCGCCTGTGTGAACAAGCCTCTGCAGATAATATGGTTCTTCCGGATCATGTATCTCGGGGTAAGAGTTATATTCTAAGGTGCTTGGATATTGTAGTCAGATCGACAGGCTCAGCCTAAATGGAAGTCCTCACCAAGCGCATCCAGAAGCCGACTAGTACAAGAGGCATCCGTGATCAGAGTGCACACATTTTGGCATACTTCGTTAGGTCGTGTCGGAAGGAAGCGTAGAGGTTACCTTCTCGAGATGAAGACTGCGCGGTGGCCAATTGGGACACGCTGGTACTTCTTCTGTTAGCTATTTCTTCAGCCCTGTCAAAAGAAGCGACGTTAGAGTAGGAGTACAAGAGTTTAGAATGACCTCTTGATATTCATAATAACACCCTTGACTATCTCTGTTCAGACTGTTGAATGGCAAAAGAAGGCGGACAGAAGGAGATACGCTGTTTGTCCTCAAGGAAGGAAGGCTGCTAGTCAAGGGGTACCATCATGGCACCATCGGCTAGTATAGACCAACAAAGAGACAGCTCCAAAATACTGAAAAGCAGAGTTAATATGGTGCCGTTTTCGTGTCAGCTATGGAACGCGCAAAATCTCAGTGTGGGGAAAACCCTATTCTCATCCTCGCGATAAAGAATGTTGTATCCATTCTCTGTCGAGATGAAAGGGTTAGATGACGGGTTAGTGCATAATCCCATTAGCGGTTCCAGTATGTCTCCGTAAGATACATGACATGAACTATACGCAAGGAAAAATGGGATCAGATTATAACCATAATGTGGGAGTGAAAATAAGCTCACATTGCCAGGCGCAACAGCTTGACATCCTGTTATATCGAACGTATCCTGCTTTTGTTATCATGCACATTACCCTTCACGTAAGGATCAAAACAAAAACAAAAATGAAGTGACATGACGATTATCCCGCAGCGGCCATGCTCCTTGCCTAAGACAATCTTCGATTGCCCGTTGGAGTAAACCTAAGCGATGTGGATATTAGTTAAAAGGTGTCACCGCAGATCTGCGCTCCCCACCAACACCGGCTGGTATATATTGTGCATTGACAGGCATGGTCATTTGCTAGCGAGTCCGCCCGGCGCCAGCACTAACTCAAGGACGTTCAGCATAATAACCAAGACATCGCGGCACCGCATAATCTTTCATCCTGGCTTCTTCGCCGTTAATGCGACAAGAAGAAACCTGACTGGCCCGCTGGGCTCGGTGTGATGGCGCTGGTTTCGTCAATGGTCGATGTGTGACTGTCGTCACATAAGAAAGGCCCCGCAAGAAAACGTCGGATTTCATCCTGCCTCCACGTCTTTTCACCCATGCTGTTCTAGATTCGGAGGATCTGTTTGATGATGAAGGCAGCCTTATCGACAGACTGCTCGAGCTTCCAACGAGCTTCTATCCCGGAAGTCGGCCTCGACTCGAATCAGAAATTCATTTTCATACATATGCTGGACCTATCACATTGGCCATGATAAGATTGGGCTGGATACCTGGAAGAAGTGGCATTCGGTCATAGGTGGCGTACAGCGTTGGTCATGCCCTTGCCAGGCAAAGGTCAGAAAAGGTCAGCTCATTGTAGTGCGAGAGGCTCACATCCCTGAATCTTTGAGTGTAGGCTAAGGTATTGGACTTCAAGCTTCAAGCTTCATCGATTCGCCTTCTAAGGCTTTGATGGTCTTCGGAAACATGCAAACGATGCATATACGCCTTCATAACGAAGTTCAGTACCAGCTGGTCTCTTCCCCACCTGGATTTTAGAGCTCCAATCTTGATCTTGTCCTCAGCGTCGCCCGGGAATATTATCGAATGAGCGCAATTCAGCAGACTACAGTGAACAAAGGCACCGGAATTGACCTATCACGCCCTGATCGATGAAGATCCTGCATATATGCGCATTACTCGTGTCGTCTTCGCTCAGATTCGGAGGGATATTGAACATGCCCGGCCCCGTCGAAAGAAATCCACTTATTTCATCAAGTTCTGGGATATCTTTGGATAGGTATGTTTGACCATTTCTTTGGCTGGAAATGCCTCTCCATATTTTAGAGCCGGCCTGATATGCCAGCGTTACGATGACGGCGAAATGGATTCGAGAAGCGGTATAGCACGACTTGGAGATAAACAAGAAGTTGAATTATGAACGCGAGGTTCTATAGGAGCAGGGAGCTCCAGACATGCCCTGTGCACGATAGATATGAGTGCCGTCGCTGCTAGTGAGCGCAAGTGCTTGTCTCCGAGCGAGGAAAATTGAACCATCGCAATTCTTCCACAGAACAAATTGTTGGCAACCGTAGGGATATTCTGGTGCCTGGTCGGTCATATCGACTGCTATCTGTTTGAAGTTACGAGACTTCTTGTGGGAAGGACAGGTACAGGTCGATCGTCTCGCATGAGGAATGGTGACGAGCTTGTCGACTGTAAAATCGAATACGACAAAGTGGAAGAGCCGCGTCACCATTTCTCGAATATGAGGAAAGCCGCTGGCTGGCTATGTGTGTAGCTGCTGGTAAGGCTCTCTTTCATCTCGGTGAGCAAGCCCTGAGACTTGAAGAAACGGTCTCGATGAGTTTCACGTCAAACAGGATTAGCTGTACTCACAGGTCTATCTGCTTCGTCGAATCTGGCGTTGTGGAACCAACAGCCGGCTATGTGCCCTCGCTGTTGTCGTACACCTTGCACGCAGCTGTCGAAGTTCTGCATGACAGCCAATTGTAACCGGTGGGGAACGATGACAGCGATAATATTTCGTAGATTGGTTGTTCTGGTCGATCGATGGTCGCTTGGACCAGCTCTCGCTTCATCCCTTCCGCCACTACTCTCCTCCCATCTGTCTTCGGGTCTACTGGTTCCCTCGGGCAGGCTGTCTCCACCGACGTTGAGGACGACGTGAAGCCATACTGCCCATACTGGTGCAGACTTGGTAGCGTACCTGGACGTGTTTGCTGTACTCTTCTGAATATATGCGCCCTTCCTTTGACGAATACCCCGCATCGCCAGGCTGTTCATTGCGCCGCTGCATTCGTCTCGGGTTCGGATTAGAGTGCAGAGGAAGATAGAGGAAGATAATGACCTGGATCGATACTGCAAGTGTTGAGGCTGGTGTTGATTGACAGCTTTGCGCGTGACCGGCTTTCTGGGACGGCCTTTCACTTTCAGTGTCACTACCAAGTAATTGGCCTGACCCATGTACATTGCTGCGTGCCATTCTGAGGCTCCTGATTTGGTCCTAGCTAGTTTCCCTGACGACGGGATGCTAGATTACCAGAACCGGGACTACGACACATCTTATTGCTTTCAACAATCTCCGTTTACTCCTTGGAATCGGCTACCAATTTTGGTGGTATTCTATTTGCGCATAGATGGCTAACTCTCCTAAGGATACACTTTGCCATGGAGACAAGACTCGTACAGAACTGAAAACGCCGATCAACTAAATCGTTCGCTGTAACGGGGGAGACAGTTCTATGACTGACGATTCTAAAATGAAGGCGGCGACATACCTTTTGCTCCGACCATTCAATGACAATACCTTTGACATGTTCTCGAAGAGCACACTTGCAGTCGAAGCATACTACATGGTCGTCAAGCGTCCGGTACGTACGTTCAATTGCGCCAGCAGTCAGATCTACCAAGCATCCAGATCCAATCAAGGACGAAAAACGTGTATCTCACCTGCCCGAGCATCCCACAACAGACGAACAGTATACAATGACCACGCTCTAGTCAAAGTCTTTTGAGCTATAAAATCGCACCGAGACGTCGCGGGATGTGGGTTTGGAGGAGCAGCGAAAAGACGCTTAAGCGTATCGATCCGCCCCTGCTGCAGGTCAAAGAGGCGCTTGAGATATACTGGACTGATGAATTCTACCATCTCTTCGCTCATGGTGGATACGTCCAACGAGAGGAGATGTCCCGAAGTGATGACGGCAAGGTCTTCAAGTTCATAATACGAGGATACGACGTATGTCATGAGTGGCGAGAGCGGCATTTGGTAACGAATATCACTGAATAGTGGCGATGATGGGTGGATGTACCTCTTGGGCTGCAAGCCGTACTTTGGGAAGAGGCAAACAGCAGTCATCAGTGTGTCGATAGTAGGCCGGAATTGAGAGCATGAAAGTCCGTAGACGGCATGTAGGATGATGTTCAGAAAATCAGACGTTTCTGGGATCGTAGTAAAGGGCCGGAGGCTGTCTAAGAAGGCATCGAATCGATTGGTAGATGCATCGACGAGCATGTGATGATGGACAAGAAATAGAACCAGATCTGAGGAAACGAGCCGAGTGTCTGGGGGCATTCCGTTGTGAATGAAATCGGCATTGAACTTGGTTGATATGGCGTTTATTTCCTGGTTTGACTGTTGCAAGACAATCCAAAGAAAAAGTTTAGTACAATAAGGATATAATATACCAAACATCGCTCACGGGTGGCAGGGCATAGGATTCCAACACGAGGTCACTGGCCTCAGACCCTAACTGAATCCTTGAGGCACATTCCTCGATATCGGCGGAAGCGAACTTCGCCATGAATGTATTCAGCGTGAGGTTCGCGTCTGTATTTGGCTGGTTTGAGCGCCGTTCAGAAAATATGCATGATGGCTAACTTTAAAGTCGTGCTTACCGGAGCCGGGATAGGAAGGATATTAGGCAGACTGGACTCTTCCATATCGGAAACAGAGTTGGGGACAAATGATGGCACATACATCCAGCTCGATATCTACTTCACTTAGATAGAGGAGCTGACTTGGGATGACAACGCACCGAGGGCGGAATGGTATACAAACAGGGACAAATCACATTATTGGTCTGCAGAACAGCATATGCTGCATCGTACTCCATCATCTCCGTCTGGTACTTGGACATCAAGGATGGTGTAGCCGCGGAGGTCCATAGGAATAGCATATGTTCAGTACAATGCTCGAAACGAGTGTGTGGTGTATGAGCTCACATTATCGTGGGCTTGATTTCTAGATGGCTTGCCCAGCTGTTCGCTCGAACTCTTGCCTATGTCGGATCGAATGTCTCTGTTCATTGAGGATACCGTAGAGAGATTCGGAGCAAATAGACAGTCGGACAACATCCCTATGTTGTCCTAGGGAATATGTGAAAGCACCAGGCCTGGGAAAGCTTTCTCAGGCAGAGACCTAGAATCTCCGCGCGAAATCCGTACCATCGCCGAGCCTCAGTCCTGCTTAACGACGGCTGCTGCAGTTTTCACTAGTCGATGGCTAGACTGATTTTCCCTGAGACAGAACATAAGACTGGTTATGGTCCAATACACAGAGTGATAAAATGTAAAGGTCGCCGTCTGCAAGTGATTGTTGCGTGAATGGTGTCAAATTGTTTGCATTTATTCCAATTCGCGCAGCTGATACTGCATTGATAGGATAAAACGTGGTGAGCCTTCAATTGAAACCTTCCGATAGCGCATGCCGGGCAAAGCTTACGGACAAAAGGGAACGCCGTCAAGGACGCAGATAAAAAGCATTGTTTCATGATAATACTAGTATGGCTAGCGACGCGTGAATAGCTGTCTTGGTTGCAACGCAGAAAGTTAGAGTACATCCTGTTAATTCTTTAAGACAGATGGTAACTGCATATATATTAAACACATACCCAAACTTGAGTGATTAGCGTCTTGAGGGGGCATTGGCATAAGATAGTTGTCAATAGCTTATCAGGCAACTTACAAGCAAGGACCAAAAATTCAATCGCCAATGAATAACCGCAGGCCAGGTTGTGTCAGTCCCGTCAAAGATCTCGCCTTTGCTGTCGGACGGAGTCCATCTTTCTGTTGGATGGTTTGTTAACGGGAGCCTTTAGGAGTAACAGGACAATTTATACCTCTCATATATCCAACTGCGGGCATAGAGGACGCCCAGCTTCAAGCTCAAGCCTGCACCCGCAGGCATGGCTGTGGGTCCGCAACGATGGCACCGATGCCTTCAGCGACATGCATTAGTACACAACCATTTTAGTAGTACTAAGAACAACTTACAAGGCCAAATTCGCACAACTATAATGTCTCCACTCGATGTGGTTGCAAAAGAAACGCCACTGGCTGGAGAACACAGCGGCCGACGACTGCTATAGGAATTGACGCGTCTAGGATAAAATGATGGTGAACGACTGTTCTTTTATAGCCAGCTCGTCACGATCTCTCCACCGAGATTCGTGATAATCAACGCGTCCAGTAGTATCAGTAACGGGACGACGCAAAAGTTGCGCAAAAGTCAGTTGAGCTAGAGAGCAGTAAATGCTGAGTTAGGTTCGAGGTTTTCCACTGCCATGGACGCCATCAGCTCGCTTGGGATGGATGTGGTGGCGACTGTAGAACTTAGAAGGGTTCAGCTGGCGACAGGGTCATGTGATCTTCGGACCGATCCGGACTTCCCTGGACTTCCGGATCAATGAGCTTTGATCCGGATCTTCAAATAGCTGAAATTTTTTAAAGGAAGGAAGTAGGTTTAAAGGACATTATATATCGCTTGACGTCGTGAATGAAGTCATGCATGCGGTCAGACGTCGGGAGCTATACTTACTCAGCACATCATCTCTTCCAAGAACCCATCGTCCCAGAACCCATGATTCAAATTGAGAGTCGCCGGTCAATTCCACACGTCGCTTGCGCATGTGCTCATGGTTTTAATTTCAAGGACGTCCGAGTAATGAACGATATTTAATCTCCGTAGTTCCATGGCTTCGCGGCAGCACATCACTGGTCCGTCCTGTACCCTTTTCTTGGGTTCCTGGAGGTCATAAGAGCGGTCATTGTCACTCGATTAAAAAAACGAAAATGATGATATACAGTTCGTTCCTACCGGCCAAATATATTCCTGAGGTCTGAGAAATAGTGTTATGTACTTCTTCAATAATGAAGCTTTTGAGGACTATACGGTTCTTCTAGATACTGTATTTCGTTGGGAGTGAGCACCACATTCAAACCACCTATCAAACACATTATTACTGAGAGATGGCAGCAAATAACACGAAGGTACCAATAGCGTCCAAGAGGCCGTCAGTGGACGATACGTTGATGACCAGGGCACAGACACCTGAGCCACGAACATCAGTGGGTTATTGGATAAAACACCTCCATTTGACTATACCTTCTCGACTAAGGGACCATGCAACGGCGACTTGCGTCATGGTAATGTTTCTCCGGCTAGCAATCTCTTCCACCCTAATATGTGTGAGAAGAGGTGTCGGGACGCTGTTACCAAAATAGAGGTATAAATTACCTCGAGATAATCGTATTATGCCACGTTGGACGGTTTTGGGTAGTTCTGTCACGCGAGTGAGCAAATCATACGGCGTACATAAGATGCACATACCCGACATTGACAGGTAGGGAGAGCTGCTGACGGAGAGGGTGGACCACAGCACCACGAGCAAGGGTGGACCAAGGTACCGAAGAGACACCAAAACGCTGCGGTGAATGTCAGATACCACTAGAACTATTCTGCACACTAAACAGACCTTCAAAGTGGGGAACAACTCATTTTCGTCCTCGCGATAGAGAAGATTGTAGTCGTTTTCCACCGCGATGAATGGCGTCAAGTGACGGCTGAGCGCGTAATCTCCAAATAGAGGCTGTTAGTAATCTCAAGATGGCTTCTCGGAAAAGAAAGTACCTTGCATGATATGGACTGTACACGAGAAGACATGATGTCAGGACATAGCCTTAGCATGAGAGACAGAACCGACGTACATTGCCAGGCACGACAAATTGATATTCCGATATATCGAACATAACCAGCTGTTACTACATCATGAAGGGCTTGCATCTAAACAAATCGAGTTCAGTCTATGAGAGATAGAACGCGAAATGTCCTCACCGTCTCATGGATCGGGGTCTCGGAGTCGAACTCGTGACAGTAAAGAACGTCGACATAATCCAGTTGCAGACGGTCCAGGCTCCTCTTGACCGAATCGAAAATGTGCTAGTCTTCGATAAGCATATAGATTGGAGTAACAGTAGACCCGGACCTTGCGGCTGAGTCCATACTGGTTCACATATCCGTTGGAATCTGCGAGCGCTGATGCTCGACCTGGGATCCGTTCGTTGTTAGATCGTGTTACTGGGTGAAAAACCTGCACAGATGTGACATCCTAGGTTGTAAATCGAAGCAAACCCACCAACCTTTGTCATTACAGCGATCCTCTCTCGTAACAAAGCGTGCTGCTTGATGGCTTTCCCTAGCACAACTTCGGATTGTCCATTAGAGTAGATCTAACATATGCAAACGTCGGTTAGTGAAAAGGGTAGGCGAAATATTTACATTGGCGGTATCAAAGGTGTTGATTCCGAGATCGTAGCTGATGAAGAGTAAGATAGGTATTGGAAAAGAGGTCGACAATGACTTACGCAGCCTTGATCTGCTTGATGCTCTCCTCTTCATCTTGCACCCAACTATACCAATCGGAACTCCCATATACTGTGCAACCGAGGATAATCTTTGACACCTTCATCCCAGATGATCCAAGGCGTACTGCAGGTAGTTTGTGAGCCGGGTTCATCGGAATGGTTTGGGACCGACCGTAGGTCATATTTGTACTTGTAAGGGACATTGTGGGCGGAGGGAAGCCTGGAAAAGCAGCCCGGGCGTCTTTGTATCCTCTCGTGATGTGAGCCGTGACATGTTTAAATGATTTGAAAGCTGCCTCGGTTAGGAGGAAAGCCTGGCGAAATGATATTGTCGCAGACCCTTGCCTTGAACGTCCTGGACAGGCGCCATATTGCTTTTACCGCCTCGATGCTACACTAGCCAAGGATGTATGGTGCGACGCCCTCATGCTTAGTATCGTACCACTGCGTCATCTTTCTCGCAGCTCTCTAGCGGTCTTGGGGACAACAACGAGGGAGAACTCGATACAATTGGACTGCAGCTCAGGGTAGTACCGGCAGCGACCGAGGTGAGGATGGAATAGGCCTTCGTCCCAACAAAGACTGGGTACGTCTACTTCCGCAGATGAAGCTGAACATGAGAAAATTCTTAGGCTTTTTAGGCTTTTTAGGGCGCAAGAGCGATTAGTAAGGGCGACTGGCTAGTAAGGCTCCACGTCGACCTCACCGTACAAATTGCAGGAAAACCGACAATAACGCGGCCTTCGTTGATACCTGCCAGCTCGCTCCTGCCAATAGCAAGTAGCAAAAACATCCGGCCTAGCTAGGGTTTGTGGTGCGGCAACTTACAGCCTCGGAGATTTTCCAGGGCCGTCGTCCGAGTTAGAGCCGGTTCAGTTCGAGCGGCGTACTAAATCTCTGAATATATGTTGCGGTGCGGGGCGTCGAGCGCTGATGCTTGAAGTACTGCCACAGCCTTGCTCAGTACACAAGGCATCAGAGATACATCGTCGTTCTTGACATATCAGAGGTCCGGTACCGCATCGTCTTCTAACTAAGCTGGAAGGTAAGTTGCTAGCATGGTAATGAGGCCCTGACATACCAGCTAGTCTCCCCTTCGTCTAAGCCTGAGCTGTTGACGTTATTAGACAGAGGTTCTGAACCTTCACCGTCTAAGACAGGTGCGCCTAGCCTGACGATATACCGTCCGATGTCGGTAGGGCTCTTGACAACGACCGCTCCAACAGCAGAAAGATGACTTGGCTCTTTGCCTTGGGTATCGACATGCGAGCTGAATCCGACACTCTAAGCAGACCGCCCTACAGTAGTGCTGAAGATTGGCAATGTTCACCGGCTATCGGAACAGCGGTAGCACCACATGCGTCCTACCGCCTCTAAGAGTGTGCAACGGTCGTTGCGCCACTCAACGCTGCCGCAGACGCTTTGGTGTCGTGGTGGGCTGAGCTGGGCCTGGACTATTCGGCGGCTCCAGTGTCCAAATCGAATGCTCGTCGATGATGCCTTCGGTTCCTGAAGATGGATTCAATGGGTTTTGCTTCGAGATGGTTGTATCACTCACCAGTGCCCGAGTCCGGATCCAACGTGTCCAGCATCTCCAGAAGTCTGTGTGCCACTGTTATGGGAGTGCGACGTTCACGAGCTAGATGCGTTAGCAAGAGCTGTATCAACGACCCTGGTGGGCTGGACCGCCGTTGTCGGTGGCTGACATCGTGGTAGTCGGTGTTGAAAAGGCGTGATCGTACGTCTCGGCTCGAAATGAGCGGTCTCGCATTCTACTAGTCACTCAATAATACTTATCCGGCCCCAGGCTGGACGTCCTTAATCTGCTCAGTGACAATTACTTTCAGGTGCCAAACTGAACCCTCATAAACAGTACAATGTCACTTAGTGACCCTAGTCGCGAAACTGGGGCAGCGAAACTGTTCCCACAGAATCTCCTGAAAGCTACACTATACAGCGCTCCTCGAGGCTTTGAGGTGTAGTATCGCACAGGTGTCAAGCAGGTGTCGTCGCGCTTGCTAGCTGAAGCTGGGCGATGTCGACTGCTCGGTAGTACCTACCTTTATACTGAATGCCATTTTGCTAGAATCTTCTATGCTTTTCCCACTTCTTCTTCCTTATTGCTGTTTTCGAAGATAATGACATCGTTTCATGTAGTTTGGGATACGCCATGACATCATCATCAGTGTTGGAATTTGGTGGAAAAACCGAGAAGATAGCAGAGCCAAAAGTAGTAGCCGCACTCAAGATGAATTTCCCCCTAGGTATTAAATCCCTGCGACGTGGTCTGAACATCGAGGTGAGCTAATCAAGCAGGAATAAAAAGCATGTTTGAAGTAACGGACTACGTAGAAAGTCGAAGGATCGTTTGAGTTTCTATATAGACCACGATGTTTGCAAGCTGCAATCCGTTTTTAACCAAAGCTAATCTATAAAACCGTAAGTAGGCGCAAAGTTCTATACGTAGGCGCTAGTGTTCTTGATGTTCGGTCCCATGTACGTAGAGTAATTGGTCTGGATCCGGTCATTCAGATCGAGGGGAAGAGCTAGTCTTGAAGTCTGGGATGGTCTGGCGCTCTATTGTTGAACACAGTAACGTGCAGATCGCGGTTCCAGCTGTCCTGTAGATGGCATAAGGAGTCCCAGTGTCCTCGAGCTGATGCTGAACATTGTGGAGTCCTACAGCAGCTGCGACAGACTGTCAGCCATCTATATCCATCCAAAAGGAGCACCGGCGCCTACTCATACAACATTATAAGGGAAATCTTTGTCGCTTACAAACAAACAAACGTGATCCACCGTAAGATGTACTGGCTTTGCATTTCATGAACTGTAGGCAAGACGATATGAGACCAGGCATAACCGCGATGTGGGACCGAAAATCAGCGTACATTGCTAAGCCCGTTAAGATCCCAATATATTGAGCTGCTACTACATCACGTCAAAAAGTTCCTATCTAAAAAGAGATTAATGAACCCATTAGATAAATCGCAGTAGGGAACTCTGAAGGTATAGTATTCTTACAATGTTCCATGTCGAACTCGCGGCGATGGAGGACATCAAGTCGCAGACGACCCAGCACTTCAGAGTTGAAGAACGTGTTGATGATTCGGTCAAGCGAAGAAGCCAACCAAAACTGCCCGGAGATACCTTATGACTGAGTCCATACCGGTTCACGCATCCCTTGTAGTCGGCAGGGGCAGACAAATGTGAATATATGCATCACTAGATGAAATACCTAACCAAATCTGGCGTGTTAGCCCCGATATAAGGAACAGATATAAAGAAAGCAACCTTGGTCATTACGACGATTTTATGTCAACCCTGATGGCCTCTCACGGTCAGAGAATCCTGAATATTAGTCAGTGAATAAAAGACTGGCGGCATCGAAGTCGTTGATTCCGGCATCGTAGCTGGCAGATGGTAAGGTGAGGATAGGATAAGGATACAGACAATGACTCCGACGTACGACGTACTATTCAATCGGCTTGACGCTCTCTCCATGCTGTATCCAACAGGACTCCGGGTCCGTGAATTATACGGCCGAGAATAACCTTAGACACATTCAATCCAGATGAGCCTGTGAACCTCTGGAGAAACAAGATTGTTGAAAACCAACCGTAGAGCATATTTGTACCTGGAGCAGACATTATGAGCGTGGGGTAAGGAGAATTGGTGTCTTTACACTCACCACGATGTGAATCGTGAAAATGACTAGAGGATGCCATAGAAAAATATTGCCGCAGATCTGTGTTCACTCCAGGCGTCCTTTGACTTTCGGTCCAGGCTTGGCCGCTGGCGATCCTCGTCTCTGCATCGGCTCGAGCGTGACTCAACAACATCGTAGTGCGGCATAACACTTTCCTGGTCTCTCCGCCGTCATTTTGACTGGAAGAAATCTGGCAGTCTGATCTCGTTGACGATGACCGATGTGTGACTTTCGTCACACAGAAAAACATAGGCTCTTCCCCCATGGGTTTTATGGGCTTTTGGTCCTGCTTCCATGCGTTCTATCTTTGTCGCCCATGTTGTTCAAGAGAAATCTTCTTGATGAAGACGGCCCTGTCAACCAGACTGCATAGTTCCGAGCTCCTATCCAGACTCCGACTCCGACTCGATTCGAATGGTATCAAGGAGCAGAAAATCGTTTTCGTCCATACCATTGGCCATCCATTGACGAGGCAAACGGCGTTTGTGAGAATCCAATCATCCACAATCGGCCATGATAGTTGGAAAGGTGCCATTTGGTCTGAGTGGTGGCGTGTTGCTGGTGCAGGTCAGAAAAAGGTCAGCCAATTTGCTAGTGGGAGAGGCTTACAGTCCTGAATCTTTCAGTGTAGGCTGAGACACTAAACTTCATCCCCTGATGCCCTGTGATGAGATTGCTTGGTACATCTCATGAAGACGTATTCACGTCCTCAGGCCATCCTCAACATATTGGGGAAAGATGATCCGTATACTCCTCTGATGGTCCTCGGAAGCGTCCACCCGTTCATACACGCCTCCACAACGAAGCTGAGAACCAGCCGGTCTCTTCCCCGTAGAGCTCCAATCTTCATACGAGACGCAAGGGTCCTGAACCTTGTCCTCGACGCATGACGCAGCTGGTGGACCATGTCGGAGTGCACTATTTGGCGAAATTGTCGAATGAACGTAATTCAGGAGGTTCCAATGCATTGACCCATTTACACCCAGATCGATATCGCTGAAAATTACGCATATATGCGCATTATCTCCCGGAGTATCATCTTCGCTCGGATTCAGAACGGTACTCTGCGACGATAGGTATGCTTGATTGTTATGCGAATGAAAAGGCCTTCTCATATTTTGGCATGTGGCCGACGCTGTTGGCGTCACGATTTCTATGGCGGTGAAATATACTCGAGAAGAGATATATCGCGTGCGACCTAAAGCACTGGTTCCACAAGAGGGTTCTCCAAACTTCGGATGGCCCTCATGCTCGCCGTACGACAGATGTCACCGCCGTCGTTAAGTACAAGCGTTTGTGGACGAACGCGCAAAGCGAACGTTCGCACTCCATCCTTCTGCTGCAGAGCAGGTCGTTGGCATCATAGCGCCTCAGAGTGACTGGTATCCCTTCGAAGTCGGGAAGGATGGGTACGGGTCGGTCGCTCTACGTGAAGAATAGTGACGAGCTTCAAGTTGGTGGCAGAGCCTGCCCAAGTACTATTGCCTAGGCGGCTAGACGGCTGCGAAATCGCATACAACGAAGCAGAAGAGACCGGTCGACGATGCTGACCGACCGGCTGGCTGGTTAAGTGTGCAGTTGCTACCACGGTCCTCTTTTATCTCGACGAGCAAGCTCATCTCTCTGGCTAACATTGAAGCTAAAGTCCTAATCTCTAGGACTTGAAGATAACGGACTTGAGCGAGTTTCACACCCGAAAAAATCTGGCTACTCACTGGCATCCTGCTACGTGCCCTCAAAGGCATCACTGTTGGTCTAGCGACTGTCGATGCTCTGCAGAACAGCAGACCGTACGATAACGGCGGCATTTCGCAGGCCCATTCTGGTGAATAGAAAGGCTGATGTTCTGAGCAACAGCAATGGTCGCATGTACCCGCTCCCCCCACCTCTCTTGGAGTATATAGGTCCCTTTGTGCAGGTTGCCATTACTACCGACCTTGAGGACGACGTGAAGCCCGGCCATAACATTATAGACTTGGAAGCGAACCTGGAGGTGTTTGCCGTACTCTTCTCACATGCGCCCGTTCTCCAATAAAATACCCACTGGCGCCGAGCTGTTCTTTGTGCTGCTGCTGCTGCTGTCGCAATTGATGACTGCAGAGGGAGGCAATCTTTGAATCGATACTGCATGAGTGGAAGCCAAGAGTAAAACTGAAACTTAAAGTGAATGGCCCGTCGTAGCAATCCGGTCACGCGTCAATCAACGTCAGCCTCGTCGATGTCAGCCTCGTCAGCCTCAAGCTTATCACTTGGACATTGCTACGTGCCATGCTGAAGCTACTGACTTGGTCCTAGTTACTAGTAGTTTCCTTGACGACTGGGTAGGGCATCGGGACTACGACACATCTTATTGCTTTCAACCATCTCTGCCCACCTCTTAGAAGTCGGCTACCAATTCAATGGTACGTATCCCTATTTGCACATAAATGATTAACTCTTCTAGGGACACGCTTTGCTAGCTATTCAGGTATATATATTCGTACGTAAAGGAGGAAGGAATCGTGGTAGGAAAGAAGAATCCAGATGATCAAAAAATCTTCAAGCATTACTTATGTGAATGGGGACTCGAGGTAGCCGCACGGCAACGTTAACGGACGACAACTGCTCCGGCCTGATAGGCCATGGAGACTAGACTCGTACAGAGCTGAAAACGCCGATCAACTATATCGTTCGCTGTAACCGAGGGGGCAATATGACTAAACGTTCTGAAATGAAGACGGCGACATACTTTTTGCTCTGACCATTCAATAACAATACCTTTGACACGCTCTCGAAGAACACACTTGCAGTCGAAGCATGCAACGTGGTCGTCAAGCGTCCGGTACGTACGTTCAATTGCGCCAACAGTCAGATCTATCGAGCATCCAGATCCAATCAAGGACGAAAAACGTGTATCTCACCTGCCCGAGCATCCCACAACAGACGAGCAGTATACAAAGACCATGCTCTAGTCAAAGTCTTTTGAGCTATAAAATCGCACCGAGGTGTCGCCGGATGTGGGGTTGGAGGAACAGCAGAAAGACGCTTGAGCGTATCAACGCGCCTCTGCTGCAGGTCAAAGAGGCGCTTGAGATATACTGGACTGATGAATTCTACCATCTCTTCGCTCATGGTGGATACGTCCAACGAGAGGAGATGTCCCGAAGTGATGACGGCAAGGTCTTCAAGTTCATAATACGAGGATACGACGTATGTCATGAGTGGCGAGAGCGGCATTTGGTAACGAATATCACTGAATAGTGGCGATGATGGGTGGATGTACCTCTTGGGCTGCAAGCCGTACTTTGGGAAGAGGCAAACAGCAGTCATCAGTGTGTCGATAGTAGGCCGGAATTGAGAGCATGAAAGTCCGTAGACGGCATGTAGGATGATGTTCAGAAAATCAGACGTTTCTGGGATCGTAGTAAAGGGCCGGAGGCTGTCTAAGAGGGTATTGAATCGATTGGTAGATGCATCGACGAGCATGTGACGATGGACGAGAAATAGAACCAGATCCGATGAAACGAGCCGAGTATCTGGGGGTTTTCCGTTGTGAATGAAATCAGCGTTGAACTTGGTTGACATGGCATTAATTTGCTGGTAAGACTGTGGCAAGAAATCCCAAGAGAAAAATCGGTACAATGATGATGTGAATACACTGAACATCGCTCACAAGTAGAGGGGCATGGGATTCCGACACGAGGTCATTGACCTGGGAACCCAATTGAATCCTTGAGGCACATTCCTCGACGTCGGGTGAAACAAGCTTTGCCATGAACGAAGTTGAGAGGTTAGCGCTTGTTCCTGGCTGCTTTAAACGCCGTCAGGAAATTGGCATCGTGGCGAAGTTTATTCGCACTTACCGGAGCCGGGGCTTGGGAGACTTTGGTTAGACCGCATTCGTCCACATTGGAAACGGAGTTGGGGACGGATGATGGCGTATACATCCAGCTCGACGTCTAGTTCACTTAGACAGAGGGTGTTTGCTTGAAATGGAAACTCACGGCGGGACCGGTATAGAAACAGGGATAAATTGCATTATTACTGGTCTGCAGAGCGGGATGTGTCGCCTCGCACCTTGTCGTTTGCATCTGGTACTTGGACATTGAGGATGATGTGATCGTGGAGGACTATAGGGATATGTAGCGTCTATTCAGCAAACTGCTCGAAACGAGTGTGAGTTACACGAGCTCACATTATCGTGGACTTGATTTCTAGATGGCCTGCTCTCTCGCCCGCTGGAACTCTTCTCCAGGTCGGATTTCGGTCGCAAATTCCTGTACTTCATTGAGGATACCAAGGAAAATAGGAGAGTAAGTAAAGCGTCAGTCAACGTCTCTATGTTATCGTATTGAATATGTGAAAGTAACAAGCTTGGATAGCTTTCTTAGGCAGAAACCCAGAATCTCCGCACGAATTCGTGCCATCGCTGAGCTTCAAAGCTCTGCATAGTCGGCTGCTGCTGCGCTTTTACTAATTGTGGATGATGAGATTACCTTCCGTGAGGTGGAGAGGAAAAATTGTGGATGTGGATTCAATACGAAGAATAAAGAAAGAGCGTACAGATCGACCTCCACAGGTAGCTGATGTATGAATAGCATCAATTTGTTTGCGTTTACTTCCAATTTGCATATCTGTTAGTGCATTGACATGAGAAAATAATCAGTTTTCGATTGAAAATTTCCTATAGCATATGTCAGGTAAAGCTCACAGACAAAAAGGAACACCGTCAAGAGTGCAGATAAAACAAAATCGTTTCAGGACAGTACTAGTATGGATAGCGACGCAAGAATAATTGTCTTGGTTATATTTCAGAAAGCATGAAGTACATCCTGCTGAATTATATAAGATAGATGGTAGTTGTGTGTATATCAAACACTTACTCGGCGATCATATGCACCTTCCTAGTGCCAAGCGCCGGAATATCGTCGAAATGATACATCGGCATACCGTGTCAACAACATATTAGACAACTTACAAGGGCTAGAAATTCAATTGCCAACGAATAACCACAGGAACGTCGCGTCAGTCGTGTCCCAGATCTCGCCTTTGCCGCAACTTGACAAGTCCATTCTAGCGTTGGATAACGCAATGGAACCTTTAAAAGCGGCAGTTCACTTCAAATTAATGCTTTGTACATATCCAACTGTCGGCACAGAGGTACATATAGCTGCATTCGCACGGGAACGGCCTGACCATGACTGTGTCGGAAAACCCTTCAACAATATACATCAACACATCAGGCTTTCAGCACTTACAAGGACAAATATGCAAGTTTATAAGCCAACAAATCCAGCACTGGCTGAAGAGCACTACGACTACGGTCGGCGGGACGACTCCGGTTGATTTTTGCACAATAACGCAGTCATGCCACCATCCACGTATGGCACTGCCACATCGTCCGCGTGTTCCGCATAATGCGAGGGTACCCTACTGCCCAATTTCCGTAGCGTCCTGAAGGCACAATACTCGTCGACTTGGACAACAACAAAGAACAATTGGGAATGACATCCACATGCTCACCAGTACACAAGCATAGACCTCAACGTGATTGCAGGGTGCGTCCAGATAATAGATTTCATATGATTAACAACAACCTGATTGCTTCTGGCGTACTAGCCATCTTTCACTGACATGGACTGCTATGGGACCCTATTCCATTCATCTGCATCAATCTTAGAAGAGTTGCCGCACACGTCTGGTTTGCAGCTTCAGGTTCTGCAAACTAGACGTGTGACAGTCGTCGACAAGGTCTCTTCATATTTTTCTACGCAGGACTTCAGTAAACAGTGAGAAAAGATGAGTTAGAACACACCGGCACTTGCTTCCAAGTTGTTCCTTGAGAACGGTTTGCAATCTAGATCATCCTTCTCCTCTTCCATGTCCCGAACGGCGTCGTCTCGCACACTGGGAAGACTTCGATGGGTCGTACTTTATTCTATACGGCCCCAAGTTCCACGTCTTTGACATCCTGCCTTGTTGGCCGGGACCTCTCGAAGCTAACTGATACAATACTCGACTTGAAGGGATATTTCGCGTCGCCAGCAGAGAGAAAAGATATTATTATGGATGTTTTCCTTGGCAGAATACACATATCGAGACGATGGAGGAGCTCAAGTAGTGCCGGTCGGAATTGCAGCTGTTACATTAAACGTCAACTTTCATCAAGCAGTACTTGCATCGAACTGGGTAAGACAGTTAAACTGCCCATGAGGACCACGAAAGCCTGGCGAGGCAGGAGCCGGTGGCAAACATCAAAGGAAATCACGAGTGCAAACAACGGTGGCATGCCGGGATATTCTGTGTTACAGACACCCTAGGCTTCTGAAGGCTGGGAGCAGGACAGAGCCCATGGTTAAAGGTGGCGGTGGGACCGCGGTAGTTGTGGAGGGAAGCCCAGGAAATTGTGGCATGATTGTCATGATTGTCCAAAAAATCCCAAAATCAACCGGAGTCGTCCCACCGACGGTACTACGACTAATGGCTGACGCGTCAAGGAGAGAACTACAACGAAGAACTATTCCTTGATAGCCAGTTCGTCAGACATCTCTTTCCCGAGGTTTGTGATGGGCTCGACGCGTCCTTCATCAGCAGGAACGCTTTGCCAGCTAGGCATAGAATTTCGACGACGGGATAGCGATTTCGGCTGAATAGCAAGAAATGCTGGTTAAGTTCGAGGTTCTTCGATTGTAGATGCCGTCAGGAAGACATGACGGCGACTGTGGAACTTGAAAAAATTCCGACTGACAGGGTCATGTGATCCGCAACAGTCCGGATGCTGATCCGGCATCCGGCATCCAGATCTTCCCAACATCTCCCATTCTCACAATTGGCTCTTGACGTTCTACATCAACGTAATTATGCACATCCACAGTGGATTCCAGTGCTCAGTGAGGACTGCATGGCACACGATGCGCAGCTCAGACTAAATTTACCGAACTGATGTCGTCGAGCTTCTATCGATCACCGGATAATGGATACATGGATTACAGTCTCACTACTTCGTCACTCCTTACGCTTCGATGTTTTGTTTCGGCAGATGACGTGAACCGGAGACATATATAACACAAAAGCCAGGTAAGCCTTGGAACGCACTCTTCCGCCATGACGTCCCTCACATCAGCAGCGAAAGGTCTCGTCCAAGGAAATACATCGACTGACAAGACCAAATGTCTGGAGTCTGATACTATCACACCTTCTGTGGGGAGTGGCCTGACTACAGACCATGGAGTGAAATTTTCTGATACAGATAATTGGTACGTGCTGCTGCGATTTTCTACGATATCCCCCCTTCTAACGGGTAAACATTGAAGGTTAAAAGTGTCTGACGGGGTCACAGGAGGCCCTTCGTTATTAGAAGACCAGATAGCGCGAGAGAAGATCCACCGGTTTGACCACGAGCGGATTCCTGAACGCGTAGTGCATGCGCGCGGGGCAGGCGCCCATGGGTACTTCAGGGTCTTCGATTCCAGCGCAGAAAAGTACACCTTTGCACCGGTTTTGACGGATGCCTCTCGGAAGACCTCTGTTTTTGTACGGTTCAGTACTGTTCAAGGATCTCGGGGGAGCGCGGTACGTGCCTTAGTTATTTGATTTTGGGATCACAATCAAACTTTTCGGCAGGATACCGTTCGAGATGTACGCGGTTTTGCCATCAAGATGTACACAGAGGAGGGAAATTGGGATATCGTCGGGAATGACATCCCGGTCTTCTTCATCCAAGAAGCTATAAAGTTCCCCGACTTCGTACATGCGGTGAAGCCTGAGCCTCATAACGAGGTTCCTCAAGGACAGTCGGCGCACAACAATTTTTGGGATTTTGTCGGCTTACAGCCCGAATGTGAGTTTGCAGATTTGTGATCATTGTACTCGTACATTTATCGACGTCTCCAGCTGCCCATATGGTTATGTGGGTCATGTCCGATCGAGGCATCCCTCGTTCGTTCCGCATGATGCAAGGCTTCGGTGTCAACACTTACACACTGATCAATGCGAAGGGAGAACGACACTTCGTCAAGTTTCATCTCATCCCGGAGCTTGGTGTGCACAGTCTGGTGTGGGATGAGGCGCTCAAGATTTGTGGGCAAGATCCTGGTAGGAGTCTTTAAGATGCATCTATGAGTGTTTCGTTCACATCTTTCTAGACTTCCATCGTAAAGACCTAAATGAGGCCATTGAAAGTGGCTGTCCGGCAAAATGGACATTTGCCATCCAGACTATTGCTGAGAGCGACGAGCATAACTTCGAATTTGACATCCTCGATGCGACGAAGGTGTGGCCGGAGGAACTCGTACCCTTGCAGACTATAGGCGAGCTTGTCCTTGATCGTACCGTGAACGAGTTTTTCCCAGAGACGGAGCAGGTCGCCTTCTGCACCTCTCATGTCGTACCCGGTATCGGTTTCAGCGACGATCCGTTGTTGCAAGGCAGAAACTTCTCTTATTTCGACACTCAGATCTCCAGGCTGGGCTTGAACTGGGAACAGGTACTACCGTTTTTGGTTGTCGTTTTCGTCGGACTCATGGTTTTTTAGCTCCCCATTAACAAACCGGTGTGCCCCGTTATGAATCATAATCGCGATGGCAAGCATCAAAGTACCATCATCAAGAGTAATGTCAACTACTGGCCAAACCGCAATGCCATCGGTCAACCAGTACCTCCTGCTCAAGGGGGATACGCAGAGTGGGTCTTACTACGGATGTTCATTGGCATCCTATAGATATATTCGTCACAGGTACCCTCAAAAAGTCTCTGGTATCAAGCAGCGCGTTCGGGGCGCCAAGTTCCAGGAACACTTCAACCAAGCTCAACTCTTTTACAACACTCTTGCTCCACACGAACGAGCCCATCTCATATCCGCCCTCTCCTTCGAGCTCAGCCACTGTGACGACCCCGTCGTGTACGAGACTTACACTAATGTTCTCAACAACATCGATTACGACCTCTCTAAGATCGTTGCGCGGAATGTCGGCGGTATCACTCCGCACTCCCCGGCGCGCGAGAATCCCGGGAAGACCTCCCCAGCGCTCTCACAGACGTACTATTTCCCTAAGGTGCCCACAATCGCTTCGCGCCGTATTGCGATCCTGGTAGCGGATGGATTCGACCAGGCCAATGTGGAGGGCATGCAGGGGGCAATCCGCGAGCTTGGTGCTTTGCCTTTCCTCATCGGGCCCAGACGGGGGCGCATACTCCCCAAGGGAGGGAAATCGGAAGGCATGATGGTGGATCATCACTTTGAAGGCCAGAGGTCGACGTTGTTCGATGCTGTGTTGGTTCCCTCCGGTGTTGAACACGCGAAAATCCTGTCAGAGATTGGGAGGACCGTACATTGGATCAGGGAAAGCTTTGGTCACTGTAAAGCGATTGGTGCTATTGGAGACGGTAAGTTGCTGACATCTGTTACTCTTCTGAAATACACTGACGATTGACGACAGGCGCTGATTTCGTCCGAAATGCACTTGCTGTGCCGGGGGTGAACCTCTCGGGTAATGATGACGTCGTGGTGTCGTACGGGGTTGTGACGGTCGGGAACGGTAAATCTGACTTGTATTCGACGGGTGATTTCGCGAAGGGGAAGAAGGAGAGCAAGGTGTTCGCTTCTGCCTTTGCATTGGAGATCAGCAAGCATAGGTGCTGGGAGCGTGAGACTGAAGGCTTGACGTGTCAGGTAGCATACTGAATGAATGTGGTATTGTATTTCTGAGCATGTATTATTATAAAGACACGATTACTATAGTAACCTATTCTGTACGCGAGGATGTTGCTTTAATGTTCATAGGCCCTTCCAAAATCCGTATCCCACATTTATGACTATCTTAGGGTTACGAGCACAAAGAAGCTGTACCAATTACATCCGTTATGTGGGTAGTTGTAGACGTACTGTACTCTCATTACTGTATATGTTAGCAAAAATAGCCACCAGAAGATTTACCTTCTCGACCACGTCCACACGACGACCGCCGCACGGCCCGCATTAGGGATACAGCTTTTCTGCGAACTTAAATTCCTTCTTCTCTATCGATAAAGACGAAGGACGTCTGAGAAGAGTAGTATCATAAATATCCGAAAGAAAGTTAGGGCTGCCTTCGGTGATCACGTTCAAGTGCAATGCTCCGATCACTCTGTCCAATGCGTTGATAGCTAGCGACCTGTTAGCATCATCAGGCGAAGTAGACCAGAGATTAAGGCGGTTCCATCGGCGAATGAAGCTCACTTACAGAAGTTACCTTGAATGCTGCAAGTTACACATAAGTTCGAATTCAGTGTGAGAAACCCCATTCTCGCCTCACGATCGAGCATGTTATGGTCATTCTGCATAGAGGCAAAAAGTGTGCAGTCTAGAATCTATAAGGGTTCGTCGGCTCTACTTTACACACAATAATTAATGGAAGATGGACTAACGTAACGCCGGTACATCTCCAAGCACATCAGCTCGATGTAACTCGAACACCCTCGGACTTGATGACATCGTGTAGGCCATGCACTATCCCATATTAGCACATCCAGCAAAGCATTACTCCTACAATCTCATCGATTGTGATATCGTCATCAAACTCATGACAGTGAAGAGCATCGATGTAATCCAGAATTGCGCACACTCGGAGTCTAGTCCCTTCTGGACGGAATAGACATGCTAGTAAGCCTTGTGAAAAAGTACACAAAGAAAGAGCTGCAGAGACTTACTGACAGAGCTCATGCTGGTTTTATGTTCCTCGTAATCGGCGAGTACTGTTGCAACTTGCGAATGTAGTACTGGAGGAAAATCCGCGCAAATGTGTTATTCCTAAAGCATGCTACGAGGTAGCAGTGGACATTGCGACGATCGTGTCCCGCTGCGAATCTTCCTAAAATCTTCCCGCTTGATGCATTTTATGGTCGCCAGTGGTTGCCAGTTAGAATGGTCCTAATATGCGAAAATGAGTTAACGACAGATCGAACATTGGCTGTTTCAAAGGCACCGATTTGGGTGTTACTGCTGTATAGCAAGGACAGAGATGATCGAGCGAGGCAATAGCATTTGCGCAATGCATTTGCTTGATCTCATCGTAAACCTAGTCCAACCATGAAAATCGCCATCGTACGGCTGAGTTTCGGCTGCTTGACCACGTCATGGAGAACCGTGACATTAAGCCTCTCAATGTGGCAGAGGAAGTATTGAGAGATCGCTTTATATACACTTTATATACAGCGGGGTTCGCGAAGTGAACCGTTATATAACCAGTGGCACCGGTTTTTAGATCTGGCACATAATCAACAATCGGGATAATAGAGACCAAGGGAAATGTGTTACAGTAGATCCCGCCCTCGGATTATGCCGGAAAAGAGGAGATCGCGCTGGGAGTTATTTCAAACCGAACCTAGCACCACCTGCCACCCTGTGACGTTAGCGAGTTAAGTCGGTATCGGCACACGGGGGACGAATCAAGGACCGGGTAAAAGACACCTCGATTCGGGGGGAAAAGGTAAGAAAGACTGCGGTAATTCTAGGCATGACCGAGTATTTATATGTAGATAAGAGTGGAGTGCATAGATAAGCATAGATCAAATAGAGTCCGGGTTTATGTTACGAAAAAGGAAGTAGAACGGGCCCGTCCGTTACATACGCCCTCCGATGCCTTGTGATCAAGGCATCTCTTCTAGTTACCACCATCATCGCGTCGCAATCTTCAAGCATCGTCCTTATAGTTCAACAATCCGTCCTCCTCTGGATCATCGACATCCATGGGCTGCGCAGCGCCCTTGGGACCCTTGGGAGCACCATCCTTCTTATGGAACTTCAAGCCAGCAAGATTACTGGATGACGAAGCGGACGACGACGTGGCAACATCAGGAGCCATCGATTGAGGCACGAAAGGCTTCGCGGCAGCGGATAGGGTAGGTTTATGGATAGAGGACGTGCTGGGGGTGGTGGAAAAGGATGTAGTGGTTGACGAGGATGGCGCGGGGATGGGAGACGAGCGAGACGGTCCAGCACGGCTGCGCGAGCCGGTCTTCAAGGGTCGGACACCGCGGAAGGCATGGTTGATAGCTCGTATGTCTTTAGCCTGCTGCTTGTCGAACTTCTTCGTCAAATTCAAGTTCATCTTTCGCTTCTGAATCTTCTTCTCTCGCTCTCTCCTCCTTCTATTCTCCAACAACTCCCATTCCCTCAGCTCCTCTAATTCAGCTCTCTCAACGGCTGACAACGGCTCGACCTTTTGCGTAGGAACAACGGGCAGCAAGTCATTGATCTTGATGATCTTGCTAGGGACCTTCCAGTGGCCAGTTGTCTCGTCGATGTAGGGGAAGGCCTTTCGTTCTTGAATGGTGAAGTATGGCTCGTGACGGGTGGCTTCGACTAGATACTCGTAGCCAAGCGGCATCGGCTGGTCAGTGGGAACAGCGCCAGCCTTCTTCTTGACCATTTCGGCCAGTACGCAGCAGCGCAGGACCTGAGAACGATCTAGGACAACGTCGTTACTGTCGACGAGGTCCTGGATGGTCAACTGTAGCGGCGAAGCCTTCATGGCATCAAAGTTGTATGCGCCAATGTTGATAATGACCTCGGGAGCCATTGCAGGTTTGTCTAGGCTGTGACGAGGGTTCGAGCACGAGGGAGGAGAGTGTCCACGAGACAACGAGCACGTATGGGAGAGACCAGAGTGCTGGGGAGGAAAGCGAGGCGAAATTTCAGGTATGTCCCGCCCTTTAACCTTATTGCGTTGTCCTAATCTGACCAGATCCGCGGTCAGGGAGCCAATGAATATCTCCATGCCCTTATCTTTGTTCTCTATCTGAGACATGGGTAATTGCGACACGCTCTTGACACCCAAGATGTCCAAATAATCTTGGAGCGCAGCTTTGTAATTCAGAGCATCACCATAGGGCACCCAGGTCTTATCTCCAGTGGCCCATTCAACCTCAAAGACGGCGTCCCGTCCCTTTCCTTTGTGAGCAACAATTCCCTTGATTTTCCATTCATTATCGGGTTCGGCAGTGAGGCCAACCTGACTATGAAGTCTTCCAGGGAACAAACGATCATCATTCGGAACGTGAACGCGAAGCAATGATGCATGAAAAACGGGGTGAAGTCCCCGTTGCTTCAATTCAGATGGTAGGTCTATCTGATATGAGTTATTGCCGAAGTCCCTTACAATTTTGTAAGGTCCCACAAACTTTGGCGCAAGCTTTCGAGCTAGTCCCTTCGGTAAAGTGATGTTCTGGGTCGAGATGTAGACCAGATCATCCTGAGCAAATGGCGCCTCACGACGATGCTTGTTCGCATCGCGTGTTTGCTTCACACGCGAAGCAAGGATACTATCGTGAGCACTCATTATTGCTGTCTTCACGCGTAAGGCAAAGTTCTTGACTCCGGGATAGTTCTTGTCAGTCGGAGAGTCCCATAGCATAGAGCTTGGGGTACGTCCCGTGTTCAGGAAAAACGGTGAGTATCCAGTACTATCTGAGCGAGCCATATTAATGGCGTACTCAATTCCAGGAAGACGTGCAACCCAATCCTTCTGATCAAGTGACATGCAGTTCCGAATCATCTGAGTAACCGTGCGATTTGCTCGTTCCGTTGAGCCATCTGACTGGGGATGATAGGCGCTCGACATCTTCAAGTTTACACGTAGAAGCTTATGAAGATGCTGCCAGAAATTGCTGGTGAATAGTACATCTCGATCCGATATAATGTTCTTCGGTAAGCCATGATGCTTGTAAATCTCCGCGAACACTAATTCAGCTACTTCAGGTGCACGATAATTTGTTCGGCTCGGAATTAAATGCACCATGCCTGACAGTAAGTCTATCACGACCGTCAGGGCATTGAAAGAACCATCACGATTCTTTGATTCAGGTAGAGGACCAATGAAATCAATCCCGATTGATTCCCAAGGGTACGACGGAACATCAAGTGGATTCAATAATCCGTATGGCTTCTGATTTGAAGGTTTGCTTCGTTTACATGTTTCGCAGCTCTCACAGTATTGATGGATGTCTGTATTCATAGTTTTCCACCAAACATGGTCACGCAAGTATGCTCGAGTCTTTGCGGAGCCAAGATGAGCTAGCAAGGAGTGTCCTTCGGAAATAATGATCTCACGAAGGCTTCTACCATCAACTGTGACTGACTCAGGTATGCAGAGCAGTTCTCGTTCGTTGTCCTTCAAATATAGAAGGCCATCACGCAAGGTATAATTCCTATAATTCTTCGGTTCACTCAGAATCTTCTTGAACAGTGTATCCTTGGTGTAATTCAGCCGGATGATGTCCAGTAAGTTAACTCCCATTAACTTATGATTCAGAAAGCCCATTAATGAGTTCTCTACAGGGTCAGACCATTCAGACGGCCGAGTTCTAAGGCCATCCATGACTTGTTCCATAGTAGGTGCATTAAGTATGCTCTCTCCTGCTATTGTACTAGGTCCAGCTATAGGTTGACCTTCAGTAAAATAGACATCTCTATTTTCTACAGCTTTTCCGGACTGAACTCGTGTGGTTGAGCATGAGGAGTCGTCCAAAAATTCAGGAAACGGCACATTTGCGTGTTGCGTTTCCAAATTGGGCAGTGGCTGTGCAGCCACGCGAGCGTTTGGATTGAGCAACGGTTGCTCATCACCCTCGCCCTCCAAGCTGAAACCACCATCCTCGCTGGCCCGATTTTCATCTGTAGCCACAGAGGTGCTGGTACTCAGCTTCTGTGACTGTTTAGAGGTCCCAGAACGAGCAGGCAGGCGAATATACAGCTTATCTGCAGAATCAGCTCCTGCAGGCTTTTCTGGCTGATTTGCCTTCGATTTCGCGGATTTGCGCCCATCAGGAGCCGTCTCAAGCTGTGTTACACGCCCTCCAGATCGTGTACGCACTGCGCTTGCCTCTAGACCAACAAGGACCGGCATTGTGATCCCGTTAGCAGCAAGTTCAGACTGGGGGTAGTCCTCATCATATTGCGTGTATTCCGAGGGAGCACGAACGGTTCCAGGTGCGTCGCTAGCATACATGCGAGATAGAGCATCACTGAGGATATTCTCAGCTCCAGGCACGTACTCAACATCAAAATCAAAATCTGACAATGTCTCCATCCAGCGAGCCTGGCGACCCGAAAGATTTTTCTGCTGCAACAGGTGAACGAGACCTTTGTGATCTGTAACCCAAGTGAAATGACATCCTTGTAGTATGTCTCGATGTCGCTTCATGGTCTCGAGTCCCGCCAACATTTCCAGCTCATGAACAGGATAGTTCTGCTGTGCTGGCTGTAGCTTCGCAGAGAAGAAGGCAGCGATGTCTGCTGTTTTCCAGTCATCTCCTTGGCCAACATATCCAGCAATCCCTGAATGGCAAGCATCGGTAACGACCCATCAGCGTGGCGAGCCCTTATCATATTTCAGAGGCACCCGATGATGGTCTCGATGAGCTTGAACTTGCGCCTTGACCTCGTCAAAGGCACGTTGGTGAGTTTCGGTCCATCTATAGGGAACTGTATTCCCTGTTAACTTGTGGAGCACACCCATAGGCACGCGAACATTGCCTACGTCATCAGCAAGATATCCGACAGAGCCCAAAAAGCCTCGGAGTCGTTCACACGTGGTAGGAACCTTCCAGTTGATAACTGAATCAACCTTCTCAGGATCCATGCGGATGCCATTGTCATCGACAATGTGGCCTAGGATGTGCAATTCCGGTACGAGAAACTGACATTTATTCTTACTGAGATATAGACGTTCCTTGTTCAGGATATCAAAAATCAGATGGCAATGCCGAACGTGGTCCTCAAGACTATCTGAGTATACAATGATATCGTCAAGATAGACGTCCATGAAGACTCCAATATAGGCTGAGAACAGGTGATTCATCAATGCCTGGCATGTAGCCGGCGCATTGCAATCACCTTGTTGCATGACAAGACTAATCATATTTCCGTCAGGCGTAGTTACTGCTGAGCGCCCAACATGCTCGGGTTTAATCCGAATCTGCTCATAGGCACTCTGCAAGTCCATCAATGAACGGTATCGCCGTCCAGCGACTCGTCGGAGGACCCCATCAATAGAAGGTAATGGTGCAGCCAGCTTTCGGGTGTTCTGATTCCGTTCACGAAGATCGAACACGGTACGAAGCTCTGGTGCACCCTTAGGCCTATGAGGCTTATAAATACACAGCATTGGAACTGTATTACGGGCCGTGGTTACCTTCCAACGTTCTGTTGCAAGGTAATCCTTCTTTTTCTGAACCCATTGCTGTCGCAAGGCTTCAGGACATCTAGATGAACGCCAGGTATAAACTCGTTGATCATCTATGATTGGAATCTCATGGTTGATAGCACGAAACGGAGGTAATGGCGTCTTTGCAGCATCAACAAACAATGGTGACGCATACTCGAACAAGTGCTCTCGGACACGTCCCAGTTGTTCTTCAGCTATGTCAACAGCTCGAGCATCAATACGAGCAACATTCTCACCATGGATAGGTACGCTCTTGTCACTTCCGATTATGATATGTTCCTCATTCAAGCCAAAGGATACTTTGTGTTGGAATAGGAACGGAGTCCCAAGGATCACATCATAGTTCGACAGGTTTACGATATCAAAGTATCGACGTTCCCTGATATTCTGGTACTTGAAATCGGATTGTGTACCATAATTCACCTTCGAGCGTGAGCCCTGAACAGCCAGATGCAACTCAATTGGTTTCGCAAGCTCGGTTTGCTTCAACTTCAGCTGATCCGCAAGCGTCGTTGAGATGAAATCACCCAGCGAGCCCGAATCAAGCAGAGCACGGCTCTTATGACCATTAATCAGGACCTCTATTACCATGGGGATGGGAACGAGGCGGTTAAAGTCTCTGGTTGAGCTCGCATTTCGCTGCAGGCCAGTCAATGAAGTAGGTTCCACACCAACGTGTCCTGAAAACAAACCACTAACACGAGGAACCTTAATAGAATCCCAAGCTCGTGGCCAGTCGTCAAAGACACGGGTGAGTCCACCCCATTGAGCCTTCCATATGGACCATGAGTTATCTCGCTGATCCTTCTTTTGAATCTGCCGGAAGTACCAGTTGAATAACCGGAACTTCGGGAACATCAATAGGCGCTTTGGTAGTCGAACCTTGTGGCCAAGATGGGTATCACGTATCATTGCAAAGTCTGAATCAACGCTCCATACTTGGAATTGATCATCCACACCAGGAATACAACCAGTTCCAAGGTGATCATTCAACATCTCCTCAATCAAGTCGCAATAATTGTCCGTTGTTCGCGATCTAGGAGAAGACCAAGGTATAGATAATTTCCGGGCACAATATTCCTTGTACCAGCGGACAATATCTCCCATTTCTACAACGATTGAAGGTACAAGGACCTCTCCTTCATCATACGGCCATATGTCAGAGTCATGAGACCCATCAATCAGCACAAAGTGAGTCGATGCACGATAAATCATAAAACGATCTGATGTTTTACTATCAGACTTCTCGACTGGATCCCCAGGGTATGGTCCACAAGCACCTAAGCGCTTCTCAGACCAATCCTCAAGGAAGCGGCCGATAGGACGTTCAACAAATCCCTGGGCAAACTTCAATGCCCAAGCTTGTGACTTGGATACCTCACTTGGGAGCCCGAATGGATCTCCATGCTGCAGGATAGAGGGATCTCGGGTTTGTACTGGATCCAGTAAGTTGAATCCCACTCTATCAATAGACAGTGAGGTTTGATCCTTAGTCTTCGAAGCAGCATTAGCAGCTCGATTCACCTCTCCGAAATTAAATCGGATGCTAGAAGAGGCAAGACCTGGAGGACGGGAGCGACTTCCAGAAGCAACCATGCCATTATGGGGACAGTTGCGTTCCAAATGACCTTTCTCATGGCATCTAAAGCAACGGCCTTCAGCCATTAGCTCAGTTTTCGATGTTCCGGAAGAGCTCTGTCCACCAGAAGATGGCTTCGGTGGCCTTGGCTGACTATTCTTGAATCGTGGTGGGCCACCGCGATTACTTGGTTCAAATCGGCGTGGTTTCCTTGCCGGCTGACCGCGGATAACACGAGCCTCATCTGTTGGAGTCATCCGTACAGGTTGAGGTGCATAATCCTGACGATTACGAGGAACATCATTGTACTTGTTCTCTTCGGTAGTCCGATTGGTACGGTGAGAGTCCGCTCTATGGTTATGCAAAACGGTAGCACGCATAGCTGAATGCCTACGATTCAATGTCGCTTCAGCTAACTCAGCCTCACGAGCTATGATAGCCCAAGAGTGAACTTCCTGAGAGAAGCCTTTCCATGACAGCATGTCGGTAATGTCAAGGGTAAGGCCTTTCCACAGTTTAACAACCTTGGCACGGTCAGACTCATCACCAAGAACATTGTACAGGTTTTCTAGCTCGTGAGTGAACACCTTCACTCGGCGGCCACCTTGACGGCAGTTCTCAATCTCTTTCCGAATCTTTTCACGGAAATCAATTGGAAAGCAATAGTCAAACATTTCTCGGAAGAAGGTACCCAATGTCCAATCCTCATAATTACCACTAACAACTACGTCGTAGAAGTCACGGGCAGCACCATCAAGGAAACGAGATATATTGTACACATCTCGGACCGGATCGTCATCAAGAACTTCAAGGTATGATTCACAATCTTGCATGAATCGATTAACCTTCTTGACATCCTCTGATCCAGAATAGACCTTAGGATCAATGGGTCTGCGCAAACGAACATCCTTCGATTTGCCCTTATGCTTGCGACGTGAATGAGATTTATGTTTGCGATGCTTCTTCTTCTTCTTCTTTCCATTAGAAGTAGATGAGCTCTCATTGTCCGAAGAGGAACCACTATCGGACGAGGAGGATGATGAAGACCCGGATGGAGACGGCGAAGAAGCCGCACGTCCCCTTCTTCTTTCACCATCACTGCCTCGATGAAGGGTTCGTCCCAGGAAACTATTGGGAGGCACCTGGCTTGAAGCTCGCCACGGTTCATTCATGGGGGCAGCCGATGATTGACGAGACTGTTCAGAGTCAGCCGGTGCATCCATCTGGATACTATGAGCATGACCTGAGGTTGTACTAGCTGACGAAGGTGTTGCAGACTTAGATTTGCCCTTCTTATTGCTTGTAGAGGCAGTTTCGTGTGAACCACTTGAGCTGTGTTCAGGCGGAATAGGTCCAATCCACTCTGCGTCTGCATTCTTCTCAGGTATGGGATCATCATAATCAATGATGTCATCAATCCTAACAGTACGACTGCGCTTAGGCTTTTCCTTAGGCTTCTCTGGCTTGCGAGGGGTAGAGGTAGTGAAGCTCTCCTCATGACCTTGATTAGATTTAGACCAGAGTTCAGAAGCTACAATGCCTTCATATATTGCCCTTTGAACAGCAGGATCCTCATTCTGAATGGACTGCCAGTGTTCCAGAACTCGACGCTGATTCTCAGGGTCAAGCTCTTCTTCATTGAGGCCGGGTACACCACGACCACGAAATTCAACGGTCTTCCCTTTCACAAAGGTTGACGGGCCAGAGGGACTGCTCTCTGGTTCATATTCAGGTT
The DNA here is from genome assembly GCA_902506015.1 of Armillaria ostoyae. Taxonomy (NCBI): domain Eukaryota; kingdom Fungi; phylum Basidiomycota; class Agaricomycetes; order Agaricales; family Physalacriaceae; genus Armillaria; species Armillaria ostoyae. The sequence goes on along the minus strand of LR732085.1, from coordinate 2,301,833 downwards.
CATGCTTCACTGGCAGAACTCGGGTAGGTATGAGGGAAGGTTGGCGACGATATTCCTCCATACGAGCCTTGCGCCGTTCAAGAGTAGCGCGTTCAGATTCTTCAAGCTGGCGTTCAGCTTCTTCAAATGCAAGCAATTGTTCATCAGTCCAATCGGGTTCAGCAAATTCACCATTGTCGGCGTCATTGTATTCGGTACTAGCAATACTAGGTTCATCTACATGTAAGGTACGTCTACCCTCATGTTCAAGACCATGCGCCGTGTTCTGACCATCAGATAGGTCATCGGGCAGGTCATCTTTGGGATTGCCATCCGGCCATTCCCCTGGCATCGAGTCATAGCTCGTGTCATACGCTTGACCAGCTTGGCCATCGCGTTCAGCTGCATATGGAGAAAACTCCGCAGCATCCTCGTACTCCAATGAAGCGGAAGCACGTCCACCACTCCCACGAAGGTGAGAGGGTATCGGCATAACCCCAGCGTCGCTAGCAGCACGGCGCCGTAATGGGGTAGCACGAATACTCGGGCTCGCAGAGCGAGCCTCGAGCTCAGCCAGGTTTCTTCTAAAAGAGTCAGTATCCCTGGAGCTAGTCAAAGGGGACTCATTGGTTTCAGTCTGCTGCGCCTGAGCAGCAGCACTAGGGGCCGGAGGCACTGGGGTCGTCAGGGGACCCCGGCTACGTAGCGGATAACGAGACATTAATGTCTAGAGGTTCGAGAGAGAAGAGAGTAAAGCAGAGAGTCGAAGAAAAGAGGTAGAGAAAGAAGCAAAGTCTGTAGAGTGACGGGGCGAAGCCAAGAGAGAACCGGGTGATCAGTCCAGCGCCTTCCTGGGGTTAAGCCCGTCGATTCAGGAGTCGGTTAAGCGAGGTTTCTTGTGTAGAGGTCAAAAATATGTGACGTTAGCGAGTTAAGTCGGTATCGGCACACGGGGGACGAATCAAGGACCGGGTAAAAGACACCTCGATTCGGGGGGAAAAGGTAAGAAAGACTGCGGTAATTCTAGGCACGACCGAGTATTTATATGTAGATAAGAGTGGAGTGCATAGATAAGCATAGATCAAATAGAGTCCGGGTTTATGTTACGAAAAAGGAAGTAGAACGGGCCCGTCCGTTACACACCCGCATCCCCTTAACCATCAGCGAAGTCTCGCTGAACCGCTCTCGAAAGGGCAGCGGACGATGGCCTGTGGCCATGGCAGCTTTCACTGCCGAAATTTGGGTGCAGTTACGTCGACACTGCAGCTGCAGATGGCCACGGATAGGAGAAAAATCGGTGCCGTTACGTCCATCTTGGAACCTCATGACGAGGAGAGGAACTTGCCAGAGCAGAAAGCTAGATTCGAGGAACATTTGGGGAGAACTCTCAGGACACCGGACGATGTGTTGACTCAGAGCAATAGAAGGTGTGTTCCTGGAGAAAGAATGCAATAGGTTAGCATCGACACCTTGCAATAAGGCATGTGCATACTGAACCTCCCCTTGGAACCTAGCGATTGCTCGAGACTCGGGAGCGTCGTCTATAGTCTTAATGATGGGCCTTGGAATGGTGAAACGATGTTACTGGGGATCAAAATGCAATAGTAAGCGTCGGCACCTTACAATAAAGCATTTGTCTACTTACCTCCCCCTTGAGTTTGCGCTGGAACACAGAGATTGCTCGACAGCAAAAGATCATTGTCTATCATCTCGACGACGCATTACCGGATCTTGAAGTGGCAGAACGATATCACTAGGGAGAAACATACATCAGGTCAGTGTTGACGCCTGTACAGTGACGCGTCTGCATACTGACTCAACTTCACGTCGGAGCCCAGCGACGTTTTGAGAATACCATCATCCATTGTCCTGGTGACGCGTCATCGGATTCAGATGCTCTACTTGAGCCCGTGGTTTTTGTTTTATTTTCCTCCAAATTGGCTGTTCTGTATAGTACGAGCTCCTCACTGGCAGGACGCCAGCCAGTGCGTTAAAAATTTGTCTGCAAACAAATAGTGAGCATGGGTCTCTGGAATTGCATAGTAGAACGACCATTTACCGTGGCTGCAGGAGCACCAAACCTCAATAATGCTGTGAAAAGTCGGACTTGAGCAGGATGTCGGCGCGCCGTCCTAGTAGCGAAGCTCGAGCATTCGCCGTGTTTTATCCCATTTTAAGGCAAGACTGATGATTATATGTATCGGGGATATTCTGGATGCATTGGCCGCTCTCCAGCTCGGAAGCAAGATTGGTCCGTGCGAAGGCTGAGGCTGGGCCTTATTTTCCTGCACACGAATTTTATCCCTTCGCAGTCGATTGGGCTGTCAGCATAAGCATGAACAGATGCAACAACGCTGCACATTGTAGTCGCAGAACCTGAAGGTGGGTTGGTCCTGCTACCCTTTTGCTCAATTTTTTCGTGCATGTGTCGTGTCCTTCACAAGATGAGCCTGGGTGTCCTGTATGTGGAGCTTCTGGTATCACTCACGAATACTCGAGGAGTACTCTGTCTGCATCGTGTACCATCCTCCTCCTTCAGATCTCTAGGATATGTTGGCGCTGAGGCCGAGGGACGATCGTCGACATCCGGCTCAAAGGTCGAAATGGGCTTCAGATGCCAACGCCGCCTTTCAAAGATGGGATGATTATTCGAGACGGAGTCAAACGCTAGTCGCCGTTAACGGATGTGAAGATTGTAGTCAACATCAAAGGTGGGTACGGTAGTTCGACCCGTGACCTTCGTTTTCTTCCTCTGGCGTCAGTGCGCATGGTGAGTTATTATCTTCATTCTCAACATCTTAACTACAGGTATTACAGTATATTCTGCTGCTGCCGCCGAACACAACACAGCGCCACTCGACATTGAATATAATGCTAACCCCCAAAAATCCGTGGGGTAACAACACCGTCGACCTAAATGGTTCGCTGTTATCGTGCTTCAGTGGTTATCGAGGCACTCCAAATCACGGTTGCAAACATACCTTCACTTCCGACCATTCAATGACCACCGCTTTTATCCGCTCTCTGAGACGGTCCTTACACAGATTACAATGTGTATTCTTGTCGAGCTTCTGGAATATTTCTTCGATTTCGCCAGCCGTCATGCCTACCGTGGATCAGGATCAACAACGAAAAACAGAACATAGCCTACCTGCTCGAGCGTTCCAAATCAGACGCGCTGTAGAGTGTACCCACGCTCCTGTCAAAGACTTCTGAGCTATGAAATCGCACTCAGGCGTCGCGGGGTGGGGTTCCGGTGGAAGAGCTAGCTGGTGCTTCAATGCGTTGATGCGGGCCCTCTGGAGGTCAAAGAGACGTTTCAAATATACAGGATTAATAAATTCCACCATCTCTTCACTCATGGTGGAGATATCCAAGGAGAGGAGATACGCCGATGCCATGACTGCGAGCTCTACCAGGTCATAGTTTGAAGATATGACATACGTCAACAGTGGCAAGGCCGGCATGCGGTAACGGATATCATTGAACAGCGGCATTGTCGGTGCGACGTAGCTCTTGGGCTGCAAGCCGTATTTCGGAAGCAGGCACACTACCGTCAATATTGTTTCGATGGTAGGCTGGAATGGGGCGCAGGAGATCCCGTACACGGCATGCAACATAATGTTAAGCTGTTCAGAGTGCTCTGGGACTCGGACGACTTGAAGAAAGTGAGACCCGTGGATATCTAAGAGGGAATCAAAGCCGTTGGACGATGCCTCGATGAGTCGATGTCGGTGCACGTAGAACACAACAGCATCCTTAGAGATGAGTTGTGTATCTGCTAGAATTCCGTTGGGCTCAAAATCGGCGTTGAATTTGGTGGATATTGCCTTGATATGCTGGTGCTGTCGAGGACCAGGAGGATCAGATAAATATTACGACAGGCTAGGGGATGCTCACTGGAAACGGTGTGAACTCATAGTTCTGAGCCTGAGGGACAGGCACTTGGGTAGAACCGCAGCCCTCTATACCCGGAACATAATTATGGAGTGGCGGAAATGCCTATGCAGAATCCGACGTCAGAGGCCTATGGCTGAAAAGGTTGGCGAGTGCTCACTTGTGGCGCGGTGCTATAGTATGCGGGGTCTATGTTTTGGCCATGAACGAATGTTTGGGTCTGCCCGCAATCTGTTACATCTGGCGGGAAAGTAGGGATCGCGGGTGCGAACATCTGAGAAGACTATAATGATATGTTCGACTAGTAAGTACATCATTACTCCACCCTTCTCGTACACCTTCTTACGATAAGAGCAGAATTAGAATCAATTGACATCCTAGAAAATGCCGAGAGTGTAGATTCCGTAGGTGATGATGGAAGGGTGGTATGATGACCGAGATATTGCATGTCTGCGTATTCTGAGATGGTTCGGGTGTCTGTGAAGCCGCTATGGGAAGAGGACATTTCGAGAAGGTAGAGAGCACGGACTCACCCCAAGGGGTCCATTTATTCCAAGCAAGAAGGCTAAACTTCAGCCTCGTGGATTGACCATTACTACGCCATGCCGAAAAGCTTGTCCTCGCGATGGATCTTACGGCTACCGCAGTCCCTAGTTGTCCACGAAAATTGTTCCGGGTAGCGCCACGAGCAATGAACGTCCAGAAAAGACGAGGAAGCGGGCGGTAGCAGGGGATATTTGCAGAGGTCAAGTCGCTATTGGTAAGTTCCTGGGAACTTACTAAGAAGTCATCACTGTTGCTAATTCCGTCCATTTGCATACTTCCAAGTGACGCCGATGTCTACAAGCAACAAGGCGGTGGAATTCGATTTCGAAGCGAAAGGGAATTCTTATACCGTTGGTGATGTCGCTGAAAAATGACTGAGACAATATTTCCGCCGCCACATACGTTGTACGAGGCGTCAATCGCGCCGGATGCATACTTCCAGGGATCCGAAATTCTCGCAATACTAGGCGATATTATGAGTAACCAGGAGCTTCTGATCCGCTTGCCTATAAAGCCTAACGATTCAAATTGGGTGTGGTCGCCGTACGCGAACTTTGATTTTTTAAGTTTTACACACCTGTATGTAGGGGCCATGCGTTTAACTCTCCGTGACACCCATGGTCCCGACCTCCAACGGCGTTTGACTGGCACATCTCTTTGGGAATTAGTCGGCGGTCGGGGCCCTTCCCTTCGTCGTCGGAGATGACGACTGTGAACGGGTTGTCTTGGATTCTGGTGGGAAAGACCCAATCTGGGGTTGGTTTCCAAGTTCATATAGCTATCGAAGTGATAATTGCAAAAGTCTTCTCGAAAGACTTACATTCTGGGTGACCAATGATCGGTATTTGTGCCGAGAGTTGAATGTAGAGGGAAGCTCTATTGCCTATAAAACCAGGAGGCAGGGGCATTGTGAGTCACATGAAGGATAAAGCATACCCGGAAATGCCAGGAAGGTAGGCGGCATCGGTAGATCGGATTTAGAAGGTCATGCAGGGCGGATGAAGAGTATGATATCAATTCATATCAAAGTACTGGGGTACTGGTCAGATAGAGAGCAGATAGACAGATGTCACAAAGATGCGTAGAGAACCTGTTTGCGCAACAAGATCCACCCACAGATATGGAAAACAGAAGGAAGGAACAGGCATTAGGCTGTAAGATCTTCATGAAGCGGGCGAAGCGCTCTCAGAATTGGGGTAAAACTTTGTCTTCGTAAGAAGACTCAGAGTTGACAGCAATCGTCTTTGTTTCATGAAAGTAAAAACTGCAGGCAGGGCCTAAGATCAAGAATGAAACTGGAGCAAAAACCTTACAGTACTATAAATTTGCTTTCAAGTTACAACGGTTGAATGGAACACTGTTTGGCATCCTGCTAAGTTAGAAGGATCCGCACAGATAGGGTAGCATCAAGGTAGCATAGGACCAACATCTTGGCAAATATTGTTGCAAAGTATGTATGAATGTATGACGTGAGCTTTATCCCACGATGACTCGGAAACTCGGCCCGAAATTCATCAGCACTCGCCGGTACACATTTCTTCCTTTCTAACGCCTCCTCGTGAATGAACTTTGAAGCTCGGGAATGCACTCGTGCTGCCGAGATGGGATCTTTTTTTCAGTATGTCTCATTTGGTATTATCGTCAGCCGTGGCGTGACTTTTGATCATCTTGGATGATCAAGATTAATCTGCGGAACTTGCAATCACTCTAAGGACTCTGCTCCACGCCTGGCTCGATATTTCCTGAAAGTAGCAAGCTATGAGTCCTGTATACTGAATTCTTTGTCAACTTCGATAGCTGACTGACAATAATCCAGGTCTCAGTTGCTTGAAATACCGGATTTCTGAGACTGGCCTTGTGCTTCATTCAAATCGAATATATAGAGTGAGGTCATGTAAAGTCAGGCGCCATCGACTAGCCGCCCGCAAGCGACTGGGGATTTCCTATAAGACGGTGGGGCTAAAAATCTTATTCACCCAATGGCGCGCAATTACAGTCTTGCTTTCCCCCGCTTGGCGCTGTACACGCTACTCGTAAGTGGACGAATCCTTGTTCTATAACGCATATTTACAATTGGATAGTGGGCGGTTGCAGTCGTTTTATTGGGCCTCACGTCGTACCGTATCCATATCACAAAAAATCAATTCCGGCGCTACGGTATGTCTGCTGTCTTTTAGTGACCGACTCTACTCATCCGATTTTCAGATAGAATTGTTGTTGAGCTATTGGTCAGTGCCATCCTCACAATTCTCTGGGTACCGTTCGTGTGAGTCCATCTTGTGTGAGCGCTTCTTGTATGCTGGCTGATTCATGTTTATGTTGTAGGGCTGTTATGATATTCGCCGCGCGTTCTTCGGCCCGTCGACACGGCAGTCAAGTTTGCTTCGAGTTGTTGATAATAGCCATCTTGTGGGTGATGTGGCTCGTCGGTGCCGTTGACACCACCGTAAGTGAAGGTGGCTTCTTACGATTGAGACCTTTATTCAATCCGGCTTTCTTAGAACCGTCTGATTCCTGGTCACAACTGGTGTTCCGATGCGCTCGGTTCGAAGCAGTGTAACATTTTGACGACCATTCTTGCCTTTGCTTGGATCGGGTGGTCACTATTGACGATCCTCTTTGTTATGTCGACGATCGCTTATGCCGCCGGGGAACCTTCTTCGACTTCAACTACACCTGTCGCGGGAACGAATAAGGAGAGAGCGATGGATTCAGCGCCGGGCACCCAGCAGCCTGTCACTTCCACCCAGCCAGCTACTCAGCCGGCGACACAGGCTGTATGAATGACTCTCTCATGTCCATGATCAGCCCAGAAGTTCACGTTGCATGTTCGAGATCGTAAAAGCGTCAGGCATTCAGATGTAACATATTTTGTGTGTGTATGTACTCCTGTAATAGTATGTTCTTACGCAAGGTTTTCATCCCAATCACGCACGTGCAAGTTTGAATTACATGCTATAGCCTTAGGCCAGCAGCAGGGAGATATAAATAATGAGCGAACACTTGAATGAATGTTTCATTGGAAAGGCGAAGAGAGGACTAAGTCAAATAAGCGTAGGAGCATAAAATGTGCCTCGTTGTGACACTGAGGGTCTCTATTTAAGATAGATCCTCAGGGTGTACGAGAAGTAGTGAGTTCTAGGCAAGTACTGTCCGCAAGGAGTTCACCGTAGGGGTTGTAACATCTGTGCGGGGTTGCAATAGGCTTCATGGAATGGAGGGCTTTGAGCCAGCGCTGTATTAGCCAAATTGAAAAGCTTATAGAGCAGGCGGAATCCACCATGTTATCCAAAGTTATCTCTCCCACCGTCAACGCTCGATTGTTCTATAACGCGCACCTATTTGCCACATCTTCCTTATCCCACATTGTTGAAAGTACCGGAAGCTGATATCCAGTCTTTAAGCAAGTCTCGAGGTCTTGCAAGATAGCTTCCCGCTTTGGAAGTGTTGGGATATTCGGGTGATACGGCATGTCTCGGCATGCTTAGTAATAGAGCCCTAGCAAAGTCTTTTGACCCTTTCCTTGCTTATCGACGAGTCGACGAGGTATTTGATAGTAATTTGCTGTTGTTTACCTGAGCTTGTATATAGCGGAGTCGACCAATACAACAGTCTTACAGTCTTGATTGCACCGCCATGTGCTCCGGGCCGAAGACTTGTGGTCACAGTTGAACTTGCGTTTTTTCACGTTCCCACTGTTATCATCCATTTCGGGTGGCTATCTACTGCAGAGTATTTCTTTCTGAAGTAATGTTGTCTGGTCTTGCTAGAATGCTATATAACAAATTTCTGGAACTCTGAATTCCTCGGTCCCGGACTCCCGGCCCAATCGATAATCATTGGACTCGTTTCCGACGCGCTGCTTTTTGTCAAACTTCAACTTTCAAATACTGTTTGACACCAGCGTCGTGTGTAAGAAACTGGTGTCTGCGTTACGTCCAATGACTGTCTGTTGTAAAGTCTACTGCTTCGTAATCAGCACCCCTTCCAACCGACGTTGAAATCTATTCCAGATGAAACGAGGGCTCTCTCAAGTGTGTATCGAACTCCTAGCACTGCACACAATACACGTGTCTTCGTGACTCGTACCTTTGGTTACAGGCAAGCACTGCGGAGTGCAGGGATTAATCCTCGAACTAAGCGCTTTCCTCCAACTCGAGACTCAGGCGGGCTCCAGCCATTCCACCACCATCTCAGACAGGTTTCCAGCTGTTGATGCGGGACGGTTCCCTGTGAATCTTTTCTAAGTCGATTCTCGAACGGTCGACCTCTGTTGATTCGCGAACACCGCCTCATTCTGTGAAAGGCAATGCTTGATACATTGCAAAATGTACTCTCTCGTGAGGCCGCTTTGAGTACATGAGTGCCATAATGCTCCACTGCGGCTGTCGTACTTGCAAAAGAATCTTCGAAACATGTTTCGGGCGTCGAACAGCATCGGAATACCGTAAATGCCTTGGAAATTCAGCTCAAGTATGAAACGAAATTTACTCGTGGTTCAGCATTCGGGCGTATAAAGTCGATTCGAAGAGGGTTTCAAAGCAGCAGCAGTCAGCAGCACTACCTCTCTTCTTACACTTACATCTTTCCTCGATTTTTTATCGTCTCAAACTCAGTGGTCCCCCCTACTTCGGTTCGTAGTGCGGTTATTAACGAGACGTAGATGCAATTCAAGCTTGCTACCTTCGTTGGTGTCGCCTTCTGTGCTTCGTCTGTTGCAGCCATCTGTCCCGGTTACAAGTACGCTCAACATCACGACTGTCTACACACAATACTGATTTTATCTGCCTAGCTTCGGAATCATGGACCTTGGATTTGACGTTGGCACTGGAAGGGAGGGCTGTAAGCAACCTTACAATTCCCTTCTATGCCGGGACTGACACGAAATTCTCAGATGCCGTGGTGGACAATTCTTGCAACCAGGTAGCTGGAGCGATTACCACCAATGTCTGCGACGAACCACTGTTCTCCTGTTCTCCGGCGCCTATCACGATCACGGCCCTGCATTATGGTGGTCAAAAGTATGTATAGCCTTTGAGCTTGTTCTTCAGTTCACTTATTCTGCTTTGTAGCTACGCCTGCCGAGGCGACGTTAACTCAGGATCTTGCGGCGGTACTGCTGTTCAAGTTTGCGTAAGTACTCAGTCTTTTCACTCCGTGACAACGCTCAGCTCAATGTATTTTACAGTGCCGCAATGACGGGAACTGATCGGGATCCTTTCTAATATGGCTTCGACCATGTTATTAGTATCTTGCGCTGTATATGTACATAGCCCTGGACCTTTTCTTTGAATTTTATTACATGACAGCCACAACCTTGAATGGTCTCAGAGGCCGTGTTACCTTCCGGGATAACAATCAAAAGCATCCCAGCAAAGTGTAGCGAATGTAGCAGCCGTTTAGCCAGCGGCAGTGAGTTTCTACGCTTGACAAAACAGACTAAATATACTTTTCCATTCGATTTCGATCGATGGTCAGCGCATGCTAAAAAATACACGTTGTAGTAGTACAAAGAAACTTTCGTGCGATTCCTCTTCCTCCTGCCCTACAAACTCACTCCGATGTTTACATGCACAGCTTTGATTTCTGAGTACCTATAGCCGAAGTCAGCGCAGACCCGCGAACAATAAGAAAAAGATTACATATTCAATGCATACTCGCCCAACTCCCGCCCATTACCAGATTGCTTGTAACCTCCGAACGGCAGAGAAGGCTCCAACTCGCCATAACAATTAACATAGGCAGTGCCAGCCTCCAGAGCATGGGTCACCCGGATCGCTCTACTCGAGTTCTCTGAGAAGACGGCGGCAGCCAGACCATATGATGAGTCGTTGGCCAACTCGATTGCCTCTGCACTCTCATTTTTAGTATTTCTTCCCGTTTGGAATCCACGGAGTCGTCGTACCTTCCTCGGTCTTAAACTTGATTAGCGCGGCCACCGGTCCGAAAATCTCCTCCTTGACCGCCTTCATGTGGGGCCCGCCGGTGAAGATAGTCGGCTGGATGAAGAATCCCTCTCCCATACCATGTTTCTCTCCACCAACATGGAACTGAGCTCCTTCCTCTCTTGCAGAGTCGAGGAATCCCATGACACGCTACTCTGCATGTCAGTGGTCCTGTATGCTTGATTACAATCAGGAGAACGTACGTCAAATTGAATCTGCGAAACCTGAGGCCCGTGTTTAGTATCCGCATCGAAGGGATCGCCGGTTACATGCTGTAGGCTCTTGGCGAGCTCAGTGAACTTTTCAACAAAAGTGTCATAAATGCTTTCTTGGAGTAGGATTCGAGAAGAAGCGCTGCATATTTGACCCGCATTGGAGCTGAACACACTATTTTAGTTGCTGGCCAAAAGGGAACGACAGGTGAACGCACAAGATACCCGAAGCGGTCCATTTTACAGCTTGCTCAATGTTTGCATCGTCAAAGATGATGCACGGACTCTTCCCCCCAAGCTCGAGGCTGACGGCTTTCAAATTTGATTTGGCTGACGCTTCTTGGATCTTCCTTCCCACCAAGGTGCTGCCGGTGAAGGCGACCTTGGATATGTCTGGGTGTTCGCTGATTGCCTGGCCAGCTGTGTTGCCTACGCATCATTCAGTATTGTTTTTAATTGACAACATATACTACTCTTACCGTAACCATTGACGATGTTGACAACACCAGGCGGGAAGCCGGCCTCGATGATGAAGTCGCAGAGGCGTTGAGCAGTTAAGGGGGTGATTTCGGATGGCTGAAGGATGATCAATGTCGATCATCAATGCAGGATTCGCGACGTGACTACCTTTAGAACAACGGTATTCCCTGTGGCAAGCGCCGGTCCGAGTTTCCACCCTACCATCAGCTAAATAAAAGACTGAGTGAAGTTCTAAATTCTCCGTGAGCAATCGGGATTACCATAGGGAAGTTCCATGGCACGATTTGGCCCTGCGAAATACATCAACATCTACGTAAAAAAACTAAATGCATGGACACACCACAACACCATAAGGTTCATGTCGAGTATAATTGAACTTTTCCTCATTGGTCTAAGGCATGGCGTTAGTGTATTCATGGGAGAGGAGCTCAATATCGTACTTCAATTACTTTCCCATGAATCTTGTCTGCCCATCCGGCATAGTATCTCAGAACAGCGATCATGTCAGTAAGATCGTTGTTTCTTGCGACCTTGAATGGCTTTCCTGTGAGCAGTTCGTTCAGTCAACAGGGCATCGCGACGAAAGGCCCACACATACCAACATTCAAAGTCTCCAGTGCAGCCATCTCATCAATGTTCTGCTCAACAAGGTCTGCGAGTTTGGATAGATATCGGCCTCTTTGCGCCCCAGGACATTTGAGGCCCCACGATTTCTTATACGCCTAACAAATGGTGGCGTGAGACACGTGAGATTGTGTGACAAGTATATCTCACCTCCTTGGCCGCTTTGACCGCGATATCGACGTCTTTCTTTGTGCCCCCAGCGACAGATGTGATCACCTTTGCAGTAGCTGAAGTGCATTATTGTGTATGGACTCGACTTGAGAAAACCGGACTCGTCGCACCTGGATTAGTAACCCTGGAAACGAAGTATATAAGTCACGACGTTACAGATAGAGACAGCTGAATACGCACTCAATGGAGCCGCCCTCAATGGGGTCGACGAACTTTCCATTGATGAAAAGACCGGTGTTGACTCTAGTAGTACCCTTGAAGGTGGGCGTGTCGAACTTGTAGGTGAATACTTGAGTCATGGTGGTGGAGGCAGAAGAAGCGAGCGTGGAGCTTCCAACTCTTATAAGCTTAGTGAAGTCCGGCTCGTCTGAACCGGTCAGTGTGTGCATTGGAGGATTCAATTGTGTACCGAAGATATAAGAAGATCATGAGGTCGGATCGGCTGATAAGAAGGGAGAAACGCCTGTTGTAGACGGAGCCATTATTTAGTCATCTGGGAAAAACTAAGAATGGCTGCCGGAGCCTTACCGAGATTAGAGTCTTCATCGATAAGATGGAAAAGATGTTGAAGATTCGTGTCTGTCAGTACTGTACTACTGTTCCGAAGCCTGAGCCCTGACAATTTCTCATTCGAAGGAAAGGAAAGCACGACGCGTCTTATTGAGAGAGAGCAGAAAAGTTTATTCACCATAATACAGATTGCTAGGATACACCGCGGCAAGTTTGGCTAGAATCGTGTTTGATGAGTAGACAGTTTGACGAAATCGTGTGAGGGGATGACGGTCGGAATATTTGGGGAGCGCAGACTTTATCCATGAACTAGTAAATAACCTCCATCGATGGTGACTACCTAGAAAGTCACGGTGTTTGCTTCAGAGATGTAGTGGGCAAAGCTATGAAACTTACCTGGCCATAAGCATACTGGTTGGTAGCCAGCATCAGCGCTGCCTGGGCCATATCTTCTTCCTTGCCCGGACGACCAGCAGGAATGCCCTTCTTCTCGCCATAGTCTGTACCTGTGGGAATGGTCGACTTGTTTTGCTCGTTTGAACCGGATGCTAAGGACACTGTCAGCATTTTCAAAAATAGGAAGATCCCAACACATACTCGTCATCTCAGATGGGAAAATGCCAGGCGCAATACTGTTGACTCTAACATTGACTCCGGGCCTCTTGAACTCTTGGGCAAGTAACCTTGTTAGCTGAATAGATGCAGACTTGGACACGTTGTACTGAATGTGATGCTGAGAGGTGGCGGTAATTCCGGACATGGAAGAGATATTGATAACATTGCCTGTATGATCCGGACGGATGTTGGATGCGGCACTCAGGAGGGGCAAGAAGGCGATAGCGGTAAAAAAGTGACTACAAAGTCCAAAAGTCATGAGACCGCATTAATCAAGCGAGCTGACGACTTACCCCATGACGTTCGTTCTGTATACATCCAGCCAGTCATTTTCAGTCAGTTGCCAGAGCTCGGTACCAAGTTCCTTGGCGCTGATCTCGCCCTTCTCCACTTGAGCCGTCTGGCTGGTAATGCCAGCGTTGTTGACTAAAATGTCTACGTGATCCTCTTCCTTAGAGATGGAGTTGACGAGAGCCTGAATAGACGTTTTATCGGTGGTATCGCACGAGATACCCACGAGCTTCCCCTTCTTATGAGAGAGGGATGATCCCCAGGTGTCGACAGCTTGCTGAAGCACGTCTTGGCGGCGACCAGTGATGTAAACGCGCGCGCCGTTGTTAGCAAAGGCTTGGGCTATCATGAGCCCTGTTCCAGTTTCAGTGTCAAGTCTAGCACGGGAAAATTTGATGAACCTATGCCAGTACCACCGCCAGTAACGACGCACACCCAGCCAGCGACATTGAACAGAGCGTCGAGTGTAAATCTTTGGTTCTGAGGGAACTTGAGCATGGATATGAGGGGAAATTTATAAATTCCTCACCTACTTGGTCATTATATGCTGACTGGGAGCGCATATGTCACGGCAACATCATCGAGGAGGATAAGTGCATCATCGATGTGTCGGTGTGGCGGGGGAACTGCCACGTGGGACGCACTCAAAATCGTCGGAGATGGCCGGAAATTTTTCTCCTCATCGCACTCACGTCAAATTGCAGACTCTCGCCATTCTTTTTACTACGGCTAGTCTGTGCCAAAGCAGTGCGTACAAGGATACTGGATGTCTTAGTGCTTGACTTTTGTCGCGTTTTTCTTCTCATGGGGGCAAACAGAGCCGGCAGTTCATACATATCGATTGTAGTACCGTTTCCCTGTACGTTTCGTATTCACTTATACAAAGATGAAGTTCACCTTGCGTCAATGGCATTGCAATGTCGGTGATTGACGCAACCTCTCACTCTGGCATCCCTCAGGCTTTCAAATTTCAAGGGTTATCGGTTGCATGGTAGCACATGATAGAAATACAAGCCGGTATATATGCAGTACTCGTCAATCCACATCCTTGCGGCACCGCAAGAATCATCAATGTCAGCGCTCGCAAGACCCATAATCAGACAGAGCACTTAGGCAAATTTGAACAAGAGTCCTTCGTGGGCCGGTGCTATCCAAGTGCTATTAGCCGGCAGTAGTACTTGGTGTATAATTGGAAGAAGTATTATGAGACGACTGTAATTTGCGCTATCTTCGAAAGCGTTCTCTGTCCCCGATTCGGAACTCAAGAAATTTCTTTGAGGATACTAATCTGAACAAAATCTGAAAACGTCGGTGTCGGTGTTTCGGTCCGTGTCCGGTTGTCCCGGTCCGACTATGCTAGCGTGACCTGTGACAACATATCACACTTTTTTCCTCTTTCTTCCACTACAGAAATCCGTATTGGCGACAGTGGGCTTCACAGTCGCCTTCTGGGTCTGTATAGCGTCGCTGGATTACTTTGAACTACGCCGTCGGGATGGCTGGGCTCCTGCAAATCAGCAATGAGGCCCTTCTTTCTGGTTCCAACGCGTGCCGCATACAGGTGCTGAGAATGTTTCATGCTTCAGCGATGGTCGAAGAGTGCGTGGATACGTTTCTCTACAAACATTCATACTGATGCGCATTGCAGCCGCCGCCGAAAGAAGCAGGGCCACGGTCGTCGCGGTGGAGGGAAGCCTACTCTCATGTCTCTGGAAAAGGTCAAAAGTTCGTTCCAGCGAGATGAATTGCCACATTCAGAAATCGACCTTGAAAAGCAAGAGGATAAAGCTGGTGGTACTGTGTCGTTTCGTCGCCATGACAGTTCGCAGGATTTGAGGAAGCGCAAGGGTCGTTGGCATGGACTGCCTGGGTATCGGGACGAGCGGGGGAATATGTACAATGCGTTGGGCAGGAAGGCATACAACTCGCCGTCTCCTTACCTGGCAAATATGGGGGGAAGGAACAGGGAAGATTCACCTTCCGCGCCAACAATTATTCCTCCGTCCTTGATGAAGCATGAGGACCGCCGGCGGACACCCAATCGCGCCTCCAGCTCACGAGAACACTGGAATGATCCCTCCTCTTCGTCTACCAACCGGAATTTCAGGGAACCTGCCTCATCATTCGATTCTCACAAGTCTGGGGACGGGCGCAGCGTCTCGTATACGAGGAACTCAGGCACCAGACAATCAGCACCGAGTTTTTCACAGAAATCAACTTGGGCACCGCCGGCAAGGTCCAGTGACTCGCGTCAATTCCGACCTTATGAAGCGAAGTCCTCACATATCCCAGGCTCCAGGACAGAGACTTCGGACGAAATATCTCCCCCCTCAAATGACTCCTCAGCCCCCCGCGGTAATGCATACAACTCACCGTCTCCCTATTTGAAGCGCTTGGCGAAAGCCGTGGAAATTCGGAAGGCACCTTCGGCAGAATCCTCCGCGTCGTTCTCCTCATCCTCCTCATCTCCATCATCTTTCGCATCCTTTCCCCTCATGCCTGGGCTCCTTTCATGTCTCACAGAAGTCGTCGGTACTGGTTCCCAACCCACACCCATCCAGGCTCTCAGTCTTCAGCACCTACTCGAGACTGAGTATGACCCCAACAAAAAATGGAAGGAGTACCTTCTCGCATCTGAAACTGGTTCTGGAAAATCAATAGCGTACTTTTTACCTCTTCTCCAATCCCTCAAAGTTTCGGAGCTCAGCGGAAATGTTCACCGAAAAAACACCCATCCTCTGAACCCCCGCGCTCTTATCCTCGCTCCGACGCACGAGCTGGCTCGCCAGCTATCAGGTTTCGCCAAGGATCTAATACATGAGATTAAGTTGAGGATACTCTGTGCCAGTCAGGCGAACGTGGATAACAAGATGAGTCTTGGAGGCGGAAGTGCCGCCCAGATGAAAGGGAAGCTCGATGCTGCGTTGTTCAGCAATCACTCGCAGGATCTCCAGGTACGACCCGGTGGAAGATTCCCGGTCGACGTTGTCGTTGGTACGCCGATGAAGTTGCTTGAGTTAATCAAAGGCCGTGGCTGGGAGCGTCGAATCGGGAATGAGACTCCAAAAGCTCAGGAGGAAAGCACCGAAGAAGGAGAAGAGAAAGAAGATGAAGAATTCCAGAGAAAACCTAGACGCGGCAGAGATCTCGGTGTTGTTCCCACTGGCACTTTGGGCGCAGCTCCAGAAATGGGTCTTGCTAACGTCGAATGGGTGATTGTTGATGAAGCTGATGTTCTGTTCGGTACGTAAATATTCATGAGTCCCAGGTATCATTCTAATGCTTCTTTAAACAGATCCGGATTTCCAAGAAACTACCCGTCTTTTACTCTCCGAAGTCAGCGCCGCTCGTGGATCCCCTGTACCATACTATCCCGACGACTTCAACTTCAAGACGGAGAGCGTAGAACCGAAGCCGATCTCTTATCCGTACAACCTCATCCTGTGTAGTGCTACCATCCCTAGCGCTCTCGGAAACTACCTTGAGACTCATCATCCTTCCCACACACGCTTGGCATCGCCGACGGTGCACCACCTCCCCAAGAAGCTCCAGACTGAGTACGTCGGCTGGACGGGCACCAACAAGAACGCAGACATTGAAAAGCGCATCAGGAAGGTGTGGGCCGAAGACAGTATCACCCGGAGCGGGAAGCTGTCGAAAATCCTGGTTTTCTGCAACAAGAATATCAAGGTACAACTGCTCAGCCAGCATCTGGAAGGAAAGGGAATTAAAACTGTGGCGATTGACGGGACCGCCGAGACGAGGAGGAGAGGGTCGAACCACCATCTAGACGGGTTCCTTAAGGACAAGTCAGAGGAGAAGGTCGCCACAAAGGAAGAAGGCGCGGGGGACCCGAGCGAAACACCTCATGTTATGATCACGACTTCGTTGCTCTCTCGAGGATTGGATTTCAGTCCGCAGATCAAGCATGTCTTCATTGTGGACGAGCCGAGGAATATGATTGATTTCATTCATCGGGCTGGGCGGTCCGGTCGGGCAGGGGAGAAGGGCAAGGTTGTGGTGTTTGGAAAACTTGAGGGACGGGGAAGCAGTCGGGCCGTAGATTTAAGAAAGCGGGTTGGCGCTTTGACTGCATAAATAACATTATTTAAGATGTACGCGTCTAGGTAATTCACGTATTGCACATTTACTAGGTAGTAATGCTCCACTCAAAAACTAACTACACTTCGTCCAGTCGATTGCTTTCTGGGTAGTACACATCATTCATTCTTTCATCTAATTTACAAAAAGAACCTTAGGCCTCATTATTACAGCACCTTCCCCCCCGTGTCTTGAATTCTACCGAGGCACACCGAAACGTTTAAATTCTCTTCTTCTCCACTCTTTCCTGACACCGACGATGGCTCAGCTGCCCTTCGAGCTCGTCGAGATTATCATCTCCGAGTTTTGGTATTCTGAACATCCAACTGCTGACCGTATCACCTTCATGACTGGATGCCCCCGTATCTGTAGCCTCTGGAGGGATGTCTATGCCAGTATCACACCCCGAGACATATACGTCCCATCTATCAGATACCTATTCTACCTCAGCTCTATCATCCGTTCCAAAAAGTCTTCCATCTACCGCCCTTTTCTCTCCAAATCTACCCGCACCATCACCTGTCATGTCGATCTCATCGAATCAAACTTGAATAACGACCCAGCCATGTTCGCATACATAATGTTTTGCCACATGCCCAATTTCGCTGGCATCCACAAATGTTTTCCTAACATCCAGTACATCCACCTCGAAATCAAGGGCCTTCCAGGCATTTTCAAGCCTCGGGGGGTGGATGACCAACTCATCCGAACTCAGGTCTCCATAAAACTTGATCAAGCAAAAACAGGACTTAGTGTGCTCCCCGTAGATTGGTGCATCACTGTCGATGATCCTCCGGATGTCGATGAAGTCGATCCGCATAAACTCAAGAAGAGGTGGTCATCCTTCCTTACCGATTTTCTCCGCGATATGCATCAGTTCAGCTGGATGCTAAGGTCCATATGGATCAGTATAGAATACCATACTATGTCTGCAACAGAAGGCTCGACGTGCTCAGGCGGTGCCCGTCATTTTCGTCATCGCTCCTATTGCGAAGAAGAATTCGGAGATCTATGGAGTATCAACCATCGATTCTGGAAGGCGGCAAGACCACCCGTGACTCGGAGTGAGAGACATATCTCCTTTGATTTTCCGCGCTCAATTAATCATTGCGATTAGATGTCAAGGTCATTTTTTCTCTAATTCACGACCTGTTCTGGCTCAACTGCGCAGATGTTGAGCTTCCCATGTGGAGACGCTGCTGCAGTGCAGAACTAGGGTTTCGAGGGCCACGAATGCGTGGGGAAATTTTTACCGTGAAACACGGTACCGTTACCGTAGTCGAGACGCCGGAGAACCGTATATTTTCGAAATTGGCACGACGGATAGAAATACGCTGTAGCGACAATTTCAACGGACCATGATCATCTACTATACAATCCAGTTGCCCTTCGAGTTCATCCACATTATCACTGAGTGAAGTTCTAAATTCGCCGTGAGCAATCGGGATTACCATAGGGAAGTTCGATGACACAATTTGGCCCTGCGAAATACATCGAATATGGAAAGAATAAGGCAGAGCTCAATATCATACTTCAGTCACTTTCCCATGAATCTTGTCCGCCCATCCGGCATAGTATCTCAGAACGGCAATCATTGAAGTAAGATCATTGTTTTTCGCGACCATGAATGGCATTCCTATCGGCATTTCGTTCAGTTTGTAGGTCCCTGGGAAAGGAGAACCGTACGTACCAACCTTCAGAGTTTCTAGTGCAGACATCTCAACAAGGTCTGCGAGCTTGGATAGATAACGTCCTCTTTGCGCCCCAGGACATCGGAGGCCCCATGATTTTTTGTACGTCTAATAAGCTGGCGTCAGACTGCGCAGTCAACTCGGTAAGTAGTTCTAACCTCTTTGGCGGCTTCGACCGCGACATCGACGTCTTTCTTGGTGCCTCCGGCGACGGATGTGATAACTTTCCCAGTGGCTGAGGTACGTTATTATACAGTAGTAGGGGAGCATTGCAGTTACCTCAGACTCAAAGCTCCGTCCACAGAGATGATGACACAACACTAAGGAACTTGGTGCGGTACATCAGATTGAGTCTGCCGGAGGAATATCGACGGAGTCAGAGACCTCGATATGGTTCCTGCGCTGGACAAGGACAGTCAGTACAAATGATAGATACGGGGTGATGAGACGCACCCGGTATAGAACTGACAATTTCGCGTCATCGTCAAGATCACCAGCATGCGAAAAAGATGCCGAGTCCAAGGCTGATGTGCTATTGCTAGACGATGGTGGAGGCTCGTGCTCGTCGGTGGACATCATGATGGTGAATGCAGATACAAGGGCAGAAGCAGCCGTCAGTGCCTTGGTACTGACGAAGTTCAGTAGACCAGGACTATCGGCTGATGAAAGTAAAAATGCAACCGTGATGCCATGGCCACTGACCGTAAACGGAGGGTAAATGAGCAGCAAAAAATGGCCTTGTCAGCTGATCCATCTCCTCGCGCAAACCTCTCCAGATGTCTGTAAGTAGCGGTGTCAGGATAATTAATTAGCTGGTTACTGAAACAGCTTACGAACACGCTCATTTGCGACAGAATACAAATACGCCCAAATGAATAATTTCAGTTCAGTATCCCGAGACTCATCGCGCACCTCAACGTCACCTTGAAGCAGCGTAGAGTACACTATTTTGTACCACTCTGGAGAAAAGTCCGCCATCCGCCTACCCGTAGGTGGTGGCGCTGGTGCGCGACTGAGTTGAACAATGTGATCTTCGCATTCGAGCTGGAAATAGAACGAAGAGTCGACCTTTGCCACCGCAAAGCTGAAGAAATCCGCGCCACGCGGAGGGATGTAATCTATTGGGATCGAGAACCTCGGGATCGAGACTAGGTAAGAGTTCGCTGTAGAACGTGCGATGTGACTAAAGCAGAAGACTGTATGGTGTATACTTCTGTAGCATCGGAAGGTATCGTCTCATTGTCCGTAAAGAATGGACCGCAGTTGACGTCAAAAGGAACAGATATTTCGATTGGCCCTATGTGCGGGATATTGGCTGATATTGGCCGAGGCTTGAGGTAAAAGGTTCATGTCAGAGGGACAAATAGGGGTATACCAAGCGGAGATTGAACTGACTTCGCTCAGCTCCACCACTACCATGTCCACGACTCAACAAGTAATATCGCCGTTATCCTATACGAGCTCTCAGGAACTTGAGGCAAACTTAAAGAACGAAGAAACCAGCGTTTGTAACCTCTATCTCATCGCGTCTGATGGTTATTCACTCAGTATACAGCCGCTCATGCCCTTCAATGAACCCCCGCCAGCGTATACTGTACCATCTGGCTTGACCGACTAGCCCTTTCTGGGATCCAGCTCGTCGTCTCTTGCTACCGTACTTGCTGACACCGCTACCGTGGATGCCGAATCAATCTCGCCCATGACGCAGTCTGAGTCAGCGCCAGAATCCGACCCGTCGGCCAATATACCATCTACATCGCCACATCTACATCAGCGCCAGCTACCATACCTTCGACAACAACTACATCATCGTCCCCACCTTCGATATCAGTTTCACCTTCAGCACCTTCCGCTGCAGCTTCCATACCCACGGAATCTGTTTTGTTCCCTCTGTCGAATTGTCTGCTAAGCTTGTTATGTTGTTCTATGGCTATTTTGGGTTTGTTGCCCTCATTCCAGTCGCCTACCTTCCGAGTGAGAGCCTCTATCGCAATCTTGGATGTTATCTTGAAGATCTATCTGTGCTGTATGGTGACACGTCTAGCATCGTATGATTCTGTCCTCCACAGCGTCATGTGGCATTTAATTGTTTATGTTATTTCATTCCCTCTGTACCGTGAACTGATTTTCTTCCAGGGTATTATATGTGATCGTGCTCTGCGTGACCGGATTCATGGATCCCAATTTTTATACGTCTTTATGTAATACCAATACATCGACCAGTTACTTTAACTGGAGCGCGCATTTCTCCGAGAGAATGGCTTCTTCTCGTTCCTCGTTATTCGTTATTGCCTCGTCTTTTCTTCGACTGTTCTACTTCCATGGGAAACACCGTCAGCCCCCAAAGGTTACGAATCCCCTTCATACAGGCCAATGTGGAAGAGTACAGGCAAAGAAAGTCAAGCTTCCTAACACCTCTCTTTGCCCCGTTGACGAGCTGGGCATCCCCTTTGCCATGCCATGGTCCGATCCTGTGATTGAGTTGGTCCGGCAAGTTCTCCAACTCCGGCAGACGGTCGATAATGTCATCGCAAATATCCTTGAAATGCGGGTACAGATAGGGCTCCCGCTTCTTTGAGTCGGCGAGGGTTGCAATGTATTTATCCATCGCAGACTTTTTGACCCTCCAGCCAGCGGTCAACGCAAAGACTTTCTTTATATCATCTTTGCTCAGTCCCCAAACCAATTGTACTGATGTTTCGACGTCGGGGCATCGTCTGTGAGACTGATAGGTGTTAAGGTCGCCTGTAATTGAGACCGCTGTTCCGGCGGCGTGCGGAGTAGTCATGTCTGTAGCAGAGGAATCACACTGGTACTATAGAGCCAAGCGTGTAGTAAAATTCCCTGAGCAGACTGAAGACGAAGATGAGCCAGAAGACTGCCAGCACTCGACAGCACGTTGCCTGCAGCCTAAGGGAGATCCTCGAAAATGGGGAATCCATGGTGAAGGAGTGAGTTAATATAGAGTAACAGAGAAGTGGGGAGCTTGATGTCCAAAACCAAAGAACAAGCCACGATGGGCAAGAATATAGCCTGGCAAGTCCGGCTTTATTACATACTCGCGGACACCTGTTAAGCCCACTAGTGTGCAGATATAACAGCTGTTAAAAATGCATGGTAATGGCTATAACAACTGCAGGAGAGAGGGATATTGACTGTACCCCAATAATTATCGAATAAAGTTGTCTTAATTACTGCCACCCGACATCTTTCTGTCAGCAACGTCATTCCGCACACATGCACCCGTCGTCCCATCATTCCCGAGGCTCCCGATTGCCGGATACCGATCCTGTCCCTCGTGCTCGCTGTCCTCAACGACGACAGCGAGTCCCAGCTCATTTCTTCACTTAAAAATACAGGAAAA
Organism: Armillaria ostoyae; assembly: GCA_902506015.1. Taxonomy (NCBI): domain Eukaryota; kingdom Fungi; phylum Basidiomycota; class Agaricomycetes; order Agaricales; family Physalacriaceae; genus Armillaria; species Armillaria ostoyae. The sequence goes on along the minus strand of LR732085.1, from coordinate 2,279,407 downwards.
ATCAGAAAAAACAACGGATATATATTTGTGCACAACTGTGTACCCTAATGCCACTAACAATAAAGGATTGGAGCCTAACTTAATGAGTGAAACTACTGGTGGCAGCGGCGGTGGCTATAAGTCAGGTAGACGTTTTGCTTCGCTTATTTGGGCCGCGCTTTTTCCCCTTATCAGACCGAGTCTTTCTTTTCTGCCCCGTTGCTTCATTGCCACTTTCCGTACGTTTCTGGTGCTCATCGACACGTTGCAGGACCTCTGGCCGGCTTAAATGAACCCAGCGACACGACCCCTCAACCAGAGCGTTGCGCAGAAGCTTCAGGTCTGCCAGGACTCGGAATTCCGAAGGGGATTTCATTGGCGCAAGGTGTGCTGGCCAGCCGATAAGCTCGACGCTATACTTCTCGATGATGTCCGTTTGATATCGAGAGTACGACATAGAAGCGCCGGGCTTCTTTGTAATGAAGCCTAAGGTGTATGAGTGGCAGTGATATTTAGGAAACACAAAGAACATACGAAGGCCAGAAAGTATTTTGCTTGTAATCTCCTTGCGCAAGTTCGACGTTGTATTCCGTTCCTCAAGAGCTATGTGAGAGGATTAGTTCATCAGATAAGAAGACCAGAGAGAGCTACATACTTGATGCCCGGCTACAAGCCCATTGTTCGAACTTCCGAACAAGATCCAACGGGTCCATGTGGAGGACATCCCAGATAAAACGCTCGGCACCTGAGGACGCGAAAATGTCCGGAACATATGCGTCATCGACATGAGCTCGAGTAAAAAGAGCAATTGACATCGCTCCAGTCCTGGGTGCAAGGTTTGTCAGCTGGGAAATAACATATCAGCAAACAAACTCAGTACAAAAATACAGACTTACTTCTTCTTCAATCCAGTCAACGGTCTTCCGATAATCCATTGCAGCCGCATGGTTAGACACTCGGGCGCCTTGAGCCTTGATTGCACGAATCTCACGGACCCGCTGCATCATCTTCTCCTGTGTGTCCTTCGACCAGTTAGCCATCTCCACATCCTCCCTCACAAGGGCCTGAATCTCTGCTAGCGTCTTCGGAGTTTGACCAGGCAGCAATTCTGCAGAATGAGGACATTAAATTATAGGAGCAGAGGAGCAAAAGGAAAACTCACTATCTTTTTCCTGTTTCATTTTCCAGCTTATTTTCGCATCGTGAAGGGAAACGTCGCGTCGGTAGCGATGGCGGGTCTGATCAAAGGCCATCTGCTTGATCACATCGATCTTTTTGTCGTATTGATCAGCGACTCGTTGAAGGATCGCGTCTAGGGATCACCACGGGTAACCCACGGGTGCCACGAAGCCGACCCGGACCCATACCCGGCTGACCCATACCCGGGACCCGCATGGGTTTCGGGCCGGGTCGGAGTCATGGCGGAGTCAGACTTTTTTTGATCACATCGAAAATCATTTAATTTGATCCAATCTATCATTTACAGTTGATCTGTAATCAAAATAGCCGCGCAAAGGCCCGGGATCACGGCACGGGTACAGCCACCATCCAGCAATGGCAACCCGTACCCATACCCCCCGGGTAAGGGTCCGGTACCCGGCAAAACCCGCCGTACCCTTGGTTTTCTCTAATCGCGTCAATCTCGCGCTTAGCATTATCGGTAGCGCTGATGAGCTCCCGCCGCCTTTTCTGTGCTTGTATCGCCTGCAGCTTGCGTGTCTCTTTGCTCGCGTTTCCTCTCTTCATCTGTGCGGGGAGGACTGGGTGATCTGAGTTCCTCTGGGCCCACGTAGTTCCCGGGCCATCGTGATTGAGACTGGCATGCTGCCAGTGGGGTGTGTTGACGACCAACGGGACTCCTTCCTTCCTGACATCTTCATCTTCATCCTCGTCGCCATTGTCTGGAGAGATTGGCAGCGCAACCTGGGGAGTAGCGCCCAAGTTCTCTGCATCAAGTGATCCAGCTGACCCAAAACACCATCTGAAATCATCATCCACGGCACGGATGGTGTCGACAGCAGGGTAGTCTTCATCAAGGCTAGAGAAGTCGCTGGAAGGGAATGTGCGGGGATCCATCGGCTCCAGTGGGTACTCAAAATCAAACGGCAAGGTGGGAGGAGTGCCAGCATCCATGGACAGTACCGTGGTTATAGTCGCGCCCCAGTGTACACCGTCAGTTGGTTGAAGCAACTGGTCATTGGTGATATCGGAGAGAGGCATTATGGGTTGTAGGTTGAATGTTGAACGTTGGTTGAAGGTTGTTGAATGTTGGTTGGAGCTTACAATGAAAATTTGCAGGCGCACATGAAACTGTACCTGGAAAAATAACGCGTACATTTGGTCAATAGAGGCAGATGACACCGCGTTTTTCAGTTCATTTGTTGAACGTTTACCAGCCCATAACCAGGGGACACGCGTGGAGCCGAGCCAGAATCTAATACAACACCTGAGCCGGCCACGGCAGAGGGGAACTCGGGCTAGTAGTAGGCAACAGGATTAATATCCGTGAGGGGGCGGCGCGCAGGCGTGCCAATACATGGTCCCTCACTGGCAAAGGCGTCGATTATCCTGCAACCCAAGTATCAGATCTAATAGAGGAGAAGAGTTTAGACTTGACATAGTATCATACCATGTTGTCGCAACTAGAGCAGAGGACTGGGACTTGGAGAAGAGCGTGCACGTGCACGTGTGCAATGTCGAAGAACGGGATTTGCCGACGTAACCATCCTACTCGCCACTACCAACCAGTACCAACCCTGCAGACTCTCATCCCCTATGCGACCCTTTCAAGATCCTAGCCTCAGCCAGCATGGCATTTCATGCGCACGAGAGGAATCGCTGGGTTAGCCGACCGGATACCACTGGAGGAGAGCACTATCGTAAGTTCTGCCCAGTTCTACACACCTGACAACTGACCTTTGCTGTAGTTGGTCATAATGCCTTTGTTGATCGTCAAGACTCACCCGAACCCTCCTCTGAGTCAAGTCTCACGGCGACCACTGAATATGCCATGACAGCGACAGTTGTAGAGGTCGACAGTCCTCCTTACCTTTACATCGATATCACTACTCCGCCTTCGTCACCATCACCAGATCCTGTGCAGCCTCCGGTGGTATCCAACACTGTTGCTCCTGCCCGTGGAGATTCCAGCCCACTCCGAGCTGAATTTCCGACTCCTCCACGTCGCATTTTAGGGCCGTCTGTGCACCCATTCGAAATCAGAACTCTGCAGCGCTGGCCTGAGGATGACGAATCCAGCTCCGAAGAGGACGAATCCAGCTCTGAAGAGGACGAATCCAGCTCTGAAGATGACGAACCCAGCTCCGAAGATAAGGCTAGCTCCCATGCAGAGGAAGAGTTACAGATGCTTGCTGCCAGTTTTGGATCCAAGAAGCCAAAAGCTCACGGCAAGCGTCTGGATACGTATTGGGTCGTTACGCAAGGCAAGATCATGGGTATCTATGATGATAAGTAAGTCAGTGTCTCCCACACAGTGCATATTTTGCTTACCTCATTTCAGAGATGAGATGCAAGATACCAATGCGGGCTTTCATACAGTTCAGATGCGTGGCTTCACTACCCTGAATGCAGCACGGGGAGCATGGGACCATGCGTGGCGTAACGAGAAGATCGCATACTGTGCATCTGGTCTGTCGTCCGCCAATGAGCCAGATGCGAATGACAACATTGAGCTATTCTGGGTCGTCCTCGAAGGAATCACACCCGGTATCCATCGGAACCAGTAAGTTCCAACTCGTTCAACGAACACGCTAATATTCCCTTACAATAGTGCTGATACCATGGCGGCAGTCGGAGAATACAACCCGTATCTTCTTCGCATTGCATGGAATATGGCTGATGCGTACGAGATTCAGAATTGGGGTATCAGTCACGGCCTCATCAAGTACCACCGGTAGATACTTACTTGTTTACTCATATCTAAGCAACACCATCTCTTCCATAGCTACCATTTGATTATATTTACCTACATCATGTACTGAAAAGCCCTACTCAAATGAATATCCGGTCTTCTGTCTGCAATGTGTGATTCATGCTGAGTACTAATCTCAGGGCAATTTGATCAGCAATATCCGGGAGTCCAGCTGATGTCCATTTCGTCGAGCAATTCCATGCTTTTCAAATCGTTTATCACGCTTGGAATGTTAGAAAGAGCATATACTCAACTGTATCTACAATATGTGTGAGGCAAAACAGCCAGAAATTCAATATACGATTAAAAGTCTGATTAATATCTAATCACTTCAGAGGCCAAGGGTGACATCTGTACAAACACGACACCTTTGCTCGCGACCTCGATTATCTCCTCCCCTCGGTGTTCCCAATTTCATGACTGACAACAATACACAGACCAGACGGTGTGGTCGACCACGCAAGCATTACACAGAGGAGCAAAAGAAAGATGCTAGAGCAGTTACCCAGGCGCAGTACTATGCATGGTGCATGTCTTAATATACAGAGGCACTATACACTCATCCTCAACTAGGAACCGTGAAGATACTAATGCAGATATGCGACATCGCTACAAGATTACATGCCAAAAAACTGTTCTTGTATCAAACTTCTGAAGCGTAACAGTATCTCATTCACTGTTGCCGTCGGAGCATCGGTCCGCTGTGCTGTTCATCACGTTCTCGTCTGTTGACTGTTTGGCTGTTGACTTTGACTCTGAGCCCCTACCATGTCCAAGAGATTAGGATCATCAAAACGGGTTCGTACTCACTTTCAGAATGATGCTGGAGTCATTGTCTCGAAGAAATACCGCAGCCAAGTGCAGATCTCCCGGGAAAAGGATCAGTCAGCCCTCTCACGGGCACACGAACAACGGAGTAGGTTGATGTGTGTCTAAACAACCATGTATTGACACGCTCTACTAGTACTCAGTCCGGAACAACTGCGAAGGATGGAAGAGGCACGACTCGCCATGACTCAGGGAGATATGCCAGCGGATGAGTCTGAACCCAGTACAGCACCCCTCGATGCGGATATGATGAACGATGTGCTTGCAGGGAGAACACAGATGGAGATCAGCCATAGTGGGGGTGAGTATGTTGAGGTCATGGAGGAGTTACGTGACCATCTCCAAGAAAAACGGTGAGCAAAATACAGCAAAATGTCTGATCATCTGTTGGCTACATATCCTCAACACGCACAGGCGCAAACGTGACTCTAGAAAGCGAAAAAACCGAACATATCTTCGCCACCAAGGTTTCGACCCCCAGATGTCTGCGCTGGCTGATGCTTTCATGGAGTGGGATTTAAGTCGAGGAGAAGAAGACAAGGCAGGGGTCTCAGATGAAATGATAGATGGTTCCATCTCTATCAAAGTGGTTGATTTATATCGTGCGTATATTCATTCAATCTTGATGAATTTTCTCTCATTTGCACGGTAGGTGAATATGATACTACTGTGCCAACACTATCTACAGATGAATTCGAAGCTGTTGCGCTCGTCCGCCAAGGATTCCTCCCATGTGCACCCTTCCATCCATCCGTTGTAATCACTATCCCTGCAATGGAAGTATATCATACAGCACATTGGCGGTGTCCACAATTCACCATCCAGCCCTTCGTCAAGATGCTCTGTGATCTCCATGCTGTCGCCTTTCGACCATATCTACTTCAACAGTTCTCTGTCTGCTACGATTTGTATGTGGACCTGCTGAATACCATCCATGGACGGGTTCTTACCGCCCTGGGACGTGACACACCAAATTGGCGAGCACTGAATGCCTGCCCAAGTTGCACTTACAAGCTCGAGGGCGAGCCGCCTCTGAAGTTTGCTATGCTCGGAACAATGGACGGTAATGACTCTTTGAAGCGTGTTGAGAAGCGGGAGAGTGAAATCATTGATGATGATGGAGGTGCCCGACCTGGTGAATCCATTGAGAGGCTGGATTTGCGAAATGGGCAAGGTGATTATTTCATACCAAGAGACAAGGTAGAGCAATGGTCAAAGGAGGCGATTGGTGAATTGCTAGTCCATTCAAGAGATGGTAGCGACGAAAGCCCATGTTCCGAGCGATGGCAGAATATGGTCAATGACATGTCAGCGAAGGCATGGGGAATTTTTGACGAGACCGGGATTTTTGTCTGCCTGTGTAGACATGGCTTTGTGTTGCTCGTAACTGACATGGTTCGTAGTGGGGAACTGTGAGTAAATTTCTTCTACAATCTAAACATCAGCTGATCAACATGCATGGCAGAGCCAAGTACCCCCTTGCTATTGTTGACCAGCTCCTAGATTTGTATGGGGATGATCTGGGCATTGGATACGATGTCGGCTGCAAGTTTGGGACCACTGTCTCGCGATCACCACTAGGGGAGCGTGCACGTGCATTGAGGTTCTCTTCACTTGTAGGCCTGTTCCATGGCCACGCACATCAGCGCCTATGCCAAATCCTCTTCCTCGCAACATACGTACTTGGCATTGGGCTCGAGGACCTCGAAGGCTGTGAGCGCTTCTTTTCGGGGTCAAATGCTCTCGCGACTGCTATTCGACATGCGAGCAGGTTTCACCGACATCAAGCCATCACAACTTACATGAAATATAAAGACAGGTTTGACACCTTCCAGAACCTGAGTGAGTCCTTCAATTGTGCACCGAAGACCTTGACTTGACGTTCACTTCTGGCAGGTGCATTCTTGTGTAACAACTATAGGCAAGCACTGGATATACTGCAGGAGCGCCCGATTCTCGAGGACTCGATGAAGCGGCTGGACATACTATTACGATTTTTCCATTTTTCATATCTTATCTCGATCTTATCTCGATCTTATCGCATCTTATCACGGACATCAGCGGACCAACCGGCCCGACCGGCCCGGTTACCACGCCTATATCGAACGACTTCAGGTATTGTACTACGGCTCGCTACCATCGCTCACCAAAGACACTTCTTTCATTGTTTTACGCATAACAACCGAACGCCTTACTCGTTTCCGCATCTATATATAACATTCGGTCTTTAGTATATAAGTAGCTTAGTTCTCACTATGTATTCCCTAGATTCGAACTAAAGTTTATTCACACCTTCGCCTACCCAGCACACCGCATCTATAAGACTCACCGTATCACGCACGATCGCCCTAATACGAAGGCAGTGCAACTTACGCAACGTCCTTGTATGATCACGTGTTAGGCAAGGCCTAACAATTAGTTCGAATCTTCCTCTCTTTCTCTCCACCGCCAGCCGCGAGAAGAAAGACCCATGACCCCCGACCTTACACAGAAAGAACTCGTTGGTATCGTCACCACCATCGTGGGCCTGTGCCTAACATCCCTCCTCACCGCCCTCATCGTATTAACCTGGAGGGAAGCTATCCTCCGCTACCTCTATCGACATGGCCTCCTCGTACGACCTCGAAGGAGGGAATCACCCAGACCATTCCCACTCCACTACGTCCTCCCTTACGCTAACTCAAACGCCACGATGGCTCGACCGATACTGGAAGAGCAACGCCTCCAGACACGCACTCCCCACACATCAAACAACTCCGACGAGCTTCCTCTCCAACCCCCACAAAGAAACGCAACTCCGGGGCCAAGTAACACTAGACACACCCCATCGCCCCCTCCCTCCCCCGCCTCCGAAGAAATCGACATCGGGGACTTACGGGCTCGGTACGAGAACTTCCCCCCCCCCGAGTATGATCCCGACGACCTACCACCCCCGGAGCGGCCCCTCTTACCCGTACGACCCCGTCCCCTCATGGAAGAACCCCATGCACCCGCACAACGCATCTTCATTCGACCTCCCACCAACCCAGGGCCAGCTGATGAATCTTCCGACGAAGACAACGGCTTTTTCGGAGCCGTGGCAAGAAGACGAGACGCAGAACGCGTCATCACCATCACCACCGACGACGAGAACGACCTCGACGCCCTCGAACTCCCCTTCCCAGACGACGACGGGGATGATAGCATTCTCCACCTCCCCCCCCCGCGTCGACCCGACGACCCGCTTAACGCCGACGGACTCGACTACGAGTGGCCGAGTCTCGAAGATGTCGACAGAGAAATACTCGGACCAGAACGATCCCTCGCCTGGGAGATACGAAGAGACGACGTCGAGGTACGGTATAACCTCGCAGCCCACAACAGAGTATCAATGGACGCCCACCTCACCGCCACCTACGGTGACGAGTTACCATGCCTGGGACGAGAGGCAGTCCTCACGGCCCGGATTTTTGAAAACCGAGATAGATCCCGCCATGGTCCCGTCGCAGGGCGTCGACTACATGGTCCCCATCGAGGAAGGACTCATGAGGAACAGATTGCCATCGAAGACGCCCTCGAGACCTTGGCACGACAGTTGGGAGACCGCCCCGACTTGGAAGGGGGCGGATCAGAATGATTTCGACCACTTCCATTACGACTACAACCCATACATAGAAGAACTCCCCGCAGCACCCTTCCCACTACCCGACTCTCCCTCCTGGGCCGCACCGACCCACCTTCCCCACTCCCGACGACTACAAAAATATAGACCAGCCCAATACTCCACCCGTGTCTTCTCGGGTCAAGGCCCCGAGGACGAAGAAGAAGGAGGGACTAGCAAACCCTCCGACGAAACGCTCGCCGAAGAACAACGACAGGCAGCAGAGGCAGCAGGAAAGCTCCTCAATCGCATCACAGAACTCGAAAAAGAACTCCACGATGAAGAAATGCGACATCGGGACCATGCTACCAAGTATGGACTCCCACTGCGACCATCTAACGCAGGAAAGGATCCAGAACGAGGACGACAACCCGCTCATTTACCCCTACCCCCAAATCAGTATCGACCCCTCTGGCGACGCGACGACAGATATTCGGTACCACGCCCACCTCCCGATAGGGGACGTCCCGATCCTCTCCCTCAACCCGTCGGAGAAGCTGACGCCACCGCCCCGTTTATGAACGTCCGTCCCACTATGATTGCCATACCAAAGGTATTCACTGGGAATCACGAAGACATCGAACGATTCATCGGGGATTGCCTGATGTACTTCGAAGCCCACGCCTCCTTCTTCATCCTCCCATCCCATATGATCCCCTTCGCCACCTCCCTCTTTGACGGAGCCGCCAAAACCTGGTGGGTCCACGAACGACTCAAATACTGGTCGGGAGCTGGCCCCGCCCCTCATCGTTTCCGATACCCTACCTGGGAGGAATTCATCAACAATGTCAACGAACAATTCCGAGACCCCGCGGCCATGGAAGTTCAAGAAAAGAAGATGTTCGAACTTCGCATGGGCAGCGGACCCGCCACCACCTTCTTCCAGGAGCTAGAAGTATTGGCCACCAAGGCAGGAAGACGCCACGACGTCGACGCCCGAGGGCTAATGGTGAAAGCCACGCGCCTCGGCGTTCCCTCCTATTATACCAATACCATCACCGGCCAAGGACGCGACATCCCCGGCGATTACGACGAATGGAAGGCCAGGATCATTCTAATGTACGAAGAGCGACAAAAGAACTGGGCCTTCCACCAAGCCGCCGGCAACCCTCGCGACAACCGCCCCACCAAGGGGACCACTACTGCCACCAGCCACACCAAGGCAGATGACGCGACAAGTTCGCCGACGCCCAAAACATCGAGCAGTGGCCATAGCGGAGGAAGAGACGCCGTCGGGAGATGGACAACATTCGGAGGGGCGGGGAAACCAATGGACATAGACGTCACGAAGCTACGCGCAGAAGGAAGATGCTTCCGGTGTCACGAGAAGGGGCACATGGGCAAGGACTGCCCAAAGAAGAAGGACTACCGAGATATCCGGTCGGTACAAGCTACCAAGGAACCGGTGACGGAGTCCAAGGTCAAAGAGATAAAGGAGGAAAAAGCAGCGGCGACTTAGGGTTCGATTCCCCTAAGATCGCCAAGGACTTACTTACTGGTGCGTGCTTGTCTCCCGCTGGACGGTCTCATTCTTCTTTCGTAGGTACTCCATTCAATCCTATCAGTATTACAAAGCATTCGGACACAGACTTTTTCCCTACGCATTCGGATATACCCGCCTCGAATTTACTTGCTTTTAACGTCTCTAGCACGACTAGCCCCCCAGTATCAGAATCACAAAACCGATACGCAGCACTCAGCGTCGAAGAATGCAACAACAACAACGACAGTCCCCTCAAAGGATGTCACGACACATCGCCTGCCAGGGCACAAGCAAAGGCGGCCAATCCCGCTGGGCATGAGGCAGAGAGCCTCTCGACGCGTCCCTTGCTAACGCTTGGACAGACCGACGCTAACCACCGCGCGAGTAGTCTATGCGGGGAAACCCAATCGATGAAAGCGTCCGGCGAAAAGTCAACCTTCACGGTGACACCCATCGACACTGCGAGCTTGCCCCGCATAACGGATGGGACGATGAGCGCGCCGAAAGGCAAACTCTACGACGAAGCGGCTCAGGTCGAAAGACCATCCACCCCGAAAGTTGACGTTGAGTCTCAACTAGGTGGCGAGACTACCGCAAGACTCCCAGATCAACAACGAGTCCCGCTGGCCCAGGAGACAACGATGCCTCAACAGCAGCCATTCCCTGTCGGACGACCCGGAAAGGTTATAGAGGTGATGACATCGCAGAGCCCAGGTGCAGCAGGAGGGATCGACCAGCCACGCTCGTTGGATTCGACAACTCCCGTTGTCCCCGCTCGACTCTTCGACGTCCGGGGCGACGCACCTGTCAGGACGAACCCCTCGCTTCAGCGCATCGTACTGGTCAAAGCGAACCAGACGAATCTCCGCTCGCCAATAACCCCGGGCAACGTCGATGAAGAACGCCCGTCGAAAGCCGCCGGTGATGCCAACGCCACGGCTACGAAGAAGACTGCCGCAGGATTGGAAGCTGCTAGCGCCCAGGCAGTAAATAGGGGGCATTCGGTAACCTGCATTGAAGTTCCCGACAAAGACGACGACACGGCGTTCCAACTTTGGCTCGCCAAAGAGCGACTCCCCATAATCACCCAGACAGGCGCAACGAGCGACGAACCAGCTCGGCCCTCCACGAAGCCGATCGTCTTCCAGAAGTGGTACAAGCCCTTCGAGGTAGACTGGACGCTCCGCGCGGTATGCGAAGCACGAAATGACAACGCAGCACGCGCCGCGCTATACGTTTGGACGCATGTTGACCGCGTCCCCGAACTTACCCCAGAACTCCTTTCTGAGCTTAGGAAGGGAGGCGACTTAGCCTGGGAGCGGCTTTACGAGCTCCACGAACCGCCTCGTTATCTGCGACGCAGGCAGAGCAGTAGCCGAGACTTCATGTTAAATGTCCAGCTAACCACGCTCACGAACCGACAAGTCCTCGCAACCCGAGGGCTCATAGACAGTGGATGTACCAGCAGCGCAATCAATCGCTCCTTCGTCCAGAAACATCGCCTCGATACCGTCAAAACCGCCATTCCTATTATCGTATACAACGCCGACGGTTCCCGTAACAAGGACGGTGACATCACCGAATACGTGGAAGTACGCCTCACCATTGGCAACCACGAAGAACGAATTGACCTCGCCGTCACTAACCTCGGGGCCAAAGACTTGTACCTCGGCCACGACTGGCTGAAGCGCCATAACCTGGTTATCAACTGGGAAACCGGCACCGTAATCTTCGGACGCTGTCAATGCGTCAAAAACCCATTCCCGCTCCCCGACGCCGATCCCAACGACCACTGGGATGAAGAACTCGAAGACGGAGATACCATTCTCGCCGTCAACATGGGAGAAGAACTCGTCATCCGAGCCGTTCATCACGCCAACGATCTCGCTGCCGCCGCCCATGCGGAGAAACCCACGAAGACTTTTGAGGAAATGGTACCGTCCGACTACCGCTCCTTCCGCGACCTGTTCTCGAAGGAGAACTTCGACGACCTCCCCGAACGAAAGCCCTGGGATCACGCCATTGAACTAATCCCCAATGCCAAGTCTACACTCGATTGCAAGGTATACCCTTTAAACCGCAACGAGCAGGAACAACTCGACAAGTTCCTCGACGAGAATCTCGATTCCGGACGTATCAAAGAATCCAAGTCGCCGTTCGCATCACCCTTCTTCTTCGTCAAGAAAAAGGACGGTTCCCTCCGTCCCGTACAGGACTATCGCAAGCTAAACGAAATGACGATCAAGAACCGCTACCCCCTTCCTCTCATCTCCGAACTCATCGACAAACTCCAGGGGGCCAAGTACTTTACCAAACTCGACGTTCGCTGGGGATACAATAACGTCAGAATCAAAGAAGGCGACGAGCATAAAGCTGCCTTCCGCACGAACCGAGGGTTGTTCGAACCCACCGTTATGTTCTTCGGACTCACCAATTCCCCCGCCACGTTCCAATGGATGATGAACGACATCTTCAAGGACCTCATCTCCGAAGGAAAAGTCACCATTTACCTCGACGACATCCTCATCTTCACCAAAGATCTCGACGAACACCGACGCATTGTACGCCGAGTACTTCAGAAGCTAAGAGAGAACAAGCTGTTCCTCAAAGCCGAAAAGTGCGAGTTCGAGGTACTCGAGACCGAATACCTCGGGGTCATCATCAGTGAAGACCAGGTTCGCATGGACCCCGTAAAACTCGCCGGCATCGCCGAGTGGCCAACCCCGACCAAGAAGAAGGAGCTCCAGTCGTTCCTCGGCTTTACCAACTTCTACCGCAAGTTCATCAAGAACTATTCGAAGGTGGTGCGCGCCCTTATCCAACTCACCGGCAACGCCGAGTGGACATGGGGAGTGGCACAGAACCAGGCATTCCAACAGCTGAAGAAGCAGATGGCGGAGGATGTCATCCTCGCTATCCCAAACAGAACAGGACGCTTCAGAGTCGAAGCAGACGCCAGCAACGGCGCCATTGGCGCAGTGCTCAGCCAAGAACAAGAAGGGAAGTGGCGACCGGTAGCCTTCATGAGCAAGGCGCTCACCGCCACGGAGCGCAACTACGAGATCTATGACAAAGAGTTGCTTGCCATCATGCTTGCCCTTGCAGAATGGCGCCATTACCTCATGGGCGCACTCGAAGACGTGGAAATCTGGACAGATCATCAGAACCTCCAGTACTTCCGAAAGCCCCAAAAACTCAACCGACGACAGGCGCGCTGGGTAACCGAGCTCGCCGAGTACCACTTCGTCCTGAAACACAAGCCCGGCACCGCCAACGTCAAAGCCGACCTCCTCAGCCGACGAAGCGACCACGACCAAGGCGAAGACGACAACGGAGATATCATGATCCTCTCCCCCGAACATTTCCGGGCCATGATCATGCCCCCCGCCAACGAGACCCACGAGCGCGTACGAACCGCGACTCGTCAAAAGGAGCTCTGGGACAAAGGCGTCACCGCCTCTCTCGAGCACGAACGAGGGATCACCGAGAAAGACGGAATCCTGTACTACGACAACCGGGTCTACGTACCACGACACTCCTCCCTTCGCGGGGAAATCATCGCACAGAGCCACGATCACATCACGGCCGGACATCCAGGTATCGCAAAGACCAGGGAACTCGTCCAGAGAGAGTATTGGTGGCCTAAGATTCAGAAAGACGTCGAAGCCTACGTCAAAGGATGCGAAACTTGCCAACGGACCAAGTCAAACACCCAGGCCAAGACAGCACCGCTCCATCCGAACGCCATCCCGACGGAACCATGGACCCATATCTCAGTAGACATGGTCACTGGTCTCCCCGATTCCAATGGACACGACGCCCTCCTCGTCATCGTCGATCGTTTCTCCAAAGCAATTATCCTCGTCCCCTGCAATGTAGAACTTTCAGCAGCCGGATGGGCCCGAATCCTCCGAGACCACGTATACGCCCGACACGGCATGCCTCAGGTAGTCATATCCGATCGAGGACCCCAGTTCGTGTCGGCATTCATGAAGGAACTCTATCGAATGCTCGACATCACTCAGAACGCTTCAACCGCATTCCACCCACAGACCGACGGGCAGACCGAACGAGTCAACCAGGAGGTCGAGAAGTACTTGCGTATCTTCATCAACTACCACCAGAACGACTGGACCGATTGGTTACCTCTCGCAGAGTTCGCACACAACAACCGCGCTCACTCCGCCACCGGAAAGTCCCCGTTCATGATCCTCTACGGGCGAAACCCCCGGATCATACCCGATTCCCCTCGAACCCCGAACACCAAAGTACCCGCCGCATCCGACTTCTCCAAGGCCATAGCCCAGATTCACAAGGAAACCGAACTCGCACTCGAACAAGCCGCGGGGCGCATGAAAGCACAATACGACAAGCACAAGCGCCCAGCCCAGGAGTACCACGTCGGCGATAAAGTCTGGCTAGACGCCGCGAATCTCCACCTCCCACGGCCGAAGAAGAAGCTCGACGACAAACGTGTCGGACCTTTCCTCGTCCTCGAGAAAACCGGCGCATCGGCTTACAAACTGAAGTTACCACCGCACTGGAAAATCCACCCGCGCTTCAACGAGAAGCTTCTCTCTCCCTTCGTACCCCCGTCATTCCCTAACCAGGAACAACCACCGCCTCCCCCGCCTGACCTTATCGACGGCGAGGAAGAATGGGAAATCGAAGAGATCCTCGACACCAAAACCCGCAAAGTCCGAGCAAAGCGCGGACAACCGTCGACAACAGTCATCGACTACTTTATCAAGTGGGTCGGACACACCCGAGAACACAACTCGTGGGTCACCGCCTCGGAGATGGGTAACGCACAAGAAGCCATTGCCGAATACGAAGAGAAGATGGGATCTAACGAGAGGGTCAGCGTAGTCAAAATCGCAACTCCCAAGTCACCCCTCGCAATGGTACTCAACCACCACTTCGACGGCGAAGACATATCGTACCTATGTCAACGCGAAGATGGGACACAAAAGTGGGTCAAAAACCCAGACGTCACACTCTTCGAGAACTTCCTCGTCGAGTATTGGTCCAACTACGAGTATCACAGTCTTCAAAAAACGGAACCCTAGGGCAGTCGGGACGCCTGCCTTAACGAGAGGGTAATGTTACGATTTTTCCATTTTTCATATCTTATCTCGATCTTATCTCGATCTTATCGCATCTTATCACGGACATCAGCGGACCAACCGGCCCGACCGGCCCGGTTACCACGCCTATATCGAACGACTTCAGGTATTGTACTACGGCTCGCTACCATCGCTCACCAAAGACACTTCTTTCATTGTTTTACGCATAACAACCGAACGCCTTACTCGTTTCCGCATCTATATATAACATTCGGTCTTTAGTATATAAGTAGCTTAGTTCTCACTATGTATTCCCTAGATTCGAACTAAAGTTTATTCACACCTTCGCCTACCCAGCACACCGCATCTATAAGACTCGCCGTATCACGCACGATCGCCCTAATACGAAGGCAGTGCAACTTACGCAACGTCCTTGTATGATCACGTGTTAGGCAAGGCCTAACACATACAAGACGAGTCCGTGTTTGACTCCTGGCTGAAAGAGGAGGAAGAATACCTCACAAAGCTATCCAAGGAACCACCGCAAGAAACACTTGAAATGGAATATTTTACGGCACTATTGGACATGTACACCCTTCAGTAAGTGGCCACAATTCTTATGCTGTAATTGTACTGACCTCGTGTATACTAGGGCTTCAGTAGATGAAGCAGCACACACCTGGACAGTGGTGACTGCTGACACGGTCGATAAACAAACTCACAGGACCGAGACGGCACACCGACACCTCCTGGAAAAGCGCAACAACGCCCTCAAGATGGTCTAAATTCTAGAGGCTCGTCTTGAGACGCAACGGTGGGAGATTGGGTGTGCGAAGTGGCTGGAAAACGAGAAGCGTGTGAAGATGCGTACATACCAGCAAGCCATTGATAATTTGGAGCGTCTAGTTGTATCGCGTATTTTCGAGCTGACAAAAATGAACATGTCCCACACAGGTGAGTTCTGCAGTTAATCAATCTAGGATACATGGCTGATGACTCCATCAGGCTACAAAATGAGGAAACACATAGGGAAGGCCTTGCAAACCCGTTCGCAAGCTATACGGACCGCCCTCGAGAGATATAACAACGCTGCTTGTGCTCTAGATCCACCTCGTGCTATACTTCAATGGGATCAGGTCATTGATTATGCCTTCCTGTCTGACTTCGATCTTCTTCGAGATCCTGGTACACGTGAGGGCATTCAGGAAATGTCCAATAGGATCTGGGCAACACCAGCTGGACGAGCAACAATGGACCGGTATTTCAAGATCAAACGTGCAGAAGAGGAGATCGACCGTCTGAATATTGAGATTCCCCGCTTACTCACATACATGGCAGACGAAGATCGCTATCTACAAGACCAATGCCTTCGCCTCCAGGACTCCAAGCCTGCTCTGGCTCACCAGATTTCGCGTTATCGTCTCGAGCGAGCACGCTTTTATGATCAGCATCACATACGCTTCGCACGTCTATGCAAAAGACCCGGAGTGACTGTGTCCTTGACAACGGGGAAGGTGGCGGGGACAAGGCGGGGATGGAATGGTTCTGCTGTGGCAGAAGCTCTTGCTGGTGATGAGCAGGGTGCTTCTCAAATAGCCAGTGATGTGCCACCTTCCTCTGACCAGTTTGCTGATGATATCGAAGCCGACGATGATGATGATCGCGATGATACTGAGGAGCAAGTTGAGGAGCAGCTGATAACACTTATGGACACATTTTCTGTCTGAGTAACAGTAGCTATATATATTCATGATTTTCTGCACTTTTTCCTGTATTTTTAAGTGAAGAAATGAGCTGGGACTCGCTGTCATCGTTGAGGACAGCGAGCACGAGGGACGGGATCGGTATCCGGCAATCGGGAGCCTCGGGAATGACGGGACGACGGGTGCATGTGTGCGGAATGACGTTGCTGACAGAAAGATGTCGGGTGGCAGTAATTAAGACAACTTTATTCGATAATTATTGGGGTACAGTCAATATCCCTCTCTCCTGCAGTTGTTATAGCCGTTACCATGCATTTTTAACAGCTGTTATATCTGCACACTAGTGGGCTTAACAGGTGCTCGCGGAACTCGTATCTGTATGCAAGAATACGAAAGTCGCGTTGAAGTCACATGACCAAGCCTTCAGCTTTAAAATTACGGCATTTTCCGGCTCGCAACCATCTTCCGTTAAGTTCGGACAACAGACGTCTTGCTCCAACTTTTTACTGTTTCCTTGGATGTTCCAGTAGTACTTTGGCGACTGCAGTCATTGGGAGGGTTCTCCGAATTGCATACTTCCCTCAGGTTGGTACTGGTAAGAATCAGATCCCAACTCTGCCTGGTGGAAAACGGTGCGTAATGCCCGTGTTTTCACTCGTACCTATGGTTACAGGATAAACCAGTACTGCGGAGCCCAGAGATTAAACCTAGAATGACGCATTTTCTTCGGAGAATCAGGACGACAGCCTTGTGCAAGCTCGAACGCTCCAGGTATACTATTTCACTCCATGATGATCCTTCGACTCTTTTCTGTGTCAATTCTCAAACGGCCTGCCTCTTTTGATTCGCGAACAGTGGAACACTGCTTCTCAGTGCCTCATTCTGTAGAGCTTGATATATGCATTGCAATATGTACGGATCTCGTGAGACTGCCTCGAGTACATTATTGCCATAATACGGCACCCTTGTGGTGGTTGTACTCGTAGAAGAATTATCGAAACATGTTTCGGACGTCGAACAGCATCAGGATACCGTAAATTCTTTGGAAACTCAGCTCAAGTATGAAACAAATTTTACCCGTGGCTAAGCATCTGGGCATATAAAGTCGATTCGAAAAGAGGGTTTCAAAGCAGCAGCAGTCAGCAGCACTACCTCTCTTCTTACACTTACATCTTTCCTCGATTTTTATCGTCTCAAAGTCAGTGGTCCCCCCTACTTTGATTCGTAGTGCTGTTATTGATCAGACGTAGATGCAATTCAAGCTTGCTACCTTCGTTGGTGCCGCCTTCTGTGCTTCGTCTGTTGCAGCCATCTGTCCCGGTTACAAGTACGCTCAACATTACGACTGTCTACACACAATACTGATTTTATCTGCCTAGCTTCGGAATCATGGACCTCGGATTTGACGTTGGCACCGGAAGGGAGGGCTGTAAGCAACCTTACAATTCCCTTCTATGCCGGGACTGACACGAAATTCTCAGATGCCGTGGTGGACGATTCTTGCAACCAGGTAGCTGGAGCGATTACCACCAATGTCTGCAACGAACCACTGTTCTCCTGCTCTCCGGCGCCTATCACGATCACGGCCCTGCATTTTGATGGCCAAAAGTGTGTACAGTTCTCGAGATCGTTATTTATCTTACTCATTCTGCTTTGTAGCTACGCCTGCCGAGGCGACGTTAACTCGGGATCTTGCAGCGGTACTGCTGTTCAAGTTTGCGTAAGTGCAATTGTTTTTTCACTCCATGAAACGTACATTGAATGTCAATGAATTTTGCAGTGCCGCAATGACGGAAACTGATCTCTTATATGGCACAACGTGCTGCCATTTTCTTCTTTTTGTAATGCTATCGTACCTATGTATATAGTCCCAGAATTCTTTGAAATGTCATTATCTGCGAGGCAGAGATCCTAGGGGGTGGTTACCAGACACCGCCGACATTGAAAAGCGTCTAGAAAAGCATGGGTTGTGACTACGACGTTATACAGCATACTAACACCCAGCTTCTCGTAACAAGAATATGCTTGACCAGCATCTCAGTAGGAGGGTTGAGCGCGGAGTCGAGTGTTTATCCTATAGTATAATAGTACCTACCTTCAGGTATGTAGATCGCAACAAGGGACGAACGTTAAAGCGACGATGCTAAGATAGTTTGAGGTTAATGGTAACAATAAGTGCTCGAGAGTCGAGAAAGTCAGTCGGGATCGAGGCTGCGCGAGTCGAGATATACGAGTAGTAATTCTTAATACTAGAAATATTTCACGCAAGAAACATAGTTTATCGAAGTTTTATTGTTGTGGTAGTACATAAGTACCCAGGACGTTTCCTGATCTATAACTTCATCCCGATGTTGACTTGCACAGCCTTGACTTCCGAGTACCTGCGACTGATGTCAGTGTGGACCTACAAATAATGACTAGACACTCACATATTCAACGCATACTCGCCCGACTCCCGACCATTGCCAGATTGCTTGTAACCTCCGAACGGCAGAGAAGGCTCCAAATCGCCGTAACAATTAACATAGGCAGTGCCAGCCTCCAGAGCGTGAGTTACCCGGATCGCTCTACTCGAGTTCTCTGAAAAGACCGCCGCAGCGAGACCATAAGATGTGTCGTTGGCCAACTCGATTGCTTCTGTGGTTTATAGGTTACTGTTAGTACTTCTTCCGATTTCCAGACATCTATGAAGTTTTCGTACCTTCCTCAGTCTTAAACTTGATCAACGCAGCCACCGGTCCGAAAATCTCCTCTTTGACCGCTTTCATGTGAGGTCCGCCGGTGAAGATAGTCGGCTGGATGAAGAATCCCTCTCCCATACCATGTTTCTCTCCACCAACATGGAACTGAGCTCCTTCCTCCCTTGCAGAGTCGAGGTATTCCATGACGCGCTACTTTGCAGGTGAGTTTCGTGTATGCTTAATTATATTCAGGAACGTACATCAAATTGGATCCGAGAAACCTGAGGCCCGTGTTTAGTATCCGCGTCGAAAGGATCGCCGGTTACATGCTGCAGACTCTTGGCGAGCTCAGTGAACTTTTCAACAAAAGTGTCATAAATGCTTTCTTGGAGAAGGATTCGAGAAGAAGCGCTGCATATTTGGCCTGCATTGGCGCTGAAAGTAAAATTTTAGTTAGTGGCAAAGAGTGTATGTATGGCAGATGAACGCACAAAATGCCCAAAGCAGTCCATTTTACAGCTTGCTCAATGTTTGCGTCGTCGAAGATGATGCATGGACTCTTCCCTCCAAGTTCGAGAGTAACAGCTTTCAAATTCGACTTGGCCGACGCTTCCTGGATTTTCCTTCCCACCAAGGTACTGCCGGTGAAAGCGACCTTGGAGATGTCTAGGTGTTCACTGATTGCCTGGCCAACTGTGTTGCCTAGGCGTCATTCAGTATTGCTTTTAACTGACAAGATTAGATGACTCTTACCGTAACCATTGACAATGTTGACAACGCCAGGCGGGAACCCGGCCTCGGTGATAAAGTCGCAGAGGCGTTGAGCAGTCAAAGGCGTGATTTCGGACGGCTAGAGGGTGATCAATGCCAATCATCAATTGTGATTCGAGACATATTTACCTTCAGGACAATAGTATTCCCCGTAGCAAGCGCAGGACCGAGCTTCCACCCCATCATCAGCTATGTAAAAAAAGACTGAGGGAAGTTCTAAATTCGCCGTGAGCAATTGGGATTACCATAGGGAAGTTCCATGGCACGATTTGGCCCTGCGAAATACATCAACGTCTATGGAAAGAACTGAATGCATGAACATACCACAACGCCGTAAGGTTCATGTCGAGTATAGCTGAACTTTTGTTCATTTGTCTAGTGGATGAAGTTAGTGTGTTGACTAAAAAGAGCAAGGCGGAGCTCAGTATCGTACTTCAATCACTTTCCCATGAATCTTATCCGCCCATCCGGCATAGTATCTCAGAACGGCAATCATGGAAGTAAGATCGTTGTTTTTCGCGACCATGAACGGTTTTCCTATGGGCAGTTCGTTCAGTTTGTAGGTTATTGGGAAAGGAGAACCGTACATACCAACGTTCAGAGTTTCTAGTGCAGACATCTCATCGATGTTCTGCTCAACAAGGTCAGCGAGCTTGGATAGATAACGTCCTCTTTGCGCCCCAGGACATCGGAGGCCCCATGATTTTTTGTACGCCTAGTAAACTGGCGTGAGATAAGGCAGTCAACTCAGCAAGTATTTCTAACCTCTTTGGCAGCTTTGACCGCGACATCGACATCTTTCTTGGTGCCTCCCGCGACGGATGTGATGACTTTTCCAGTTGCTGAGGTGTATCATTGTAGAAACGTGCAAGTTGAAAAGACTGGGCTCGTCGTACCTGGGTTAGTAATCCTGAAAACCGAAGCATATCAGTCACCTCGCAAGAGATGGAAACAGCTGAATATGCACTCAATGGAGCCGCCCTCAATGGGGTCGACGAACTTTCCATTGATGAAAAGACCGGTGTTGACTCTAGTAGTACCCTTGAAGGTGGGCGTGTCGAACTTGTAGGTGAATACTTGATTCATGATGGTGGATGGAGAAGAAGAGGGCGTGGAGTCTTCAACTTTTATGGGGACTTGACGAAGTCCGGCTCATCCCAGCCGAGCGTACGTCTTGGCAGATCTAATTGCGTACCAAAGGTGCAATGGAGTCATGACGATGAACCGGCCTGGGCTGCCCATACGAAGGGTAAAATTTCAGTCTGTTGCGGAGGGGGCTTTTAGTCGCCTGGAAAACATAAGAATTATTGACAGAACCTTACCGAGATATTATGCTCTTCATCTTAGTCTATAGTAGGTGAATATCGGTCTGTCAGTATCGTGCCAGTGTGGCCCACTCAAAGGTGTAGAAAGGAGCGCCAGAGCCTAACCGCCATGCTCTGAGTTACACCTTCCTTAGCTTCTAGAATCTTTGAAGAGAAGGCCCCAAGAAAGGATGACGCGTGTTACTCCTCAGCTCGAAAGGATTTTTTTGCTGTACCGCCGTATACCTCTACTGCAGTGACGTTCTAACATTCAAAGAATTTTCCCTGAGAGCCGAAGTCAGCTTTATACTGACCATCTATCACAAAGAAATGTGTCGACGATCAGTATCCGAACACTTGATGATACTTAATCAATACTCACTGCTCTGACTAGTAAGAAGATCCTTGTAACACGGCTTTTACTGATGAACCTTGCCTTGATTTAGGAGATAGGCATTCTCACAAAGGGCTACTAGACTATCCAGCGTACAGATTGGATCGGCGCCACCTCAGATTGAGGCCATCAGTGGCCCGGGGGTTGCAGTGGGGTTCGATGGGAAATATATCTAGCCGTAGTTTAGCAGGGTCTTGTGCTTGGAATTGACTGGTTATGGGACGTACTATTGACTCGTACAAAGAGGTTTTCAGCGTCGAAGATGGCTGGCAGTGGCTGTGCAACGGATTCCCAGATTTGCGACCGAGCCGGACGGAATTTGAAAAACTCGCACTCTCTTTCTCTGTCAAATCATCAGCCAAAACCTGAGTATACTGCAGTCCCTCAAGAGGCGAAGAAACAGAGCCGCCCTGATCAGTGTTCAATTTCGATGATCAGTGCTATTGTAGCCGACATCACCTAGGCAGACTCTTGACAGGCGAAGTCGAGATTTAATAAGTCAACGTGGACAAGCATAATCGAAGATGTCACACATCTCAATATTCAAGTCTACGAGCATTGGGCGGTTTCTGTGGGGTAAGCCCTTACGTTCATGGTTGCGTAGATGATTGTTTGACTCTCTTGAATCGTAGTATTTGGTTTCGCTAAAGACAGCATACATTTTTGTTTTGCACTTTCCGCATTTCCAAATCGAAGTTCGTTGCACTGCTCCACGTTCCTTGTATGCATAGCTTTGGAGCACACAAGTTCTCAAGAGGGTTATCTCTGCCGAATCAAAAACTCTCGTGTCATGATGTTCTTCAAATGCAAAGGCCCGTCAGGATCTTCGTGAGGGGGATAAGCGCATCGTAGTTCTCAAAGAACTGCGACTCTGATCCTATTCTCTTCCGCCTTCGACTGGTGCAATCTCTCTGTCACTCTAACACTAAGCCTTTGGCCCCAATGGGGGAAAAGTCTAGCGTCTAAAGCCTCCCCTCTGTCTCTATTGGCACGGAAGTCCTTAACATTGACTTTTCAGGTCCCATCCGAAATCTGACTGGTCCAGTCTTGATGATCCCACACCCGATTGAAGCGCTAGAAACGAATTATACTGGCCAACATTTGCGAGTCTATAATATATCCGTCCAGTTCTTAGGAGTCGATGTCCTTGTCCCCGTATCTATCTCATGTCCAACGCCTCTATCGACAACGCACCTCGCATTTCAGACGACTTGAAATGTCATCTGGATGAAGGAAAACTCTCCTTTTCTGCAGTTGCGCCTGTAGACGTCAGTGTTCGCAAACTCACCGTCCAGGCGTATTCTAGCCGTGCAAAGGGCTGGTTCAAGCATTTTCCCCCTGCGGACGAGGAATGCCTGAAGTCTCAGACGATACTCAACAGCATCGATTTTGATTTCCCTCGCTCGAGTCTGACTGGTATCATTGGGAACAGCGGTAGCGGAAAGGTGCGTCTTCTGTGATCCTCAAGAGATGCGAAGGCTAATACATAAAATATATTTTCAAGACTACTTTTCTAAACATCCTGTCCCATCGTATGAAAGGGAAAAATCTCTGCATTCGAGGACAGCTGCTTTACAATGATTCTCCTTCCTTTTCAAGTCTCAGTTACGCCTACGTCACTCAAACCGAAGTCTTCCTACCCACATTGACTGTCCGCGAGACCCTCATGTACGCCGCGGACCTCCGTCTTCCAGATTCGATCGGCCATGACAAACGTCATAGTCTTGTCGGGGAGATCATCCTCGAGCTCGGACTAAAGGACTGTGCCGACACATTAGTTGGGGATAGGTTGGCAAAGAAAGGGTGCTCGGGAGGTGAACGGAGACGTCTGAGTCTCGGAGTTCAGCTCCTCGGAAATCCTTCGGTCCTCTTCTTGGATGAGCCAACAACTGGTCTTGATGCAACAAGTGCGTATCAGCTTGTCAAGACCCTGAAGAGTCTTGCGAAGAAAGGCCGGACAATCATCATGACGCTTCATCAACCCCGGTCGGAGGTTTTCCTCCTACTCGACGCCGTGACTTTGCTCGCCCAGGGACATTCGCTATATTCAGGCCCTGCCGCAGATGCCGTGCCGTGGTTCGAACGCAGGCTGCCACCACCGGGAGCGCATGTTAATCCTGCTGATTATTTGATCAATATCGGTGCCATCGACACACGAACAAGGGGGGCAGAAGATGTCGGCAAGGCTCGCGTGAACATGCTCATTGCGGCGTGGAAGGAAGAGTCTGCAGTGCGCTTTCCGCGTATAAAACCCGCCATTCTCTCTAGTTCCGATCCACCAGTATTCATTCACAACCGCCGCAAGGTACCGTTCGGTCGAGTTGTATGTACCCTTGTCTCAAGGACATTGAAGTCGACTATCAGAGACCCATGGGGAGTCATGGCGTCGTGGATCGAAGCCGTTCTTATGGGACTCACTGTAGGTTCAGTGTTTCTTCAACTACCCGACTCGATGGCAGGTATTCGTTCGCGACAGGCAGCGCTCTATGTCTCGGTCGGTTTTCAAGGCTATCTCGTCTTCATATACGAGGTATACCGACTGACCAGTATCGACATGCCGCTATTCGATCGAGAACATAGCGAAGGGGTTGTGGGAGTGTTGCCTTGGATCATTAGCCAGCGTATCGCGCATGGCGTTCTAGAGGACATCATTGTACCCTTGGTCTTCTCGGGAATCAGCTATCTCATGATCGGACTTGCTCCTTCCGCCACACGATTCTTATACTACTTTATCGTCATCCTACTCGTGCACTATGCCTCATTAACGTTTGCGGGACTCTCGGTTTCTATATCAAGGGATTTCGCGCTGTCAACGCTCCTTACAAACCTGGCCTTCGCGGTACATACCCATGTATGCGGCTTTTTCCTTCAAGCCGATTCTATCCCGGTATATCTTCGGTGGGCGAAGTGGACGTCGCATCTGGTAGGTGATTGCCAGTATTCACTACGCTCTCCCGCTAATATGTTTACAAGTTCTACGGTTTCACAGCTCTTGTTAATAATGAATTCAAGGACCGCGACTTCGACTGTCCCCTGAATGACTCGGACCCACATTCGAGCCTTGACTGTAACACCTACCGCGGCGATTATATCATCGAATCCCTTGCTGTCCCAAGCCAGAACTGGTCTACCATCCCTATCATTGCTATACTAGGTTTTATTGCCTTCTACTCCCTTGCGCAAATACTCGTCCTCCATTTATTTGCCGTCAACACTGCCATCCTCAGCCGTGCTCAACACTCTTCGGACCGGAAAATCAAAGAGGCGCATTGCACAAACATTGAACACTCCCCGCGATTCAATACAGAAGGTATCGAAGTGGATCTCGAGAACTATTCCCTTCGTGTACGCATTCGTGGAGGAGCGTGCATTAGCATCATACAAGGCGTCAATACACGGTTCGAGCATGGGAAGATCAATGTCATTCTCGGACCTTCGGGGAGTGGCAAATCGTCGTTGTTGAACTCGATGGCTCATCGCCTACGATCAACATCTTACGCAACAGAAGGACAGATGAAATTGAATGGTGTTTCAGCAACGCGGGACAGGATCCGTTCTCTCTGTTCATATGTGACCCAAGACGACACGTCTCTCCTCCCATACCTGACCGTACAAGAGACTTTAGAGTTTGCCGCCGCTCTCAGACTGCCGAGTTTGATGTCGAAGAAGCAAAAGCGCCAGAAAGCAGACGAGGTGATGAAGAAGATGGGACTGAAGGACTGTGCTGATACGCTAGTTGGGAATGACATGTTGAAAGGCATATCGGGAGGCGAGAAACGTAGGGTCAGCATTGCGATTCAAGTGTTAACAGAGCCTCAGGTCTTGATGTAAGTCGATGATGTATTTGGGAAAACTCTTCTCTGATTTTTTTCAGGTTGGATGAACCGACCTCTGGGTTGGACACCTTCACGGCGGCTTCAATTATGGGCGTGTTGCGGCAACTTGCAGATGAAGGCCGTACGATCATAACTGTACTCCATCAGAGCTCCTCGGAACTGTTCGAGCATTTTGGCAACGTTCTGCTTCTAACTAAAGACGGGAAAGCGGCATACTCGGGCCCAGCTAGCGGGATGCTTAAGTATATGCGGTCGGTGGGACTTAAGTGCCCCCCGGCCATGAATCCCGCAGACTTTGTGTTGGATGTTGTTTCTGTTGACTCGCGGGAGGCTCAGGAGGGGGAGATCAGTCGTGAGAAGGTAGATTTACTTGTTGAAGCATTCAGGAAGGGTGAACGTCGAACCTTGAATGAGGAAACGAAGGCTAGTCGATTACCAAGCGACGCTACGCGGCTAGAGAGAAAGATGGCGCCAATTACAATATCGCTTCCCATTCTATTGAAACGAGGCGCTTTTGCATTCAGCCGTCGGCCGGGAGTTGTTCAAGCAAGGTTCGGTAATGCTGTTGGCCTTGGGGTATGTCCATTGTCTAGCTGTGGCCCACTGGCATTGATTCATGAAATAATGCATCATTCTGTTTAGATCGTCTCTGCTTTGTTCTTTTCTCCGCTAGGTCACGACTACATCAGTATTCAAAATCGTATCGGATGCATACAAGGAATTCTTCCCAGTAAGCATTGCTCTATTAGACCTTTGTGCAAAGTGATTGAAATCGGGACAGTTTACTTTGTTGGCGTACTCCAGAACATGGCGATCTACCCAACGGAGAGGGATATCTTCTACCAAGTGTGTTATACGGTTCTTGAGCTCTCGTTAAGAGCCAATGTCTTGGTTTAGGAACACCGCGACGATGCATATTCCGTTGAATCCTTTTTCTTGGCATATACTATCCTGGAGTTACCTTTGGAAGTCGTGGCCGGCTTCACGTTCTCAGCTTTAGCAGCCATCGCAACCAACCTCTTGCGTACCGTTGATATGTTTCTCGTCGTCACTCTTAACGCCCTGTGTATGGTCAATGCAGGAGAATCTCTTGGAATCGTATTCAATACGATATTCCACGAGAATGTGAGTTTGGCGTTGAACGTAACCAACGTGATTCTTTGCGTAATGATGTTCATGGCAGGTATGTGCTACTCAATGTGACGTTTTTCCTTTGGGTTCTCATATGTCCGTGTCAGGATTGATGAGTGCAGATATGCCAGCTTTCCTCCGGGACATCAACAAAGTCTCCCCTTTGGGATACGCCATTCGAAATATCAGGCCGCTTGTTTTCAGTGGGCAGATGTTTACTTGCGATGACAACCAAAGGCTGTACGATGGATCTTGCGCAGTCAGTGCCGGTGAGCAGGTCCTTGAGATGTACAATATGAATGAAGATGCTGTACCCTTGAACCTTGGGGCGGTCGTTGTCACTATGCTGGTGTATCGCTTTATGGCGTATATTGTAGTGAAGGTGGCCAAAGCAAGGTTCGGTGTTCAGTGGCGGAGTAACTAATGGTCATCTGTACAATAATCTTGCGGCTGTTGTTTGTCGAAGTGACGCATTCACATCAGGTACTATAATCTATGTTAACAAAAGCTGTACTCTTTCTCACCTTCCGGTGAAGCAATCTAGCCCGGACAGAGACTTAATAGGTCAAGTGCCAAGCAGTCGAGATGCATAACTCAATCGGACCTAGAAGGTATCTCGCCAATACACGACGCAACCATTGCATTAGAACCGAGGACAATGTGTGGTAAGAATAGCAGGATCAAAGGTACGGCCAGTCCAGGAGATATTTGGGGTAATATTCGGCCTGCGTTTCACTCATCCCCACATCCATAAACTGGTTCCAGTGTTCTGTGTCCCTTACAGTCAAGGGGTTCTGCTGCCGCCTATATGCTCTCTTTCCCTCGACACCGCGAGCGGCGCGTCCCAGGTCCACGAAGTAGCCATCGTCAAGGGCTTGAGAATCTCGGGTGATATACCAGTGGCCCAAAACTCGTATGATATTACATCGCCTTGCGCACAAAGAGCAGTTGCCATCCGCTCTGGGTATTCAGATTTCCGCGAAGCGTATTGTAAAAAAGTGCCAAATCTATAGTACGCCATCACGTCTTGTAAGGAAGTCTGTTCAACTTCAGAATCATGCATCGTAAAGAAACGTCTACGATACACACCACCGGTGTCGTTTATGCATCACAATCTCGACAACCGTGCTGGTGGTCAACAAATGTCGTCTTTTGAGCATTCCGCATTAAAAATCATACTTTTGCGCTTTGTAGATACCAAGGCCAAATGATGTCCCGCGACCATTTGTGTGCGGTGATTAGCGGAAAGTCCGATTCAAGCTCCTCTCCGCTGGGAGAGAGACTTGGAACCCGGGTCGTATTGCGTCTTGGGCGACATGAAAACAGACATGGGCATAGACTGAAACGGAAAACGTTAGCATTGAAAATGGTTAAACTGGCTTGAAGGACCTTTCTTCCCAGGCTCTGCAAATTTTAAACCTTCTACCCACGAGTTATTATCCAGATCAAATTCCATACGCGCTACTCTACTGTCGTTGAAAGAGGGCATGATGTTGATTGTAAAATATGACTGAGGAAGAGACATGGGGAACACATCGTGATAGGACACCAGTAGCGCAGCCCGACAAAGGTTGTGTTTCTTATATACACGGATGTATCTGGAACCAACCAGGTCCTTGCTGACCAGTCCATTAATAGCTTCTGCAGGTAGAAGTTGTTGGGTAGATTGAGGAGTCTTCCTAACGGCACAGCCCAAGGCATTCCGCTATCTTTAAGGACGTCCGATCCTGAGTCGAACAGTGATGGGTCATTTGTTCCAGTGATACGGAACCGAAGCTGGCCTCCCATCGCGGGTAGATCTGGATGGGTCCAATAATAAAAATATCCGGCAGTTTGATCGGGATAGA
This sequence comes from Armillaria ostoyae, assembly GCA_902506015.1. Classification (NCBI taxonomy): domain Eukaryota; kingdom Fungi; phylum Basidiomycota; class Agaricomycetes; order Agaricales; family Physalacriaceae; genus Armillaria; species Armillaria ostoyae. The sequence goes on along the minus strand of LR732085.1, from coordinate 2,250,813 downwards.
GTTTTCGGGATGCATAGATGAGAGCATGTCCCAAGGACCAGTCCGCCCACTTCCCGGATAGGACACGGAAGTCAGACTCCGTCAAAGCTTTGGGGCGTTCGGATAGCTGGAGGTCGGTGAACGATGCTGCGATGTCGAATGAAGGGTGGAGCTATTGGTGTATGCAAGGTGTATGGCGGTGAAGCATGGGTCGGTGGAGAAGACGGCACCAGTGGGCAGGCCATTGCCTGGTGAGTGCGAGTCAAGGCACGACCAAATTCTATGATGAATGTTCAAGTTTTCAACCAGTTACATTCAAATGAACGGGGTACTCACTAAGAATTCAGCAAAGGGAGAAGGACCACTGATATAACAATTTCGGTGAGACACTGGCACCCCGTTTTGGTTGACCGGCCCGGGGGACCCATTGGGTGCGCAGAGCGCAACGTGGCTTCGCTTACTCTTCTCCTTTCACCACGACCACGACAACGACCAGGACGCGATGGCTCTCGAAAGCCCAACGACACGGTCGTCAGCAGAGGTGTGGTATCTCAAAGAAATATCCTTCGGAACAGAGAGACGGTCCATAAAGATTATCACACAGAATTTCAATGGGTATGTCATGTACTGCGCTTTTCTTTGTCTATATTCTCAATTGCCCATATCCAGGCCATGTTCATTTATTGCTATATGTACGACTCATGTCAATTTCTTGGATACAGTTAAACCAGACACCAATAGGCAACATTCTAATCCTACGCGGGAACATCACCATCGAGCCTCCAGGACGACAAACTGTCTCCTACGAGCACCTCTGCCAGCTCGTGGCCGAGTATCTTCTGCTCAACTGCCCAGACGTCGACATCTCAGCTGCTCTATCCATCATGCCGTACACTCAAAGTACGTTCCTATTCACACCAACTCGTGTCCTATTCATTGATTCGGTAGGAAGAGGGCATGGACCTAAACCCGTTGTTTACAGCACCAACGTCGTTTCGGACAGGTGCTGGTGAGCTGAAGCTATTTGAGCAAGTGGGCATCGACCTCGTGCATGGCTGGCTCGTCGACCCGGAGAGCCCTGAAGCGGAAGTACTGGCCAGGACCGGTGGCGATTATGATAGTGCGGTGATGCTCATTGCGGGTGCGGATCATACTGCAAAGGGGCAGCTCGTCATTGGTGATAGCAACGAGCCGCAAGCAGAGTCGTCGAAGAGCGCGACACTTAGTGAAGAAGACAGGCAGAAGATAGATGATGGTATGTGGCTGAGCTTGTTTTTATCATGCAGAGTCTCAGTGAATTTCAGCCATTGTGGTTCGCAGATTCCTGGACAACACGCGCTCTCAGCTGACCTACCACGGTCTATTTACGCTCGCTACCACAGTCGAGCCTGGTACGCTTGTCGCTCTGTATCGGAATCTGCACCTATCTGTCTTGTACAAACACGAGCAGGCCCTGTATTCTCTCGTGACGGATTACGTGTTCCTGAAAGAGCGCTCGGTGGTGTGGGAGGGCCTGGAGGATGTCGACGGAGGATCGTCGACGTTTGTCGATTCTGATTTCGTGCGGGCGAGTCCAGCTGGAGGTGATTTTGCCGGGCAGACGGCAGAGGAGGTGGTCACGGCAGGGAGCTATGCACCGTCGGACCTAGCCCTCGCGCAGCAACTGCAAGCTGAAGAACATAATCGGGCTCGATACGAACGGGAGTTGTACGAGCGGGATTTAGCGATGGATCAGGCTGAGATGATGGCAAAGAAGGACAAGCGGAAGGGAAAGAAAGATTGTGTTATCATGTAGGGGAGATGAGGCTTGTTACTTGTAATTGTAGAAGGTAACACATTTCCTCTCCACGGTTTTGCATGCTCATCTTAGGACTATTATACATAAGTAAACGAGCCATTTCTGAAAGGCAAGACTATTGATATTTCAGTCAATGAAGTTGACGTTGCTGGGTGTGGCGAGAACAACCTCTCCGTCAATTTCAGCAAATGGAACCTCGTCGGCACTACCATCAATGTACACGCAGGAGGACATGGGTGTACAGCTAGGGAGGTGGATGTTACATCGGACGTTCAAAGGTTCTTGTTCCTCCAGGCCTTAAATGCCTTCTATTCTATGAACAGACTGCGCTAGCAGTACCAGTCATAATGTAATATTGACTGTAGTACGAGGGTGCAACTAATTAATTACTATCTGTGGTGTAGCCGCTGTGGTGGCATTGGGGGGGGTGCTCATTGCTAGGATTAAAAATAGGTTCCTCAAACCATTTGTAATTGTTATCCGATCCGAAATTTGTTTCCGATTCCGTTCAGATAAATTTAGTATTCATTGATCTGATGCGTTATTTTTACATTTCCTTCTCGGACACTGTTCGATTCCATCAATCGCCTTGCCACGAACAATCCTGCCCCTCCGATGTGAGTGCTATTCATAGCTACTTGACATGCCCTGTCGCCTCCCATAATTCCGTCTTCATATGTTGTCTTCCGCATTATTATCTGTCACTGCACATATGTTTTTTATGTTTTATTATCACTCCTGGGACCACTGGCAAAAATCTTCTTCTGCTGTCAACTGTTTTCTTTTGACTTGTTATCCGCCACTACCGTCGATGTTTTCTGGGTTTGATTTTCCTGGAAGATAATGCTCAATACTCTTGAACACTACGGCTCCTCCAAACCCTCGTGACCGCTAATACCCTCACCACCAGGCAAAATTATTTCCTGTTCATCTCCGCAGAATGTTTGGGGGGAATCATTACCTCACGGCATATGCCATCTTCGTGCTATGCTCCTAGTACTCCTAAATATCTTCTGAGCTGCTTCCACACTTTTTCGTGTCTTCTGTACGTGCGCTGCCGCCGCTGCCCGAGAAGGCTACATTACTGATATCAATATGTGCAAGGACCCAACAGGAAAAGTTCTTGACGCCTTATTGTACCGACGATATCCTGAAAGGCAGCTCTCTTCCGAGAGCGGCCAACACTGAATGGGACTCACGAGCACACAGAAACGAACGGGAACAAACTCCGATTGGGTGTGCCTACGGTACGTAAGAGAAGGACAAAGGGGTGAAAAGGGGACAGGACGATGTACGAGGAGATGATGGGGGAAAGGAAGGAAGGAGTATCTACGTGTACCTACGTGTATATATAGGAAGAATGTGCGCCACAACGTCTACAGTCCCAAGCAATGGGGCAAGCAGCTAGGAGCACGGTGAGATATAGTGCCGCGGGATCGGTTGGGGTGAGTGGTCCGAGATCCGGGATCGGAGATCAGTATGCGTCAGTGTACGTTGTAAGCATCGGCTTACATATCCTGGCTAACTGACAACATAGGAGTCGGTCTTGCCACCGGATGAGCTGGCCCTCACCCCACTAGTTATTGAAACACTATGCATTGGCGAGTCGGAGACCCCGTTACCCGTTACAACTTTACAAAAGTGTTCAGTTCAAGGGTCACCGTTACGCGTTACTGAGCACCTGGTCGTAACTATACAGTACTGACAGGTGTAGTAATTGACGGAGCAAGGTTTGTTTGTACACTGTTTATAATTTTAATTCGGACTGCTTCCTTCCTATGAAGCTCGAGAAGGCAGCGAGGGAGACTTTCTTTTAGGAGGCCGGCTCCAGTCTGAAGGCTCCAATAGAGCTACTACGAGAAATCGTACTGGATCCGTGTTCGCGAAGATGCTTTGCTAAGGCCGAGCCAATAATATCCGATGAAACGATCTATCATTACTGCTGTCATTACTGTAATATTGAACTCTGCAGCCCCAGGTAAGGAAGACGAAGCCCCAGAGAATGAGACCTTTCGAACGTGCGAAGACCACACCGTGTGGCACTGGTTAGAAGTTAGGGACTGAGACTGAGACTGGGCTAAGTGACGAAACTATGATCTATCATTACTGCTGTCATTACTGTAATATTGAACTCTGCAGCCTCAGGTAGGGAAGACGAAGCCCCGGAGAATGAGACCCTTCGAACGTGCGAAGACCACACCATGTAGAAGTTTGGGACTGAGACTGGGCTAAGTGATGAAACTATGATCTATCTATCATTACTACTGTCTTGTCGTTACGTTTCTGTTCAGGAGCACTGACGACTAATAAATTCACCTTCCTTCCTTCCTTATTAAAATCAATTTCAACCTGGTACCTTCCGTTGCGTTACATTTATATCAGTTAGACCGTTTGACCCCGACGCTTTGAACCGTGACGACCCGGTGTGGTCTTCGCATCGAACGTTCGAAGGGTCTCATTCTACTACAGGACTTCGTCTTCCCTACTTCTCGACAGCTGTAATTTCTCCACGGCGTCACGAGTGATCTTGGCAGCTTGCTGAGTTCTCAATCGTGACAGCAACAACAGGGCAGTGATACGTTCTTGTTCTGCATATAAGCCTTGCCTTTTACAATTCACTATACCTCAAGGACCTACTCGACTCGCACACCATGCCTGCTAACAAGAAGGGTACGTTGACCATTGCCGGTTCCGGTATTGCGTCCATCGGACACATCACACTCGAGACTTTGTCGTACATCCAAGAGGCTGACAAAGTCTACTATGCCATCACCGACCCTGCCACCGAGGCGTTCATCCACGACAAGAGCAAAGGTGACTGCTTCGACCTAAGCGTCTATTATGATAAGAACAAAAACCGGTACGAAACATATGTTCAGATGTGCGAGGTACATTCACCTCTTCACTACCTTGACCTTTATGCCTGACATTCAGAGAATTCCAGGTCATGTTGAGAGATGTACGTGCGGACTATAACGTCCTCGGCGTCTTTTATGGACATCCCGGTGTCTTCGTATCTCCGTCACATAGGGCTATCGCTATCGCTCGTGACGAGGGCTACCGAGCAAGGATGCTTCCTGGTGTGTCTGCGGAAGACTACATGTTCTCCGACCTTGGTTTCGATCCTGCAGTCCCTGGCTGCATGACGCAAGAGGCGACCGCCATGCTGATCCACAACAAGAAACTGGATCCCTTAATCCACAACATCATTTGGCAAGTCGGCAGCGTCGGCGTCGACACCATGGTGTTTGATGTAAGTGGATCTCTGCGTTTTTCTCTCCAGTGCACCATCTGATGCAGCCTATTTCAGAACCGCAAATTCCATCTCCTCGTTGACCGTCTCGAGGAGGACTTCGGCCTAGACCACAAAGTCGTCCACTACATCGGAGCGGTCCTGCCCCAATCCACGACCGTCATGGACGAATTCACGATCGGGGACCTGCGCAAGGAAGACGTCGTGAAGCAATTCACGACGATGTCCACCTTCTATGTCCCGCCACGCACACCCGCGCCGGTCGACCAGGAAGCCATGCAGAAGTTCAGGTCTCTTGACGCCCCCTTGGCGCGCACGGTGCACCTCTACCCACCCTCCAAGTGGGCCGGCACCCAGACCTCCGTCGTGCCCGCCTACGGGCCTTATGAGCGCGCAGCAGTCGACCGCATCGCAGACTACACACCGCCCCCAGACCACATGATCCTGCGGGCATCCCCCGCGATCCGCCAGTTCATGATGGACCTCGCCCTCAACCCAGGGCTCCGCGACCGCTACAAGGCAGACCCTGTCGCGGTGCTCGACGCCACGCCGGACTTATCAACCCAGGAGAAGTTTGCGCTTAGCTTCGACAAGCCGGGCCCAGTCTACACCGTCATGCGTGCTACTCCAGCCGCCATTGCGAGCGGCCAGGAACCTACGTTCGACGGTATTGCGGGGGCTGCCAAGCCGGCGTCCTTCCCTGGCGTCGCGCCCTTGATCATCATCTCAGTCTGAGAGGGGATTTTAATGTTGCATACTATACATGCCCATCTACTTCCGGTCCTCGATGCCCTATAGTATATTCCTGTTGTGTGCAGTGTTAAGAATCCCGTGGATAGCGAAGTTTGCAAATCATGTACTTTTACAAATTATTACAATGCCGAGCTGGATAAGTCGAAGTCAATGATGTACAACTCGACAAGTGGCGACTGCTACCCAAGCCATTTCAAAGGAGGCAGTTCCACATAGAACGGACGAACTACAGAAGTCGTGAGAACTGAGTACCGAGTTGCCGAGAATATAAGTGAACGGAAGGACTTACCAATCCCCGGCGTTCTCGCATTCTCCCTCCACTTCTGTCTCATCCTCATCACTCTGCTTTGCCTTCACTAGGGTCCTGCTCGCCGGACGACGATACATCGTCTCGGCGCGAAGTTCGGATCTCCTTGCGTAGGCTCGTCAGCTAGGGAGTGGGCGTGTTCTCGGAATGTATCACGTTGTTTGGGGAAATTCAGGCCTAGTTATGAGCAGAAGTCAGTACCTTTGAATGCGGACAGAGGTAGGTACTTACATCCCGTCCATTTCCAGTGCTCTGCTCTCTCTGTCTGTCCGCGCCAGTGCCCGCTACCGTCGAGAATGAGATCTCGCTTTTGAAGGCTGCTCTCCGGACGAAAATCTATCGTCTCGGCGCAAAATAAGGCCCTTCCTGAGCTTGAACGTCGTCAGCAACCTGGCTTGCTCTAGGGATGCGCCGCGTTGATCGGGATCGAGACCTACTTATGGGAAAGGGGTGAGTACGTCTGCATGCAGATGACGAGTGACAAGGTACTCACATTCCACGCACTTCGAGCCTTAGAACTCGTCCTCCGTCTGTCTCCCCGTCCTAGCTCGTTTTGTTCTTGCTTACGGGAATCCTGGCATTGGATGCTGCTCGCCGGACGACGATACGTCGTCGTATCATCGTCTCAGGACAAAATCGAGCCTTCCGTGGGTACAGACCTTGCTGGAGACGCGTCAGATTGATATCTAGTTATCCAAGTGAGTAATTCTGAATGTGGAAGAGGAGGGAGGTATTTACACACCCTGCATCGCGTCGTCTTCGCTGTGTTCAACGAGACTTGAAAAGCATGCAAGAAAATGCTCGTCGGATGGCGATACATAGTCTCGGGCCAGTATTGCGGGGACAGAAGGTGGATGTGTGAATGCGGGCATCGTTGAAGGAAGACTATCAAGGGGGAGCGCGCGTAATGATCAGTTTGGCTTCACATCTTGTCGGCGAGGACTTACGAGCTCCCTCATCTTCGATACCCTTCCCCGGCCCCAGCCTCCGCTGACATCGATCTCCTCCTAATCAGCGTAGATGCGCTCGCCGCGGGGCGAAAATTTGCAAAAATTCGGTCTTGCTCTTGAGTCGAAAGGCAGCTAAAGGTCCTGTAAGTATCACCTAAAAAGTGAGTACAAAATACACTTACAACAGAGCGTCCAGAAGGGCTAAAACTGTCTTGAACAGTGTTCTACGTTGAGGTATGAGAGCAGAGAGATAGAAAAATCGAGCATTGCGGTGGGAGACGAAAAAGAACTGCCTTGTTTGGCTCGGCAATGCCCAGTCAAATACGATTCCCTTTTGGGTATGAATGCCCATCTTGTGCCTATCTCGCAAGGCGCGCGCTGCTTCACATCAGCCACTGGCATGACTCTGGGATGGGAGGGAGGGGAAGAGAAGGAACCATTGAACTGATGAAGGTAAGAGATAAAGTAGGGAAAATAAAATGAACCGCAGCAATCTCACCTTCTTTTAGAATAGAATACACGCCGCCTGTCATTCTGAGAAAGGTAAGTCCGGTCCTTTGCCCTCTCTGTCTTTCAATCTCTGATTATGATCATTTCAGTACCCTGACAAAGCGAGAGTAAGCTCTGTTAACGCCTTGAAGATACATGTGCTTATTCTGTATTTCTCATCCAGCTCCTTCGACGTCCAAGAATAAGTCGGATGTTGTCAGATGTCCGATTTCGCATGAAGCTGCATATATTCTAAGCAGAATATCACAACGACGGAATAACAGCCCCCTCTACCGCCACCCAGTCCATACCGACGTCTTCCACGTCTATCTCGGCTCTCAAGTATCTGTCCAGGAAACGAGACGGTGCGAGACACTGCGCGGGTGGGGAGGTGTGGCGGACATCGGCGAGGCGGAAACAGGTGAGATATAGCTTCAATCAAAAGGGAATGCGAGCTAACTACTACATCCTCAGTTAGCATAAATTATATATGCAAACTACGTACCGCACCAATACTGACCTAGCACTTTAATGAGTCCCCACCTCCAATCTGTGACAAGCTACCCTTGAAATCAAGTACGACCAAAAACAGAGACCTCATCAAACATCTGAACCTTCGAAACGCCACGGGAATAGGGAAATCAAGAGCAGGCTGCGAAGGTGACATCACAGCGGCATTCCCAAAACGGCATGATACTGAATTCGAGAGCTTCGAGTTGGACTGTCGTCGTCGAGGTTTAGATATGAGGATCACGCACGTAATTCCGAGACGCCCGTTTTGGTTGAGCCAGCCCGGGGGACCCATGGGGTGCGCAGAGGGCAACGTGGCTTCGCTTACTCTTCTCCTTTCACCACGGCCACGACAACGACCAGGACGCGATGACTATCGAAAGCCGACGACGCGGTCGTCAGCAGAGGTGTGGTATCTCAAAGAAATATCCTTCGGAACAGAGAGACGGCCCATAAAGATTATCACACAGAATTTCAATGGGTATGTCATGTACTGCGCTTTTCTTTGTCTATATTCTCAATTGCCCATATCCAGGCCATGTTCATTCATTGCTATATGTGCGACTATGTCAAATTTTCTGGATACAGCTGAACCAGACACCAATAGGCAACATTCTAATCCTACGCGGGAACATCACCATCGAGCCTCCAGGACGACAAACTGTCTCCTACGAGCACCTCTGCCAGCTCGTGGCCGAGTATCTTCTGCTCAACTGCCCAGACGTCGACATCTCAGCTGCTCTATCCATCATGCCGTACACCCAAAGTACGTTCCTACTCACACCAACTCGTGTCCTATTCATTGATTCGGTAGGAAGAGGGCATGGACCTAAACCCGTTGTTTACAGCACCAACGTCGTTTCGGACAGGTGCTGGTGAGCTGAAGCTATTTGAGCAAGTGGGCATTGACCTCGTGCATGGCTGGCTCGTCGACCCGGAGAGCCCTGAAGCGGAAGTACTGGCCAGGACCGGTGGCGATTATGATAGTGCGGTGATGCTCATTGCGGGTGCGGATCATACTGCAAAGGGGCAGCTCGTCGTTGGTGATAGCAACGAGCCGCAAGCAGAGTCGTCGAGGAGCGCGACACTTAGTGAAGAAGACAGGCAGAAGATAGATGATGGTATGTGGCTGAGCTTGTTTTTATCATGCAGAGTCTCAGTGAATTCCAGCCATTGTGGTTCGCAGATTCCTGGACAACACGCGCTCTCAGCTGACCTACCACGGTCTATTTACGCTCGCTACCACAGTCGAGCCTGGTACGCTTGTCGCTCTGTATCGGAATCTGCACCTATCTGTCTTGTACAAACACGAGCAGGCCCTGTATTCTCTCGTGACGGATTACGTGTTCCTGAAAGAGCGCTCGGTGGTGTGGGAGGGCCTGGAGGATGTCGACGGAGGATCGTCGACGTTTGTCGATTCTGATTTCGTGCGGGCGAGTCCAGCTGGAGGTGATTTTGCCGGGCAGACGGCAGAGGAGGTGGTCACGGCAGGGAGCTATGCACCATCGGACCTAGCCCTTGCGCAGCAACTGCAAGCTGAAGAACATAATCGGGCTCGATACGAACGGGAGTTGTACGAGCGGGATTTAGCGATGGATCAGGCTGAGATGATGGCAAAGAAAGACAAGCGGAAGGGAAAGAAAGATTGTGTTATCATGTAGAGAATTAACTCTTGTTATCAGCTTGGAGTTGCACATTGTATTTATTCTCTAATAATTTCGTATGCTCGTTCCATATCTCCTTAGGCTTAGATAAATGAATTATGTGACTCCTTTCGGTTCCGTATGTAATCGTATTGTTCCAAAGTTCTTGACACAATTTGGTCAGGACTGAGAACGGCCTCGCGAAAACAAAATATCGTTTTTCAAGGCTGACTTCGAGTCTTCGACTGGCGGGGAAAGTTAGGAGGCTATTTTGTTGCATGTCGTCATAATGTATAATGATGTCACTTCGTTTTCGCTTGGCCGATCGCACTATAGAGGCCCCACTATAGTTACCTCAACCAAAACGGCCATGTTATCGAAGGCTTTTCTCAGGGAACATGCCTATGCAATCTCACTTGCAAGTCATTTCGAGTTTGATATATTTGCACATTCTGATATACGAGTTGAAAAACAGAAGGTCGCCAAAGATATGATCCTTTTCTACTTGGCATCGACTCTGTTGTCAGGATGGTCCAACATGTATCGAGCAATCACTATCAGCGTCGTCTTCTATACTATCCGTGTAATCTCTCGGAATAAGGACGAGAAGATTGCAAAAGCGGTAAAGCTCGATGTAGGCTTCATTCTCATCCAATATTGTCTCTCATAGCTCATAGTGTTTATAGGAAATACGGTCTGCATACAACGACCACAACACATATATCAATGATAAGATGTTGCTCTTCCAGACAACAGCACCAAGGAAGACGGAGGCATATCAGCTTTGCTCGTCGACTGTCGTTCAGTATGTTCTTGATTCATTAGTTCTGCGTCGGTCGACTGAGAGCCGTCTGTCAAGGCAATGTCTGATGTCGAAACAGCGTGGAGAGGCGATATACTCCAGTGCGCTCGAGCCCACATCCTCGGACAAGCTCAACAAGATCACATGCAACTTGCGGATGCAGAAAGCAGGGATCCTGGGTACCGTAGGTGGTTACCAGATCATGGTGTCGGCACTAGATGACTCTGAGTCGGATGGCTTGAAGGAGCTGGAAGCAACCAAGAACTGGGTTGTCTACATCAATGCACGGCCTCTCCCAGCTGTACCAGACTCAAACTGATGAACATGGCGATACGAGTATTACCTATTTGATTATATGCATGAAAATTGTTTACGAGACAGACAGCGTGAGACTGATTATATTCGTATGGGCTCTATGCTACTAGGACAGTAGTAGGATTAGAAGAATTGGCAAAGTACTTTTTTGCCTATGCTTCCTCTGTTTCCGATCCTGTAACTTCCTCGGTGTTTCTTTCTATTCATCCCGAACCCCAAAAATCGAACCGTCCATAAATACGCTATCTTTAGTAAAATAGAAACTGATAAAACATTGAGTTGTTAAAGAGTGTAAACGACATAATAGTCAAAGGGAAAAAAAATCAGGCTGTAAGGTATAGGAAGAAGGAAAATGCACGACTATGATAAAACGAGACATGAATTGGCGACAAGAGGGAAGAGGAATGGAGGATGTGGTCTTTCTTTTCACATCCATGCATTTCACTAATGGTACACTGGACCTCACAAGGGACGCCGACCACCAACGATAGAGTGATACAACGGTGCCCCGAATCATCGCAGGAGCATCCATTCCCACAGGTAGCCGGAGTTCCCTGCCCTATATGAGATATGATACACAACAGCAAGAATCGAAACCCACCTGAATCTCAGACTCTCTCGCGCGCCCTGACCAGCACATCAAACTATACTCATACATCCACATAAATCAGCACCGGTTCGCCCACACCTTCGATCTCCGGAATCACACACTTGAGGTCAAACGCCTTGGCCAGAACGATTTTAAATATCTTTTGCACGTTTATTGACGAGGACGTGGAGCAGAAGATGAGAGATGCATGCATGGCTCGCGCGAAGCGCTTGGCTTGTTTCGTGATCTCTTCTTGCTCGTCTCTAGGAAAAGTCGCAAACTGGTCAAATTTGGTGCCAATCAGGAAGGGTATCGCTGTCTGCCGCGAGATGTGAGGCGGAGTCTGGCATGTGGGAGAGTACACACGCACCTTGTTGAATCCCCTCGCCTGCCGGTACCACTCCTTGACCGAATTCAACGTGCTCTTCCTCGACAGGTCGAACATGAAAAGAATCGCCACTGCATCGTTGCATACAAGTGGGAGCATGTTCACAAACTCGCGCTGACCGCCAAGATCCCATATTGAGAACGTTATCGTCGTTCGCCGGACGGAAATGGTCTTTTCCATAAAGTTTACGCCTGTGACAGGCTTAGTGACCGGAAGGAGAGGAAAGATAGGATGTACGTACCCAGCGTCTGGATATAATCCTCGTCAAAGCTGCCCTCGACGTATTTGACCATCAGACTCGTCTTGCCGATCTGTGAGTCGCCTACCATCCCGACCTTGATCACGACACTAGGAGCAGTGAGCACACGACGATGACGATTACCACCACAACAAACCTGTTCTTCTCATCGTTGTTCTCCAGGTGCGGGTGCACATTCGAACTTGTTGGCGAGGTGGACGTCGATGCCGATGCCGACATCGACATTGATTATGAGAGGGGAAAAGAAACAGAAATGGAGAAAAAACGAAGACAAGAAAAAGAGGGTCACGTCGTGGGATGGCGAGCTGGCGATGTCGATGAGCAGCGAACGACCGTCGCAGCGTACACCGTCGTGGTTATTGAACAAGCCAGGGCCGCCGGTGGGCGACGACTCCGAATTTGTTCTTACTTTCACACGGTCCACTACAAGACTGATTTTCGCAAGATTGGGAAAGTTTAACTTTTTATTGACGCGATATTTGGATCTAAAGTACTTTTCTACGTCGTCTCTACCCTACAGTTGAGCGTAATATTCGAAGTTGCTCTGTCAGTACTCTATGCCGCAATGCCGACAGCTGCGGTCGCGCCGGGCCGCCATTGCTGAACCTTGCTGAACCCTCTTGACTCTTACCACCATGATGAAGCGGTCACCTAATTCCACGCCCAACAATCTACCTCCAGCAAAACGTGGAAAGTTCCCGCCTCTTCCTGAGGAAGATCTCAAGGTTCTGACTAAGAGGATGGTTTGCATCTCCTTCACGTTGCCTCCAGGATCTCCATTCACGGCAGAAGATACCTCACGGCTTAACCTCTTCTGGGCAGCACTGTACACCGGACTTGGACTTATCAACCACAAATTTCAAGGGCAACTGAAGGAACCCACCTATGTGGATTGGGCGGATTTACTCAACGACCAGGGCTCGGGTCTGTATGAGATTCTTGACCGGTTAGCCAAAGAGCCCGTCCTGGAGCGAGACTGGAAACCCCTGTTGACATTTCGTAAGTTATTCGTTCTTACTGCGATGTCAATCTCATATGTCGTGGCAGCCGGTCTCCGTCGGCCCAGCGCGCCGCCTGGCAGTAAGACACCCTTGCAAACTGCGTTTTCAACCCTGTATAAATCTTCTTCGACAGCAACCATGATGTCTTGGTCCCGAGAATTCCAGGGATCTGGCGTGAAGGCGTTGGAACAACACATATGGCACTACCTAGTGGTCGAGAGTGTCCCGTATCCCTACACGGCGTTCATGTCCATCACGCAATCGTCTGGAATGGGCAAATCTCGGCTCATAGATGAGTTCAGCAAAACACATTTTGTCATTCCTTTGAACCTCCGTGATCCATCGAGTATCGGTATATCATCTTCCTCGCTGGCCGCTGAACTGGTTTACTAGCTGTCGTTATTCAGGCTTCCCTCCTTCTGATAAAGAGGTCTATTCATATCTGACTAGCAGCGAGGCAAATTCCGTGCCGCATATATGCAGGTTCTTAGTGGCCCTTTTTCGGCGGACGAAAGAAACAGTCAACACACTCAAATTAGAATGCTCGGATGAAAGCTTGCGCGAACCAAGTACACTTGCGTCTGCTTTCCGTGACTGTATGACCGATGGTCAGTCAACAAGCGGACCCGGCGATTTTCGAACCGATTTCTTCAAGGACGTTGTCGACGCAACGAGGAAAAATGTAAAATTTTACTCGAATGGTCCATTTATTGGTGCTGAGCAGCCTAGAAACATGCACCTGCCATCGGGGCCACTGAGCTCGAAGATGCCTACCAAGATTTAGAAGATGCAATATGCAACGACTCGGATATGTCGCATCGCTGCATGCCGAAAATCTATATCATGTGGGACGACGTGCACTACTTGGGAAAAGGTCTCTGCTCAGAGCTACACCTACAACGGGAACCCATCTGTTCTATCCTTGAGCGCGTGCTCTTCATACTTCGAAGAAAAAACTTGTTCTCGTTCTTTGTGTCTACCTCGGGACGTCCCTCGCCACTTGTCCCAACCTTTCATATACATCCTTCGACGGTGATCATGCCAGAGATCCCGCCTGAATCTGTGCCTCCGTTCACAGACTTTGGATTCGACCACCTGATGGCTGGACGACAAGTAGGAAAGATAGGTGCGCAAACACTGGCTAATGTCACGAAACTTGAGTATGTTGTGCATATGGGTCGACCTCTGTAAGTCGTATTCGCCTGTAGCCCAATTCGTATATCTTCTCACATCGCTCACAGCTGGGGTGTAATCTACAATGTTGGTAGTAAGAACGTGAAGATGAACATCTTCGGCTTCGCCCAAACGAAGCTCCTTGGCCAACCTTCAGAGGACGTTACCGCGTGGACACTTTCTCCAGACCAGCTCTTCGCCTGTCTCTCTCAACGGCTAGCTCTCGAACTGGATTCAAGAACACCTGCCGATTTGCTGAAGGAGCAAAACTTGGTCGAAAACCATATGCGAGTGTGTCTTAAAATTGGCAGTGGCTTCGAAGATCCGGTTACGACATCCTCGTCCGAACCCATCCTTTCGGAGGCCTCATCATTGTTCGCACGCCTATCCAGGGATTTTAGCATGCCTGAGGCTTTGAAAAAGATTTTCTCCGAATTTCCTATCAAGCATGAACGCCAGGGTGCACTTCTGATGTTGGTTATGTTCACCATAGCCCGCGATTCGGCCATCCCTCGGTACCATGAATGGTACACGAGTATCCCCATCGTCTCTGTACCGTCTTTCTTTGAACAGCTGTTCGCAGAGGATATTTCGGATATGCTTCCATCGAGGGTTGCGCGCACACACGAACCCCGCTCTTTCAAGGACGTGTTTTCTCGGGCCAACATGCATTTCAATCACTGCGTTAAACGTCACGATGCCGGCATGCTTACCCGTTCGATGCTGCTTGGGTTCATCGCCCGCGGTGCTGCTATCGTCCATCAGCCAGGAGTCGACATAATTGTCCCATTCCTATTCTACGATCTCATGCTAGTCAAATGGAATGTGGGGTTCATCCTGGCCAAGGTAGATGGCGGAGCCGTGCCGAGAGCAAAACTGTTTGACACTATGGATCCCTTCGTACTAGGCTTGTTCGAAGATGGCGAGCCGACCGTCCCCATCATCAGAATCGTTTTCGCCCTCGGAGTCGCGAAGGAAAAGGCTAAGCTTGTTCGGATGCCGTACCATGTGCAAGACGACGTTACATCATACGACTTTTGGTGCGCTGGCATGTCGCCTGAGATTCTCAAGCCTGCGGCGACTGCTCCTTCATGGATCTGGGACGGACTGCTCGCGGCATCATGTGGTTGGGCGAAGATCTACGATGCAGAGTCGGAAGAAAAGACGGCGTATAGGCGGCAGCAGAACCCCCTGGCTGTGGGGGACACAGAACACTGGAACCAATTTATGGATGCGGGGCTGGGTGAAATGAAGGCCGAGGATTACCTCAAAGATTTTTCGGACTAGTCGTACCTTTGAAGATACGTTGTTGATTGTCGCATGCGTTGGCTAGAAGAGAAGTCAATTAGCTCTTTACAGTAAGCCGAGTGACTCGGAGTGAGTAGTCGGGGTACTTATATATATATATATTTTTTATTGCTATTTCGAATAATGATGGGATTCCGGAAAAGAAAAAAAAGTTTTGATACTGCCTGCTCGGTTGGCTCTCGGTGTGTGCCATCTGAGACAACCCATGACGTCGATCGTCATAACCTCTGGTTGCGCGCTCGGAGGTCTTTCAGCGAGGACCAAAACTTTTCAATTCTTTTCAGGAATCCCATCATTTTTAAAAATAGCTATAAACTCCGAGAGGTACGCACTTACAAATCCTTCGTCCTGTTGTGCCGTTCGTTTTTTTAAGTTGACATGTCACGGTCAACGATGAGAATGGTACATACCTGGCGGTATAACTTACCCTCCCGCTCTTGCGTTCATCTGCTCTTCTGCTTGGGATAGAAGCTCCTCATACTCGATAAAACCTGGCACTCAGGCCGATTTTGGTCGAGTGGTTGTTCTTAGTGTTCGCAGCGATTAGGCTTTTTGTATATTCTGTTTCTGTCATCCAAAGTCAAGGATTCGTGCGGGGCAGCATACCTTCACCCCAATTTGGGTGAATTTCTCCGTACACCAGCTTCAAGCTGCACGCCTATGCCTTATGCGAATATTCCATGCAACTTCGACTACAGGTGTAACAGCTGATGGGAATTCTCCTGAGGCTGATGACTTGCCGACCCGTCTCAATCTACCCTCTCATTCCTCTGCACTGCTTGCCTTGTGCCGTGCTGCTAGTGACGGCAACTCTATCTGCGACAGTGAAAAGCCACTGTCCGATGTCTTCAGAAGTAGTGGCTCAAAGCTCTCTGGAACTCAAGTTGAGCACTTTTTAACGGGAACTGATGTCCAATTCCTTATGCTTATGTTCTCTGTTTCTTGTCGTCCTCTTTCGCGTTCGAGACAGAATTTAAACGGACTCGCTGACAAATGAGCTCGGTGACTGGCAGGTATCGAACTATAGATGAATGAATAGTTCGGCGCGCCGGAGTGGCTGTCGACGATCTATAAGGTTTGGTATTGTTTGTTTGCGCCCGTACATCACTGACTGGGCACGCAGATCGTTCCCTGTTGTCTTCAAACCATTTGAACCCATCAGCATACAGCTAACCGCCTTTGCCAAAAATGCTCCAAATTATTTCTGACGCCTTAGCGAGACTTTCGAACGTGGTTTCAACAGTTCAACGGGCATTTTCAGATATAGCAACGTTTGGTATGTTTCTTGAGATTGAATCGTTCAAATACTCAATCTCATCGATGCTACAGCAACCCGAGTCGCTGGCCAATTACGCAAGGCGCTGCTATGGGTACGATCAAGCATAGAGAATTTTTGCCAAGTGAGTTCCTCCCTGACTGTGGCGAAATTTCCCTCCATGAACGAGAAATAGATTCTCACTGAGTGGGCTGTCCCAATTGAGGTGTCGTCGACAATCTTTGCGTCCTTCATGGGCAGAGATTGGCTTTCTACGTCTGCAATCAGTGGTGTAGCTGGGTATTCTGGGACTAGACTCGCCGCCAAAGCCGGGCCGGCGCGATCACAAAAGAGACGCTTACCGAGGTGTGCTCTGTTCCTCATCGTTGACAGTGTTTACTCACAACGAGAAGTCGATAATGCTGGACATATCGGCAATGCTGGACATATCGGCAATGCTCGACTTCATCGATGCAATGATGATGGCCACGGATGGCCTGGCCGAAGATCAAGCCATACCACCGACATACCAGCATTGTATCAGTGTGTATCAAGAGTGCGTCCTTGTTCTCGAACTTTGGGAGGCGCTTACCATCCTCTAGCGCTCTTAAAAATGCTCGTACATCGATTCAAAGTATACGAGGCACCGTCGATTCTTCAAGTGGCGTCGCTCTGAAGGACATCAGCATCCGACTCAGAACATTCAAAACACGACTGTTCCACTTGACTGCAAGCTACGCAGGAATGTTACTCTGTTCTAGAATTATTCCGGATGAGGCTGCATATATCCGACTTGTAGATCGGTGGACTGTCGCCCTTCAGGCTTGGATACACCCTTGGGATGATGGGGAGGGGACAGACGATACAAACTCAGAGATTTCAGAGATTGATGTTGTTGTAGAATAGATTTTTATACCTCTCTGCCAACAAAACATGTAATTTCTCTCGTGGTTCATACATTTTGGTCAAGGTCTCCGACAAACTCTCGCACAATCCATCCATCCAGCTCCGGCGCGACTGAATGGATAGAGCCAAAACAATGAGTAGCTTGCCCAAACCGGCTAGCTTAACCCAGACGTCAGATATCGAAGCGCGTCCTGAAGGCCTGACTCCCTAGGACAACAGATAGATATTGGCAGGAGCAAAGGACATCGTGACACCAGTGCTCTTTCAGTACTCTTTCAGTATGAAAGAGCTTGCAACAGTTATTGGCAGCATACGTACCACTTCTCTATCAGCATCTCTTTCTGACTCTTACTATTTCGATGCCCGTGTCCAAGCACAACTTACAAGATGCAAAGTCAAAGCTGCAATTTCTTCCTATGGCTGCTCAAGAGGACATTGAGTTCGTAAGGCGTATTTTCCTGGCCTATTATGGCAAGTATCTCAACTCTAGAAGAGTACTTACTAGTACATCTGAAATTCTACGGTTGTGGTATAACTTATCACCCAAGATTCAAGCTTGGTTCAAACATTGTTCACGGGGGAGGACATGTGCATAGCATTGAGTCTCATCATACTGATATAAAAAACCTATCTATACCTTGAGGCATTGAACTTTGAAGTAGTGTTGCTGAAGTTCGGTTCAGTTCAGGACCGATACCTCTTGCCTAGAACGTGAACACGAACGTCTTTGGTCTTGGTGAATGCGAACGTGAACGTGAACTGAACGGACGTTCGCGTTCAATTGTGTTCAGTTCACGTTCAGAACCCGGTTCAAGCTGGCGAGTCGTTACACGTTGATCTGGACGATCAGCGTCCGGACCGAGGTTCCAAACCGAACTTCGGCAACACTACATTGAAGAAATTTCATTTGAGTGGATTTTTCGTTTGCCGTTGGTTTGCCGGTCTCACTGGCAGCCGAATTGGGAAATCCAAATTGGCTTCAATTATCGCTATGTAGCAGTCCACTACCATTCCTGGGGGCAGTATTGTGAGATATGCGAGCTTCTCATGGCAGACAGTTAGTCGCCGTTTGGTTCTCGTACGGATTTACTTACGTGTTAGCTTATTTCCGCGGGTATTTCGTAGTATATAAGGCTAGATATTTCGTAGTTAGTCCCCATGTCGCGTTTGCCAAAGATGTAACCCATTTTTGCCACTCACTACGTTTGAGAACGGCCCCGCGATTCTAACAAGTATGGTCTGCAGTCGATAGGAAGTCAGTAGAAATCAAGTGGTAGCTTGGCACCCTTGATCAGATCATGATATGGCAAGTCAGGCCAAATATTGTATACATAGTACCTACTGAGTTACAAACGTCGACTGCTTAGGACCTCGAACCTGACCTGGACACTAGTACACCTAAAGTACCCGGAGCCGGGATCGGAGTGGAGATATACAGCAAGGGCTATGGACAACGCCTCGCCTTAGCCCTAGCTGCTTGTGCTAGGACGTGCTCCCAGGAATGTCGTTCAATCGCATCATGACTACAAACGGTACCAATGAAGTACAGGATCCCGTAAATTTCGGAAAGGATATTTTTGAAGTCTGATTGGTAGTACTCGTTTAAGCAGACTTATGGCCAAAAAAAACAGGAAACTCACTCCAGCTCCACCTCCAATGTCTTTGGGTCCCAAGGTCAAAATTGATATCCCGTACGTCGCCTCTTTTCTCTTCGATGCGAAATCGCTTATGAAAATGGTGCGCGCCGTGATGATATACCGACCGTTTTATCGCAGACGGTATCCCTCGTGATAAGGTGTGGCAACATTGAACCATGTCCATTGTGACTCCTGCAAGGATAGGACGCCGATATATTTGAGTAGTTTTAACAAGGTAGACATCTTTGACATCTGGTGGACAATGGACGGCAACGCTCCACTTCGCAGGTAGCACACTCAACTGCGATGTCGCCTGATTGAGCTTTATAGACACTCGAGTACGGAAGAGTTGGCGACTAGGCGACAAGGTATTGCAATACCAACCAACACGAAACTTCATTTCGAGATTGATTTGCTCGATGTTGGGAAAACACAAGCGAAAGCCGAGGTAGTTGGGCAAGCTGCAGAAAACTGAATAGGGGTCCTTGGCGGCGTCGTCCGCCGAATGTGTGAGGTCCACATAGCACGTTATGGTACGCGTGGAATCGGAAGGAAAGCAGCCATAAATTGGGGAATTATCCCAAAGAATGATAGAGCTGAGATGCAATAGATATGCGACCTTTGGGACGTAGACGTCTCGAGAAGTAATACGTGCGTAGACGTCCCTCCAGACGCTATTGATGAGGGGGCAGGCTGTCATGAAGGCAATCCTGTCATTTGAAGGATGTTCGGAGTACCAGAATTCTGCGATGATAATGTCTACGAGCTCGGGAGGCAGCTGGATGTTGGAGACATGCATGATCAGTTAAAGGAATTCGAGCACCCCGGGCCGGCGTATTGAAATCGACCTCGGGCCGGCTTCATCCGCTCAATTCGTGAAATTTGTTGGAAACTTTTCATCCACCACCACACCACTTTAGACTTGTTCAATTTGAACAGCTTTCAACTGAAACTGCGCATTCAATTTACAGCTATTGAAGTTTACTTCATTCCTTCCATCCATGTTTGCTTTCCAAGGAAATGGTGGGGAATAAGAAGGCTCTGAAGCTCATGGAAGATCTGCGGGCTCTTCACTTTCCACGCAGCGGCCCGCACTTCTACGGCTACGGACAATTCTGTAGACACTGCTCTGGTTGTTGAAAAGCTGCTTCCTGCTACCGGGTTTCTTTGGGACACACGGTTCTATCAATATAACTCGAGACATAGCAACATCTACCACAAATACCGAAGGACGCAAACGAGTTCTGGCGCTCGTTAACCAAGATGACGACTACGGGCCGGCGAGTGATTAGCGTCCGAGGACACGTATAAACTCCAGCCACCTGGCCCAAAGAGCGATCCCAACTTTCCCCCATCTTGTATCTCTGATGTTCACGCTTCTACTTACCGCTTTCCTACTATGCGCTAGGAGCGCGCAGGCTTATAGCAAGCCACCATCAGGTGCTATTACCGTAGGCTCATCTGGGACATATTCTACCCTGTCAGAGGCACTAGATGATACTTCTAGTGATGTACGTTCCAGCCTTTCTTCGAGTGCACCGACTGACTAACTATTGTGCAGGTGTACTTCGTCTACGCTGGTACCTACCAAGAACAGGTCTACATCGATAGGAGCGATATCCAGATTTATGGTGAAACTACGACTGATGATAGTTACACCGACAATAGTGCGTGTCGGTTGACTGACCGTTCTCTCCGAGTCCGATCGGTCCTTATTCGCGTGGACAGCTGTTACCATTAGTTACGGCTTGGGAGCCAGCGAAGCAGGTTCGAACGATGCTAGCGGTACAGTCCGTGTTCATGGCGAGAACGTCGCGCTGTATAATCTGAACATCGAGAATTCCTTTGGCAAGGTGGGTCGTTCTATTTTGACCTCGGAACGTGATCATGATCCTGATTATTGCTCTAGGGCGTATGTACTTGTTGTCTGTTCTGTCTTGCGGATCCTGAAGCCCGATGAAATGAAGGAACAAGCTATTGCTCTGAGTGTCCAGGCTACCGACTTTGGGGGGTATGGCCTCAGTATCGTCGGCTATCAGTACGCTCTTCAGAGTCTGCTTTGGTAACCGAACCTTACCCTTATGTAGGGATACTCTCCTGGCGAACGTCGGCTAGTGAGCAGTTTCTTTGCCTTTTCTTCCGACCTTTGTTGATCGGCTCGACAGTGAATTTATCGCCAATTCCTACATCGAGGGTAACACAGACTTTGTGAGCCTCGCTCTATTTTTTTTTCCTACTCACTTATGCAATCGCAGATCTTTGGACAAAGGGCCTCGTAAGTTCCAATCCCGCCCATACCCATGCTGGCATGCTCACATCCCCAGTCTCTGGATAACCGGATCCGTAATCAAAGTCAGTTTCCTCTTCCTCAAACCCTCGCATCCATAGATTCATACCTGCTAGACTCTCGGTGACGGATGGATCACCGCCTCTGGACGCTCCTCAGACGACGACTTTTGGTACGTTATTGACAATTGTGAGATCACTGGTGCTGGGGATGCCTACCTCGGGAGACCATGGAGAGACTACGCCCGGGTAGTGTTCCAGAATTCGGTCCTCGGGAGCAACGTCCCGTCCGAGGGCTGGTCGATTTGGAATGTCGGGTAAGCCGCCTGTGACGGGGTTGACTGCATTCTGGCTGATATTTTTTCCCCCTGTAGTGATGAACGGTACGAGCTTTTTCTTTATCATTCTCGGTTGAATGGTGCTCATGGTTATCTCATGGTAGTACTGACGAAGTGACCTTTGCTGAATACGGCAACACGGGAGATGGTGTTGATACTTCTGGACGAGCCAACTTCTCGGAGGTTTTGGATAGCGCTGTGGATATTTCGACAGTGCTTGGGTCGACGAGCTGGATCGACGCGTCGTTCTTGTGAATAATGTCTATCCAAAGATCCTCATTCAAATAAAACAATGCATTTGACATATATCATTTTCTGTATGCGAATGCTGTTGTAGTGAGTATCTCGTGTAAGGTCAACAAGCGGCAATGCCGAAGCAAGAATCCTAGAGTAGCTTAATTTCGGTCGTGGTTTTGAGTGGAGCAGCATTGGCACAGGCCCGGAAATGTCGACAACTATACAAGTCTTTAGGCATGTTCCTCGAGAATAGAAGATTGAAGATGACTTACGAAAGAGATATAAGGATACTAGGTGCCACTTCCCTTGAATTTTCGGAGAGGGCATAGTAGAAATAGACGCATATATGCAGATTCCAGGACAAATGTTCTCTGAATCCTTTGGCACAGTGGATAGAGCGCAGCGCAATAGCTCCCTGCTGCAGGATACCTGCTCCTATCTTCGTCCACGACGGCATCCGTATCGTAGAGCCGCTAGTTTTGATTCAACGACAGCATGGGCTTCCAGCAGAGGATGTCAAGGAAAGAAGTGGTAAGCAAGACAGCAATCCCGTTTCCGTTCTCTCGACAACGGCGTAGAACCAATATCCTATACGAGAACAGGCTGGCTGCCGCCGACATCAATAGAGCATAGAGGATCATCATTGTGCACACATACCTTGCCGCCCACACGCCTGCATTATTATCCGGTCTTCGCTTATCACCAGTTGTTGACCATCATCAATATCGAGGAATAACAGGCTCCAAGCTGTGCCCTGTCGTTGCCGGCACCCGTGGCAGCGATGGACGCACAGCCTCGGAATCCAAGCAATAACGCGTGGCCAGAGGAGAATACCGCAGCCGAGACGTTCCAGAATGCGACCTTTTCTTGCTCTGCCTCCAGTAAAAACGCTGCCATGGCCACCAGCGACGACGTCGACAACGATAAAGATGAGTTCGTTGCGCCTAACATCGCCAAATACGGCCCACATGATATTTGAGCGCGTGGGCTAGGTCGTTAACAACTTCCGCGCCTGTACACTGATGGATCCACATGCGCAATCGTCGCTGGCGCCGATACCCGGGCAATCGCAGAATAGGGCGCTCGCTGCACCTACCAACCTCACAGAAAGAATCGTTCCATCGGTGCGTTCTGAGCGCCTGTCTTTTGCAACGAGCAATGACCAGTTTCCAGGTCCGGCCTCCTGCGACGAACAAGCCGACCGACGAGCAATTCTTCATACGCGATGAGCAAGGCAATTCGAAACCTAACCCCCACTTTTTGAGGGACCATTTCTTCCAAGAAGGCCGCTTAACAGAGGCACAGGCCCTCTATATCCTCGACCAAGCGACGAAGCTGCTGAGCAAGGAGAAGAACCTCGTCGATGTCAAGAGCCCTGTAACCAGTCAGTATTCATTTACTATCTGATGTCGTCGGCTCCGCTCACTGGGGTAGTATGCGGTGATATTCATGGCCAATATGTGCGTTCGTGCCACTCGTTGCAGCGCTCCTCACTTGACGCGTTCAACAGTATGATCTCATGAAACTATTCGATGTCGGAGGCTCTCTGAATGAAAATTGCTATCTATTCCTTGGAGACTATGTTGACCGAGGCTGTTTCGGGATCGAGGTATGTCCAATTCAATTGAACCTGCATATATGCGCCGCTGATGTCCTTGCAAGTGTCTGTTGTATCTATATACTCTCAAATTGTGCTATCCAACAAAATTTGTCCTACTACGAGGTAACCACGAGTGCCGACATTTAACTGAATATTTTACCTTCAAACGAGAATGTGAGTCACCCCTCAATTTCGTTTCCTTCGCTTCTGAGTTTGATCAAGGTCTTCACAAGTACACACAGGTGGTGTACGAAGCTTGCATTCAATCATTCCAAGCTCTCCCCCTTGCTGCTGTAGTCGATGGCCGGTTTTTCTGTGTTCATGGTGGTATATCGCCCGAGTTGATATCACTTGACGATATACAAAAGGTTCGTAAGGGTCCGTTTTCCATTGGGTTGGATCCGACGTGACCGGTGCACCTTGCTACAGCTGAATCGCTTCGAAGAGCCAGGCTCCAGCGGACTACTCTGTGACTTGTTATGGGCCGACCCCATCAGTAATTATGGACACGAGCAGGAGCCATCTGCCATCGGTCGTAGTATACCCCCAGGAACCCCCTTTCTTCCCAATCAGACCAGAGGGTGTTCATACTTTTTCACGTATGTTCCATGCTCGTTTCATTTCCGCCATTATCTGACGTGCAGTAGATACGATGCTGCGTGCGCGTTTCTGGACCGGACAGGCCTCCTCGGAATAATACGAGGACACGAAGCACAAGATGCTGGGTACGGCCTTGTTCCGTTCATAATCCCCTGCTCATATTTTGGCAGTTATACCATGCACAAGAAAACTCCCCAGAAAAAATTTCCTTCCGTCATTACTATATTCTCTGCGCCAAATTATCTGGACGTATACCATAATCGTGGGGCAGTGTTGAAATATGCTAACAAGAACATAACGATAAGGCAGTATAATTCTAGCTCGCATCCGTATTGGCTTCCCAACTTTATGGATGCTTTTACATGGAGTCTGCCGTTCGTCGGTGCCAAGAGTAGGTTGTCTTTTACATTTCCTAGGGAATAATGTGTTGAAACTTTTAGTTACCGAGATGCTGTTAGCTGTTCTAAGCGTGTGCAGCGAAGAGGAGCTAGGCGAGACGGATTCGGACAGCGAGGGCGATATTCAGGCTCTTGCAGACGCAGCACTGCTAGGGGACTACCAGCAACGGCGAGAAGAGATCAAGAACAAGGTCCTGGCTGTGGGACGTATGCAGAGAGTGTTCCAGATTCTCCGGTTTGTTTTGAGGTTGTTTGAATTCCAACAGGAGTTGACATTCACCTGGTAGGGAGGAAGCAGAGTCTGCCTCTGAACTCTCAATGGGAGACGAATCTTCGAGCAGCGGTGCTGTGGGAGGTCGTACTGATGCCTTGGGTGTTCAACAAGCCGGCCGGAGCATTCGGACCTTTGCAGACGCGTCCGTCTTCTTTGTTCTTCTTCTTCTCGGTACTTACTTGAGGTTGATTCTCTTCCAGACGCCGATCTGACATGATGAATGAACGGATCCCAACGTTCGAGCCTCCGGTCCCTGGGGCGTTCCCCGTACCTAGTATGAGATACCCTGGTAGAAGGGGAAGTGCGGAGGGTGAGGGCCTGAACATGGAGGCTCTAATAAGGCGGACACTAGAGGAGAATGACAACGTCGGGGACGCCGTTGAGAAACTCGCTGAGAAGCTGGCAAAGGGGAGGAGGGTGACAGGTCGGCCAATGCCACTGAAGAGGCACGAGACAGCATAATTGCGGCGTGGAACGGACTGCAGGATCTCGCTTGACATTTCCTATCTACCTTCTATCTCAGCAGTGTACTGATTTATACGCACACTTTCAGCAGATCTTCTTGTGAATTGCAAATGTGGAGGCTTTTTTACTTCCGACCGCCATTTAGCCCCTTTGGCTTGATCGCGTTTCAGTCGTTCTTGCTACGATATGCGTGCATACATTGCTCTGGAGTTGACTGGTGTGTCTACACGTATCGATCCACGCAGCCACTTTGGGTGCCAAGGAAATTTTATCTTCTTCGTGCAATCTTCTTGCGACGTTTTTACGTGCATCAACAACTGAACAATAATTTCGCATCCACAACGGCACGTGTGCTGCGTTACGGCTGAGACATTCAAATTGACAGGCATCAGTGGCAGTGGCCGATATATAAAGGCGTTCATGGCAAGGACGAACTTTGATCGTCCCAGGCGACCCCGTCAATTGTTCTGCTTATATTCGTTATGTCTGCCATGTCCTCCATCTTCCTCCTCGTCTCCTTATTCTCCCTCTTCTTTACTGGCGTGGAGGCAGCTGTCGTTTCAGCAGTCCCAAACCTTTCATACAAGTTCACTCTCGCTGCGTTGAACACGTCGCTGCCGAACGCGAATGACACGGGTGCACCTTTGGTGCTTGGGCAAAACGGTGTGTAGTATCTTTTCTTGTATTATACAACTCCTTGCTTAACGGAACTTAGGCGCCATTGATGGAGCGACCTTCGAGGTGACATCGGCGAGTGGTACCCGTTCGGCCACACTTCCCCTAGATACTTACCATTTGGATTTTTAGACATGGGCGTCATTCCCGTACAACGACTATCCTTATATCTCGCTCACTGAGGGAAGTCTCAAGGCGTACCGCTCTTCCGGAGTATCCATTACGAATGCCACTGCAATTCAGAGTGGAGGAGAACTGGAGTGGGTGACGAGCAGTTTTTACGGCGCAAACCCTGGTACGAGTTACTCTGCGGTGACGACTCAATCCGGGAAGTACGCTGTTCTGGCTGTGTTTGGGAACACGGATCTGTGGTCTCTGTGCCCTTCACACGCGTTCCGTGGGCAGAATAACGTGGTGTATAATGTCTCGACTGTGGCATCTCCATACGCGTCGTATGTCCCCTCGGATTGTTATAAGGTTACGTTAAACATCGTGCCGTTATGAATTGGTGCGCTTTAGAATACTCTTTCCCAACACTGAAGAAACTCAGTCTTGAAAATTTGCAGAATGCTTTTGATGAATTTCTTCTGATGACTTTTCGGTGCTTCGTCCGTTGCACCTGTCTGTTACGTTACCTTCTAATTGTTGCAGTTGTTGAAGCCCAAATCCCGGCCTTTTACATAGTAGTAGGTTTTGGTTAACGCCTTCGAAAAAACTCCCTGCCGGAACAGTTGGATGGTCAAGCAGTGTAAACTGCGTGATCTGAAGTAATGTACCATGGTTTCTGACCGCAGACCTTCGAGCCTCACAGTGGTCAAAAAATCGACTGCATTCAAAGGTACAAGTACTTTCGGCCAGATCCTCCGACTTCCGAAAAAAGTAGAATACGCGTTGATTGATTTGTTATTTGCCTTTTCCCACGAAGCCAAGATGAATCCGGCTGATATAGCTGTATGCTAAAGCTCTGAATGCACATTCATCGACATCGCTTTGGAACACCATCCTCGCTACCAATTGGTCCATGAATTGACTTTTTATATCAAATCGTTCAAGACCAGCGGGTATAAGAGAAAAACTGATTTCTAGACTTGAATTCTGAGACAACATGTTATAGAAGTTTGGACAAGACTTAGCGTACTCAGGAAGAAATATACATGAACGAGAAAAAGGTCTGGATACAATCTCTGAATTACATCAGGTCGACGTCTGACGTCTACTACTATACACTCAGATAGCAAGCAATTAGTCAAATAAGTAATAGTATCGCCAAGAAAGCAACAATATCGGCTCCTTCAGTCGATGACAATAATATCGTCTTCTTCCAAACGGTCGTTGGCACCATCCATCATGATGATACCATCTTCCTCCAAGCGCTGCTTCTTACTCGGACTCGAAAGCACGTCGACCTTGACGCGCTTCGCCGAAGGCTCTACATCATCATCCGTAGGCGCAGGCCGCTTCAGCGTCGACATCTTCACCGGGGAGTCGGGTACCACCACTTGTTTGGGTTTTCGGGGCGCTATGGGCAATGGAGATGGGAGGATATAAGGAGGAGAGTCGGCCGGGTGTGATTCACTAAGGAAAGCATTAACATCTCGTCGGGCAGAATACATGCGCGAGACTTACGGTAACAGTCCAAGAGCGACGGTGATGGTGCCCCATTCTCCGTCTTCATCCGCAATCGCAAGGAGCTTGCCTCTCGAAACGTTCAAGCTCTCGAGGGTTCGCTCAAAGTTGTCTTCCCAGTCCGGATCACTCAGGACCCGTTTGTCCTCGTACACACTCACTTCCCTCGTGTCATCCCCCATGATACCTTTCACCACGTCACCCAACGTTGTTCTTGACGGATCACATAGCACTTTCGTGTATGTATCCCTGCACACGCCGCAGCTGGGGTTCGGAGGGCACATCCGTATCGCACTGAGAGGCACGGAGGGCTTATTCGCAAGTATATGCACGCTCCGCAGACTTGAGTATGACCTCCGTAGAAGATGAAGAGCCTGCAGTACGATCAGGCCAGATACTATAGCGTTCGTCGTGGCGATAGCGGGTATGATATTGCCTGCCATTTCTAAAGATGGCTGTGTCATTAAACCTTCCGTTGTGCAAACATATAACACGTACCTTTAACTTCCCATCGGGTCTTGCCCTCTATGCCATAAGCGGCAGAACGAAGGTTCGAGGAAGCCGTGACGAAGTCTAACGTATCGTCATCATCTTTATCGAATGAAATGGTTTCCTCGCCGGCTTGCAGACGAGCAGCAAGCCGTTCCGTGCTGTAAATCACGATTACTTCCAATAATCGTAGCCATGGAATATAATTACTTGCCTCGATACAAAAAGCAAAACATTGTCTCTCAACGACAATGTACGCTGATCTTTGATAGCGGATGAATGGCCATTCGCTGCCCTTGAAGTACTGGCTTGCCTGTTCTGCTCATTCGATGAACCGTTCTGCCGTAGAATAAATGTGTCGTCCAGAATTGCGTCAAAATCTAAAGGAATAGGCGGCGCGCGCGATCTCCACATGTCGGACATTGCTAAGAGATTTCGGATATCTGATCTAAAGATCTATATATGGCGTTAGTACCCAACGCCGGGCATCAACGTGTTGATAACCTTTTGGAACACCATCTTTGCGGCGTCTTTTGAAGGTGTCCGCAGCGCTTTACGAACGCTCATGAATGCCTGAGCTTGTTCACGTAGAGTTGCTATTTCTTGCGCTATGTGAAAGCGGCAATCAGAGCGCCAGACCAAACTCCGTTGACGAAGGACTTACCATTCTCTCCCTGCTTCTCGGCTTCATCCAGTTCCCCAGATGCGTCTTCATCTTCACCAAACAGCTGTCTGCAGTACGTCACTACTTGAGAGTGAGTTGAGCCACAAAGAGCTGTACCACTCACCCCATGAGGTAGCTCTTGCTCCATACTATGCAATGTATGGGTTGACTTGGCGTTGACCGAATGGTACATACGGGGAAAGTTTTCGGCGTCGGTTTTGGCATGCAGTCAAAACACTCGGTAAGGTCCTGAGCCACAGTTAGTCAAAACACAAGGGTCCAAGAAAAAGGGGGCACCTTGACTAAAGGTTGTACTTGACCGAGGTAGCCAGCTGTCCCTGATTCGACCAAGGGCACGTTGGCCGCCATACACATCTTATTGACGTGTCTCCGGGCATCTATGCAGTTCGTGAGAAGAGCCGCTAAGTGAACTTGAGGACATACCGAGGTTGTCCAAGGCATTCAACACGAGATCAAAGCTTTGGAACCATTCAATGTCATACTGCGTATCCTTGATGTTGGCGAAGATTGGAGTAATTTTCACGTTGGGATTGAAGGACCCGGCAGTTTGAGCGGCAACCTGAATGGGGGGTCATTGCAGCGTGGAAAATGAAGACGCCAGCTATCCGCACCAGAGCTTTACTCTGCTTGACATCCTTTTTCCGAAAGAGAAACTGGCGGTTGAGATTCGACACGTCAATTGTGTCGAGATCAAGCAGTGTAATTTTCCCAAACCCAGTCAATACGATGTTTTTCACTAGGAGCAGACAGCATTAGCTGGAAAAAAATTTATGGCCAGCGAAGTAACGCACGAAGCTCGCATCCAATTCCACCAGCACCAACCAGAAGAACTTTCACATCGGGTAGACGCGCATGAAGCTCAGGCCCAAGAATGGCCTCTGCATGGGCTGTTCGGCGACGAGCAGTCGACATTGCAGCGTACAGTCCTTCAACAGGGACTGCAGGTGGGCGTGGGGGATAATAAAAAGCAGAAGAAGAGAAGGAAGCCTGGTACAAGCAAGCCTTTCCTCACGTCGGCGCGGTGGAATGGGTGGGAGATACGTCGGGTCACATGTGACGCGTTACTTGGATTGTGTGTCTGCGATGTTCGAAACAAATAAAAGATTTCCCACGCTCTGCCCACCAACACAGTTCCTACTACGACGTTGCTGACAAGTGAAGTTAGTTACCAAGTAATTCTGTCGAGTTCATCCCGAAGTGTATTGACCTATTACCGATCGTGTCCCGTGGTGGTTGAAATCCAGATTTTTTTCCCACTGATTGACCGGAAGTATTTGAATTTTTTATTCAGTCAGCTTTTAGCCTATTTCCGGTTAGAACATTTCATACATTTACCGAAGAATCTCATCTACTTATCGGGGCCAACATTTTATTGTTTCGCATCATGACATTGGCTGTGAGGCGTGTTGCCTTATCAACGTGACCTGCAACGCCGCAGACAACGTTTGCCTTTCTGCAATGGCGACCACCACCCCGACTGGCCTTTTGCGCAAGAAAAGGAACTTCAAGGCCCTTCAGCTGCCCGCGACATCTGCAGAGACTGCTCCGAATAGTCTACTACACGCGCCAACTCCACAGCGGACCGGGATGCGCTCGGCTTTATCAACAACGCTTGCCGACCTAAATGCGAATTCAAATACCAGTGGGACCAAGCCTAACAAACGATTCGGCAACCTGCAAAACGATGATTTTAGGAACTTGGAGGAGCTGGGAACCGGGAACGGTGGGAGTGTTATCAAAGTCGAACATTTGGCGACCGGGGTGATCATGGCCAAGAAGGTACGTGCGCGTGTGGGCGCTAGTGGTGCCTAATAGCTAATTAGCCTGTAGATCGTCCTTATTGACGCTAAACCAGCCGTGCGGAAACAAATTCTTCGCGAATTGCATATCATGCACGATTGCGACTCGCCGTATATTGTGTCTTCGTATGGCGCATACCTTACCGAGCCCAATATCTGCATTTGCATGGAATTCATGGACAAACTCTCCTTTGACGGTGTCTACAAGAGAAATGGTCCCATCGACATTCGAGTAGTTGGCAAAGTCGCGTTCCGCGTACTAGAGGGTTTACGTTACCTCTACGACGTCCACAGGATCATACATCGAGGTTCGTTTCTCTTAACGACAGATCCCCTTTCTGACAGTATTTTGTAGACATAAAACCCTCCAATATTCTACTCAACTCTGCTGGCGAAATCAAACTCTGTGATTTTGGAGTCTCTGGTGAATTGATCAACTCTATCGCGAATACCTTTGTGGGGACATCGATTTACATGAGTGTATGCTGTTACCATCACCATATTATGTCGTTGCTAAGTTTAGTGTTCATCACAGCCTGAACGTATCCAGGGCGGAGATTACTCTGTCAAGTCCGATATATGGTCTCTCGGAATAACCCTCATCGAACTCGCACATGGTCGGTTCCCTTTCAACGACTCAGATTCGGACGACGAGGATGACATGATGGAGGACTCCCTCCGCCCTCCTACCATTACCCCCGACAGCCCATTCAGCCGGCGGAGAAGCAGAGGTGTATCGCTTCATGGGTCCCTTATGACCATGAGCATCATCGAGCTGATGCATCAGATCGTTAAGGAGCCGGCACCCAGGCTGATGGCTATCGGACCCGATGGGGTGCGGCGGTTCCCCATCGAAGCGGAGGAGTTCGTCGACGCCTGCTTGGACAAGGAGCCAGAAAAGAGGGGTATGCCGGGTGGGTTGGCGGTAAGTTATTCCTCTGCCGAATTGAACGACTTGGATTTGACTATGTTTCTAGCAATTCAAATGGATAGAGATGTCCAAGAACGACCTCATAGATTTGAAGGCGTGGGCTGCTACTACCTAGAACAATTTATTGGAGACCTCTGGGTATTATGTAGGTGTACGTGTACCATTTCGCGCTATCGTACTGCACTTATTCTTGTATGTATAACTAACAACGGAATTGGATATTGGTGAGAAAGGTGTGTTAATTACGAGGGTGTACATAGAAGTAAGCTACATTACAAGTCATGAACTACACAAAATACTTATCAGTTATATCATACATGAGAGCGTGCATGGTGCATGACATGATTTTAAAGGGCGTCGCTTTAGACATTTGTCGGCTGGGTAGGGACCGGCTGCCCAGTCCCCGTATGCGTGGTCTCGGAGGCTGCTCCCCTGTCCTTCTCCACCCCGGTACCAGCATTCCCATCTAAAGCGAACCCATGGGCAGAGTGCATCAAAGCCAGGATACCCAAGAGCGTCAGCAGGGACCAGCCTATCCAGGCGAAAGCGAGAATCGCCGTCATAATGTTGCACTGCTTCCCTCTGACGCTGCACCAGTTGCGGCCCGGGAGAATGCGGTTCTGAAAGATAGAAGATAGGACGGATGAGGTTGGCATAGGGGGGATGACTCACGGTTGTATACACAGCGCCGACAAGCCACAACATCCACAGGATGCCCAGGCCCAACAGCTCGAAGGGAAGGTGCTTGGGGTGCTTTCGAGATGTACTGGCGTTATTATCTCGGGAGCTCGAAGCACGCTCAGCAAATATCATAAACATTCTACACAGAGATTAATCAACGGTACGATTTGAAAAAATAAGATGGAGGCTCACGCTAGTGGTACCCAGAGCAGAGTGAAGATGGAAGCAACCAGAAGTTCCACGATGATAGGCTCTGGGATTTTGTTCAAGTAGAGATCAAACCACCATACAAGGGAGACGTACGATAGCCTGCACCCTGCCTTTCCGTGAAATGGATGCGATACGCCGTAAGGCCAAGCAGAATGACTGCCATAGGCCACTAGTAGATCATTTGGTAAGCAAGCACTACGAGTAGGAAAACCGATACACTGACAAGTAAGGCGTACAAGGCCACGCGCCTTAGAGTGTAATTGTAGGTACCTCTCATTTAGTCTTAGTAAGAGTTTTCGAGGAGGAAGACACGGTGTGTGGGGGGATTATCCCGCCCCACTCTTAAATACGCGCCATGGGGGTACCCCACAGCGCCTGACCATGACATGACCTCACTGTATGTTCATGGTATGTCATCACGAGCAACCTTCGATCCAGTCAACAATTCAGCGAAATTGCTCGAAATTGCCGTTTTTGTGCATCTATCAGTCAGCCAGTCAGTCAGACACGATCGGTTATTCAAGTACAGAGGGAAATATTGGACGAGCCACTTTCTGGTAATTTGCAGAGTTTTTTAAAGCAAAAAGGGACCATGAACCTGAGAGTGGGGGACTCGCAACAGTTCGTTCATATTGTCCGACTTGCATCAACGATTAGAAGAGTGCTTCGGCTTGATCGGCTTGCAATCTTCCACCAAAGCGCACGTGAGTCACCGATGGAATAATTTATCCGGTCCCCTATTCTGAACGAACCATGCGCGTCCAGCTCCCTACCGAGCTCATCGAGTGTATAGTTCTGGAATTTTGGTACTCTGAGCATCCTTCAGATGACCGGATTACCTTCATGACAGCATGCCCCCTCATCAACAGCATTTGGAAGGACATTTATGCTCGCATTACTTCTCGAGACATCTACGTCCCAACCGTTGCATATCTACTCTACCTCAGCTCTATCATCTCATCCAATGATTCTGCAATTTACCCCACCTCTCTCCCCGATTCCACCCGTACCATAACCTGTTATGTTGATCTCATTAAATCGACGGAAGACGCCGCCAAGGAACCGTATTCAGTGTTCTGCAGCCTGCCCAATTACATTGGCCTTCGCAGGTGCTTTCCCAACATTGAGAGAATCAATCTCGAAATCAAGTTTCGCATTGGATGGCATCGGCGCTTTTTGTATCATCACCAGCTCTTCCGAACTCGCGTTTCCATAGTCCTCGAGCAGGCAAATGCACAGCTGTGTGTGCTACCTGTTGACTGGAGCATCGTCGTCGATGATCCACCAAATGTTGAAGAAGTCGGTTTCGCTCTCCGAGGATCATGGTCTCGCATTCTTTCAGAGATCTCTTTTGACATGGTGCAAAGTGGCCAAAATTTTAGGGAAATATGGTTCACAGCATCAATCTACTCCGCGGTAGATAGTTCGGTATATCAGGGGGGTGCGCGTCATTTTCATGGACGGGTTTTTATCAAAGAAAAAAAGGGTGACCTGCGGGATATCAATTATCGCTTCAAGAAGGCCGCCCGAACATCTTGGAGTAAGATACCTGTTTATTGCATCTGCTACTTTAATGACCACTACCAAACTAGATCTCAAAAGCGTATTTTCCCGAATTCAAGAAGACCTGGACTTCATATTTAGCTCAGATGACGCGATTGAAAGTCGCGCTTGGGATTATGTTCTGACGCAAAAAAGGCTGAATATTTTTCACTGAAGATTGCTTTCGCTGCTTCATATTCTGCTGAGGCCCCGGATCCTGACAATACTAGATGGGTTGGTGGACCGTGAGATGTTCTCTTTTTTTCGGCGACGGTGGAGATGTCTAGCGAGGCGTCAACCAAGGAATTAACCGGGCCGTCGCTCTGCTGTTGAGATCATGGGACTAATCTCCATATTCCTCCCCGTGAAAGGACGAAGTAGTGAGTATTCGTAGGAATTCGATGATTAGTCAAATATAATTTCTCTGGGCACATGTCGCAAGACGGACTTGGTACTGTTCCATGCAGGCTTGATATTATCACCGAGCTAGTAGAATTTCGTACACTGCGATTAGACTGTATTTAGTACGGTGCTCCCAATTTCTCCTTGAGCCATGAGTTTCAGCTGAGCTTACCCAACGGCCTTCGAATATGACGGACATGGACAGAGCCACAGACGGGGAGATAAAACCTGAAATCGCAGGTTGTGCTGGGTGGTGTCGGTGAGAGGTGATAACCATGCCTGCATATTTTTATCCCAGGTTGGAACGACGAGGGATGCTTAATCTTTCTCTCCCATGAAACCTCTGGTGCTCCAAATGATCTAGCGAGGTCATCTCTGCTTAAGTCATATGCTGAGGCTCAGAACAAGAGGGAATAGAAAAATTGGGGGTCGAGGCTATCTGGTGGAGCTTAGGTCTTGACTTCATATGATGCGGCCGAAGGGTAATGTTGCAATCGTGATGGAGGTCTGCATGAAAGGCGATAGCGTTGTCTGTGAACCGTCGGGAAAAGGGGGAAAAGGTTGTCACAGAGCTGGCAGCGAGCTCGAGGAATGGAGAAACTCTGATTGCTCTGCTTTGAGGCAGCGATGGTAAAACTTCGCATTCCTTCGGTAACTTGAATGTCTGCAGTTCAGATAAAGAGAATAAGAGCTAGATGAAAAGGAGGCGTACGGAGCCTGATTTTGTACATGCATTGTCGTAGTCCCTTGTCGTGGTCTAAAAGCTTCGATAGACTTTCGAGTGAAATAGCAATTCAATCGAGGACATTCGGCTCATCGGTCCGGTCCCCCGTAGTAAAAGAAACTGGAAAACTGGATTGATTGGCCACCTCTGCTGATAAGAAAAGCATGTAGATTATGTCTGTCGGACCGCGCAGTCAGAAATGTGCGCTGGCACATCAAATTATCACCGCTCCAATTCCATCCACCTCTCCCAGTCTACTACCACGTCGATACCCGCATTCCTCAGATTTTTAACACACGGAGGTATGGTGAACAAATACTGCATAAGTGTAAGCCTGCGGAGCTTCCCTAGCCTCGACAACATGATGCTCTCGAACAATTTCGGCCCCTCGGGAATATCTTCAGGGAAGAAGATGGATGGGTCGTAGAGGTGCAATGTTAACTCCTGCAAGTCGGGAACCAAATTATTTGTCCCATCCCCCAGGCGAAGAGCCTCATAAACTTTAAGCTGGTCATCATAATATTCGAACAGGTTATAAATCTTGAGATGCTGTAGATTTGGAAGGTTCTGAAGCAGGGTGACGAATGGTCCGGTGTCAATGCAGTCAGTGTCCCAGGCGATACCAAGGCAAGTGAGGTTGCATCTGGAAATCGCGAGAAAATTGAGGACCGTGTCGGCATCATCGGAGAAGGGATATTTGAGCTCTTTGAGACCCGGGGTAGACAAGCAATGGAGGACCGACGGATGCTCGACGTTCAATAGACGGATTTGGGGGAGGTGAACAACATCGTAAGCATGTCCCACAGCCCGCGGTTTATTTTCATCGACGTAGCTGAATTCAGCCAAATGTGTACATTGTTGTAAGAATGAAACGGAGTCTGATGGTAGCCGGTTTGTGGTAAAGGCACGAAGTTGCGAGAGGGGTAAGTCGATGTCATATGCAGAATGAAACCGGACGTCGACCTTTTGAAGGCGTGGTGCATCCCAGAATACATCTAGATGTTGGCGAAGGGGAAAGGATATGGTCAAGGACTCCAAGTTACCCAAATTGCCTCTAATGGGGGAGAGAATATTGGTGAGACTAAAAGAAGGACAATCCCCATGAAATTCCACTTTTCGCCATTGGTGTGAGCGACGCAAAAGTAAGAGCAAGATATTGACGGATATCTCGCTCTCTTCCAGATCGATGGAGAAATTCAGATGATGATTTCCACTGCGATTCAGAGTGATGTTTGCGATCTCCAAATAGCGTACGTCGGTGAGCCCGCTCTCTGAAAGTGATTTTGGAAAGCGGAGGTTGCACCACAAAGACGGCGTTCCGTTGACGGCCCTCTGCCACGATTTACAGATCCGAGTGAGCGTCCATGATACGGAAGCTGGAAGATACGATAACTGATTGGGAGGCTCAGGGTGATAGGGAGGCTCAGGGATGAGCTCGAAGATTCGCATCAGGAGTTCTGGGAGAACAATGCGTATTGGACCCTTCACTGCACATTCGTTTTTGCTTTCCTCAATGCCAGGTTTCATCGCTCTTCCACCCTAAGAGGAATTAGTGTCTTCTACAGCTTTGATTTGAATAAACATACGATGGCAGCTGCGCCAGCCAGCATACCCTGGATATTGGGTGGTTTTGGCCAAGAGATGGACATTGTGTGGGGTATATGGAGAACGACAACTGCATGCCTATATAGACGTCAGAAACAATGCGTATATAGAACAATGGTCCTACCGTTTCTAGTATCCTGCCAGGCCCGGTTGCGATTCCCGTCGCCTCCGGACAAATTCCTACGAGATTCCTGTCAAGTTGATTATTCCGACTTCAAATGCCAAGGCATCTGTTGTACTTACCGGGGCCCCGGATAAGAGCAGAGGACTCTGGGAGTTTTTTTTCGAGCCTGGTCACCATCATTCAATTCGTGATTTTTGCCCAAGCGCTGTTCATAAGGTTCATGATCGAGTGTTTTACAAGCTAGACGGAAAGCTTACGATCATGATAGCGGTCATATGTCCAGACACTGAGCGCTGATCAATGTCCAAGGTAGATCAATGCGAACGATTTACGGCAAGCTACTCTAGGCTCTGATGCATGATGCCCGACTATAAACACGTGTGATTTGTCCCAGCAAGAGATTTTTAGCGAGAGGCACAACTGCGGTTCCAGCAGAAGCCGGCATGAACGTGCATCCAGTACACACTGGTACTTACAGTTATTAACAGTTGATGAATCAGAACTAAGGTGCGGCTGTTGCCGACGGCGGTGGTTGGCAGATTTCGGGTAGTTCCGACTTACTCGGGTCCTCTTCTCTCATGCTGCAAGCGCAGCGACCGCTAGAGAAAAGAAGTCCGTTCGTTTATTCTCCAGTTCAATGGGATATTCCGAAATGCTCATATAACACCGTCTCTTTTGATCTTTGCTGTTACCTCACGACTATGGAGCTTCTACTGACGAACTTCTTCAGCTCTTGACAAGCAGGCAGGCAGTGCAGTGATAGAGTTTCGACCCTCCCTTCTGTCTGAACTCACTCGCCGCTTGGTGTATTAGGGTCAAAATTTTCGTAAAATCTTATATCATTTGTTCAGAGCCCGGACCTCAACAAGGACTCTTTGTGTTGCCATCTAGTAATCACGACAAACCTCGTTCGTTCAGTTCAAATCCATCAGACGTTGGTTCTATCATTATCAAAGTTCTGCGCCAGCTCTATTCAAAGTCGTGAGTTTTCTTTGCTGTAACGGTACGTTTACTGCACCAATGAACTGTTTAGGCGGTCATGAGACTCTCACACAATGATGGGTTGGCAGTGCAAACCCGCCATGACGATATCTCTTTTCCACATTCTAGCCCGACGTGGCATTTGTACTGTGAGCTTCATGATGTCGAGCCATTGGGTCTATGCTACGCGAACATTGATCATGAATTCCTCACAGGTATTTGTTTCCCCTTACCGGAACATTCCCGTCGTTCACGTTAAGGAGACTATGTACCGTGCCGTGTAATGATGATGATGATGATGATGATCGCCCTGATCGGTAGTGACTTTGCGAGATATTCAATTCCTCAAGGCTTGTACGTGGGAGCGTAGTAACGCGGCGACTGGGTATCCGTTTGACAGTAAGTGATGTTTGGCAGATTCCACGGCAAAAAAATTCTGAGACTGATATCGAAAGTTCTCCAACACATGACTTGACGATACATTTAGATGTCTCCATTCAATAGGCCATGCTCGTCCACTCTTCCCCTGCATCACGAAGGTATGATGACACTGTATCCATGCGCATGTCGCGATGTTTTCTACTATTAGCTTAGAGCAGGGTACACAGTCTTCTTATCAAAAGGTATATAACACAACAGATCTTGTCAGCTTCGTCCCTGCTGATCTCGGAATCCCTCGATTATTAACGCAATCAGCTATGCCTTCGTCTATCGTTGAAATGTGAGCACGGGATCAGTTATCCTCTATGACAGTTCTGCTGATACAGACCCCAGATATGCGCCTCTCATGGTTGGAGCCTTTGTGACTTCAGTTCTGTACGGTGTGAGTCGTTATTGCGCTCATGTTACCGCATTAGAGCTGATGCTATTGTTAACACAGGTGACTGTGATGCAGGTAAGCACACTGACCCAATGCGTATGTCCACCATCTCACAAATACTCTTTATAGATGTACATCTACTATCAAACCTCTCAGAGGTACTAAACTACATACCCTCGACTGTTGTTCTTGCGCTGATATCGCCAACAGGGATCCTCGATGGATGAGATTGTTTGTATGTCGTGTCTCTTATGTCCATCAACTTTGATTGACGTTTCATGGAGGTATTCTATCTCTTGCTAGCAGAGACGACGAACACCATACTCGACGTGGGCATCGTCTTCGAACCATTGATTCTGAGATATGGTGCGTTCCCACGTTCTAAGATGGCTACTCCATCAATCACGCTTTCTACGAGGTTCCGAAATCCCGTTGATACGGTCTCCATTGTGTGAGTTGCTCTACCTTTGACTTTCTGATTACGTCGAGCTGATATACACATTAGTCCTGCGAGCGGGTAAGGCGTTCATTGTTGGAATGGGTGCTCATGCTAACCGTTCCTGCAACTCACAGATGGAGTAATGACTGTACGTATCTTTCATTGCAAATATTTCATTCGGAAAATAGCGACTATTTTATCCCAGGTTCTCATCTCGACTCCCGTGCAAATGTTTATGGCATGGCGTATCAAAATCATTACACAGTCCAGGATACCGGCTCTTGTGATTGCGGTATTTTCGTTTACTGCTATGGGTATGTTCATTTCTCGCGTTGTTCCTGACCTTACCATCTCTCTTAGCTGGCGGGGTCTGGACGACGGTCTCGGTCAGTCTTCAACCCGATTACCAGCAATTCGCAGATTTCCGGGCCGCGCCGATAACATGGCTGGTATTCTCAGCCGTCACTGATATATTGGTTTCCTGTTTTCTGGTATATTCGCTGGTATGTAAAGTGGTTTCTACTTATGTCCAGCCTGTTCGCTAATAGTAGGTTTCATTGAAGTCGAGAAAGAGGAATGATTTCAGTAATGATATTATCTCACGGCTCATCCGCTGTAAGCGACGGAAATTCCCTCAAACATAGCATCACAACGCTCATTGACCGATCGTAGACAATGTCCAGACTGGGACCATTACATCTGTAGCTGCGCTAGCTGACGCCATCGTATTCATAACCAACAGCGTAAGTGCAGGCACTATATCCGCGTCATATGGCACTCATGCAACTCTCTCGGGCAGAGTGCTACTGTGTAAGGCACAGACCCAGTTGCAGCGTCAGACTCAAGTGGTAACCATTCTTCTTTAGATTTTTCAGCTGGGATCTCTGTATTGCGAAGCTCTACTCTCTCTCGTTACTGTCTTCGTGAGCATCAAGTATTTCTCAGGGCGGATTACTCCCTCTTACCTTCAAATCAGCCTGAACGCGAGGAGCAGTGCCAAAGCCTTGAAAGCATATGAACCCAATCCACTCTTCAACTCTTCAGAAGAAGAATCATCGACTACACTGAATTTCAGGGTACGTTCCACCTGTAGATCCATTCACGTTAAAATTAAATCTCCGTGATTACAGGCGCCACCCTTAATGAGTGTGGGTAATTTAATCCCACTAAATGCCTATCTCCTGACATAAGTATGACAACAGGTTGCGCCCAGTGACAATGTCTACGAACTTCGGACTGTATCAAGTTCGTCAAGTCCTCATTTGAAGAGGGACTTGGAGGCACCAGAAATATATGTCGAGCAGGAAGTGTTCAGCAGACGAGACAGTGGTATTTCACATCCTTCGGCCTTATAGTCGTTGGCCCAAGCGCGGAGTATGGAAGCATTGTTTTATACAGTATGAGCTGCAACATCTTTTAATAAACCTCCCTCCGTTCAATATATTCGCGCTTCGTAGCTAGGCTCGCCGGCGCTGATCTTCCGATCATAAGCGAGTTAATTCGAACCTACACAACTGCGTACCAAGCAATTGCAGCATTTTGTGTCGAATGACTGCGTGATTGAAATTTACGACAGAAGTTTTCATGAGACCCTTGAGCCGGTGATTCAAATCCGTTTTGAGCTCGTCAATATGGCAGGACAATCGGACGATATTCCACTCATCGTTGGCGAGTACATTTCTAATAATACTAATACAAATATTTAACTAATATACATGTTATTTAGCTTCCAGTGACCAAAACTAGACTCCGGTTGTTGCAGCGCTCGCGTACATGAGTCAAGACCTACTTCCCCGCTAACTCTGTAATTTTGACAGCAATAGCTGTTAACCACAATCAGTCAAAAGGCGAGAGCAGGAATCAACGGATATACACATACACGTTGGGTCAAGGCCCTGATGATCGATTTGCTCCCAAAGACCACCCGAACCTGATGGAGAGACGATGTCAATTGCGGATGAGCTTACTCCACAAATCGTGACCGCACCTTCTTTGGTTGCACCCATGTGGGCATACTTAGGTGTAAGTCCTCGCTCGAGGAGCCATGTACCAAATTTGGATCCGAGCTGTGGTATTAATAATCAGTAAACAGGATAACACTCATTTCTGACGACCATCCAGCTTCACTGGCATTGCGGAAAACAGCCATGAACGGGCCGGAGCATGGACGTCAAGAGCGCAGGAACAAAAACAAACTGACCCCGGTTTTTTTGTTGAATGTCTCCACGACGAGAACGAAAGGACTCGACCCGATCATTTTCGTTACCTGTTGAAAAAAGATATGCTATTAGACAGGCACGACGAGCGTAGTCGAGTCTGTATTCTCACCTCCTCATCCACGGAGCTAAGCGTGGGCTTGTTGATCAAACCCACATCGATGCCTTTTTGTCGGCAGCGAAGTACAGCATCCCAAGACCTATAGAGCATCTCGCCGAACGACACGACATATCCGGCTTTGCCTTCAGCGATAATCTCGTCCTTGCCTGGGATGAACTCGTACCCATCGCCGTAGTACTTGGTTTTGCCGTCCTCTTTGAGTATATAAGGCACCTTGGAGCGGTTGGAGAAGACAAATCGCATTCCACGTT
This sequence comes from Armillaria ostoyae, assembly GCA_902506015.1. Classification (NCBI taxonomy): domain Eukaryota; kingdom Fungi; phylum Basidiomycota; class Agaricomycetes; order Agaricales; family Physalacriaceae; genus Armillaria; species Armillaria ostoyae. The sequence goes on along the minus strand of LR732085.1, from coordinate 2,208,979 downwards.
CGAAGAAGATTCGCTTGATCACGGCGATCATCTGGAGGGGGTCGGCAGGAAAGTATAAAAAGGATTCAAACTCTTCTAAACCGTTATCAGTGAAGAGTGAGTTGATACCAAAGTGACAAGTATTGTCAGCCTAGTGACGTTAGCAACAGGATTCATCAATGAGCGCGAAGGTATTTACTATTTCGTCAACGCCAGAATGGGAGAAATGACAAAGGACGTTGGACCGGTTATAGCGGGCCATGGTGATTTCGGATATCACCATCTCGATAAAGGCAGAGAAGGTTGAGAATACTCCAAACTTGTTGGGGTCGAAACCAAAACCGGCAGCAGCAGAGAAGTTACCGCGCTCCATGACGCCAGATGTAACAAAGACCTCGGGATGCTTCTGGTGTATGGCTTTCAGACCAGTGGACCCTTCCAGGTCACCTGCACCGCTGTAAGGTATGGAAAGCATAGATATTCAAAGAAACATACTGTCAATAACCATAACCTTGTTGGCAGCTTCCTCTTTGCTAAGCCCGTCGAGAACGAGGTTGACGGCTTCGCCAAAAGTGGTCCGATTGGCGCCAGTCTCCTTGGTCGAGCCGATATGAACATACGGCTGCTGTTTGGCCTTTATTTTGCGAAGCATGTCGGCACAGCTCCCATGCCCTCTGGCTTCGAGATACTTGATGGCCGATTCGACAGGGACAGCGTCGTGTCCTTGTATTTTCCCCTCGATATCAACGATACCTGGAGCCATGGGACGCTTGGACACGACAGCTGCCGGCCCTGGGGTGGTGACGATGGTGCTAATGGCGCCCCACAGCGCATCAATGTCTTCTCCTTGGACAGTGAGTACTTTGAGACCGTGTCCTTGGAGTGTCTTTGTCATGTCGAAGCCCTTGAGATATTCAGAAGGATGTCCAGCGATGGTAACGTCATTGTCGTCAATGAGTAGTTTCACATTCAGGCCTTTAGCTACAGCGAGACGAGCTGCCTCGGCATCGTTGCCTTCTTGCTGAGAGCCATCGGAACCCAAACAGAGGACATTCCTATCTTTGTTAGCGAGGGCGACGCCGTTGACGAAAGGCCTAGACGAAAGGGGTCAAATATGCTCTCAATAGAAATTTACATTGACTATTTACCACATATGTCCAAGACGTCCCGATGAGAATTTAACTCCGGGAGTGAGACCGAGCTCAGGATGACCGGGCAGTTTTGAGTTGGCTTCTCGATAATGTAGAAGTTGTTCCGCTGGCAATGCACCCTCCAAAGCGGAAAGAATGTATTGAACCGCGACGCGGTGGCCTTGGAGAAGTAAACTCAGACGAGTTGTGTTTACACGCTCCTGCATACGCACCTGCTTCATCGAAAAGGATTGGCACGTAGCTGGAATGTGAGTGGTTAAAGAGAGCGAGAGCGATGCAGACTTCCGGGACGACATCGTAAGCGCCGCCTTTAAATGATATTAGTATAACAAACAGAATCTACGCCTCGCATACATACCTGTATGCCCACTGAGACCACGAGCAGAACCAGTAGTGGTGAACAGAACGATGGCGTCTCGAAGCAATTGGATATTAGCCTTCAACGCAGCCCTCTCGTCATTTGAGAGCTTAGACTTAGCTGGATCCAGCGCAAGCCTGTAAATCCAACTTAGTGTCTTTAGAGGCCAAGGTCAATTACGAAGTTACTTTTTGAACTTGGTTAAGTCGACGGGGAATGTGCTGTTCATAATGTAGATGTTGATGGTAGCAAAGTAAATGGATTTGTTCCTGACTCCGCTGGTGTTCCACTTGCGATGGCTTACACGAGCTGACGATGACGAAAACAATGACAGCAACTGTATTTCTTATGACGACAGTGCACACGATCGCAGATCAGAAAAACTAGTGAGGCAAGTATTTTGAAATTGAACGTTGCATATAAGTAATGATGGTGCTTACCTTTGCTGTTAATCCTATGAAAGGGCGGGATTTACGCTGTCACATTTCGATATCGCGGTTGATGGGCTAGGATAGTAAAGTGAAGTAAGTAAATGGCGCGACCCTGGTACCGCCCAATCTACTCTTTGACCTCGTCTTAGCAGTCTAGTATTTCTGTTCTGGTGTGCATTTCTTCGGAGAAAAGGTTACACCCAGCTCGCTGCTCAAGCGCTCAAGTTTCAGTCAAGAGAGCAATTCAGTCATTATGTAAGCACGGCGCAAGCGCTTATTCCACAATCCACGTGATGCCGACGCGATCATGTGATGAACAGGACAGGCTGAGAGAATTTCATTATATGAACCTTCCATGCTTGCATCTATGTGTTCAATATCATGTTTCTTTCCTGAAAAGTTCAAAATGTAATTTTACAGATCCAAATCCCGTAAATAAATCTGACTGTCATGTGCATACTCGTTCCCATCCGAATCAAAAAGGGTTAGTAGTAAGGGTAAAAATCATCCTCATACTCCTCATACACCTCCTCCTCCTCGTCGGAAGAATTTTCTGTGGGAAGATAGAGCAAGCCGGGAGAATGATCGTTTACTTCGACTCAAATACGCTTCTCCTGAGGACCAAAGAATTGTGACACGCTACCGTAAAGCTGTGTTGTTACTTCAATAGAAAACTGGGTACAACCATAATTATTGACGGCTAGCCGTGCCAGGCACGCCCACTGGGACATATCGTAAATCTCTCTTGTTTTTTCGCTGATTAAGATAGACGACAGGCGGGGAAATGGGAAGGACACCTTGCGGCGGCGTTTTTTAGACCACTTCACATCTTCCAAATTGTCCACCAGTTCCAATCGATTTAATAGTTTCAATGAGAGGAAGAACTGTGTATCAGCAGGTGAGACAGAACACTGCTGCAAACGCAGTGTTTTCAATTTCGGCAGGTCTTTGAAATGGCCGCTGAGGTTAAGATTGCAGGAAGAGTGGTCGCCTAGAACCTCGAGATATTCGAGGTTCGGAAAGCGAAGAGAGGGAAGCACGCAGAAATTGTCAGATGATTCTGCCGCAAGCAAAGACTCGATCTCATGGGTATAATCAATATGAACTGCAAGGGATCGCAACGAGCTTGGAGCTGATATGATGGGTGTATTCTCCCCCTGGCTTCCCCACGAGCTACGACCAAATTTCGGCAGGATAAGTGTTTCGAGAGATGGAGAGCATGTGAATATAAGCCGCATATCTTCATATTCAGGCCGAAGAGATGTGAGCTCAAGTCTGGTAAGGCTGGAGATCGGGATTGTGTTCGAGGGGGAGCCTTCACTCCCACTAGAACGGAAAGAGCAAATGGAATCAAGTAAGAGGGGAGCGCTTCCTGACCCTCCTTCAATACAGATAGAAAGGCTAACAAGATGCGGAGTTGACACTGGCCGGTACAATGCAGAAAACTCCTCGGCGCCCTCCGCATCGCTGACGCACAAAGAAAGTGTTTTTGTACGCCCAAGGTGGACTGATGTCAACTCCGCGACTCGAAGCCTACATTGCCGACTGAAATGCCGACTGAAAGCCGCCGGACTAAGGGTGAACCAATCTCGACGGACAAAGGTGATATGGATGTCCACATCTAGAAGTTGGGCCTTTGATCGTTCAAGGAAGAGTTCAGCAGGTGGTATATGGTTTGGATTACGTATATAAATGGTGGTCCAGAGCTCAGATGCCTCGATAGCAACATCCCTCCAACGGCCACAAATGCTGCACACTAGAGCAAGCAAGGATCGGTGCTCTATTGGAAGCAGGCCGATAATCGCAGTAACAAAGATATACGCTAGAAGTTCGTTGGTAAACGTTCATTGATTCTGCTGATCGCAGTCGATCTGGTTGCTCGTCTGTTATTGCTACCCAAAGGCTAAGAATCAGGTAAGCTAATGAAGAACTCAAGAAGACAGGCATAATACCTTTGATTTTGGTGCCCTTGAGACCGCATTCTGTTTCTTTCCTTTCCTTTTCTGCTCCATGATAGAGGGCAGGGTACGATGGACGATGGGAGCGATGGGAAGAGTCGACAGCGATGATTCTGATTGGGAAGTGTGACAGTTTGCGCTAATATTACTCCTTATAAACGCACGCACATGACGTGCGCGCATTACCACGTATTAAGCAGCGTATTACTTACCGCGACACACGTTGACCCGTAGGAAACATTTCTGTCCCTTATCTTGACTCACTGCCACTTTTGCTCAACCTTTACTCTCAGCAGTGTCTCAAGCATCCAAGTCGCAAGGCGATGTTGAGCAGGAAGACGAGGTTTTCCAATTTACTGGTTCTCAGCAAACTACGAGAGGCTGGGATTCAACTTGAGATTCGCGCCAAAGACATCAGGAAACTCACAGACGAAAGAGAACAATGAGTCAACTGGAAAGTTAAGCCCAAGTCGGCTTCATTATTCTGAATCTTAGGAGAAATTTGAAGGAGACAGTATTATTCAGATGTTTAAGAAGACGAATATTAGCCCTTCCACCAATTGTCAACCTCAACGCTGGTATTAACACCCATCGTAATGAATCCAGCAAAGCCCTGGTTAACAACTCCGCCGAGCATTTCCAATCTTTTTGCGATTTTGGTTAGTATGGCTAGCATTCATACTCACTGACATCACCGACCTGAAAACAGGGTTATATTTGCCCTCCGGACCATGAGAATCCTCAAAAATGTTAAGGGAGTCACGCCAGTTACGCGTGCGGCCCACTGTGTCTTTGATGGGATTCGTCGTATATGGATGCATCTTCAAGGACGTCAGACTAGGTCGAAGAATATGAACAGAAGGCGTACTTTGTCAACTTGTACGTTTATCTCGTCGTCGAAAAAGAATTGCCCAACATGGACAAGTTTACCTGCCTCGAATGTGCCGTTTGGAAGGGGAGTCCAGCTGGGAAAGACCTTGGTATGGATATGTGTTGCGCGACCTGTGTTTTTCAGTCTTAGTGTAACGACCTTCCTAAGAATGCTCATGGCGTACCTGTGTAGTATCCAGGGAATATCGCTTCAAACAGATCATGATCATGATGAGCAGAATCTTCAGCGTAGCGATCGAAACAACTCACTAGAGAATTGAGCAACACCATTCTCATTCGTCGGCCAAGCACCACGCAAGAACGTCTCTGCAGGCTTCGTCCGAGGAAACGCGCTCAGCAGTCCATTACGCTTTCCACCGACCTGAGGCTTCTCATCGCGAAGCTCAAACGTGGGCTCCGGGTGCCCGGCATAGTGACCAGTGGCGTTAGCATGCCAGATATCGACGAGGACATTGGGAAGAGGTTTGCAAGTCTCGACGTCAATGACACCAATATCGAGGAGAAGAGGTACACCAATCTGATATTCCGCAATGTTCTGGCGTATCGGATGACCGACCTTGTGGTAGTATGGTCCTTCCGTGACGGTTGGGGCTAAATGCCGGTCAGATAACAGGACGAGAAATGGAAAAGACACGACTCACTCAAAACACAAGTATTGTTCTCCATCTTGACTTCCTCGGTGACTGGGGTGCAAGACATGAGCTCCTGCCCAGGCTCTGCGTCGTATGTGCCGTCGGAAAATAAGTCCTGGTATGCAGGAAGCGAGGGGTTGCCAGCGAGGACCTTCTGTGCCCATGTCCTCTTCCGGTACGCAGTGAATTCGGCTACAGCAGGGGCACAGTGGTAGGCTGCCTGCTGTAGCGCCCGTTGAACCTCCCTTTCCTCCGCGGTCTCGGGAGACGAATGGGCCGTAGCGAGGAGAGGAAGAAGCAGACTAAGCAAGGCGTGAGATGGAAGCAACATTGCGAAGGTGGGTGTTGGAGTTTCTGATCACAGCTGTAAATAAGAGGAGCCGGAATACACTTTTTCCGCTTGTCTCAATACTCTCTCCCACAGCTGCCCCGCTCCCCGCAAAGATATTCAAATCCAGTTAGCTCTCGAACCACAGTCTAGATGACCGACGTCGACGTCCGCTCCCGGCGGGCAAAAGAATTTGATGGGAAAGGACGCATGTATCAACGATGAGGAATCGAGGAATGGGCTTAGTCCGTAACCGCTGTGTCAACGTTACATACGAGAACAGGCTCCGTGGATTCGATGTCCAGACCGTCGCCGCGTCCTCTCAGCTCTGTCAGAGGGAGAAACAGTTGATAAAGAGGCCTCCAATCAAATTGAAGGCATTTACATGGAAAGAAAATCCGACAACGAGAATTATGTAATTGATGTTGATGGTGGACCTGGTACAAATTAAATAAATAAAGCAAATTCAAGTTCCCCTCCAGAAATGATCCGAAATAGAAGAGAGCAGAACATATTCGAACAGTTATGATACGGTGCTACAGTGCAACGTGCTCAAAACAATAGATCACGGTTAGACAATAGCAGGAATAGCAATGATATGTGCTTGAGTAGCTGCAGCACTTTTCACTTCTTCAATTTTCCAGCCAGCAATCTCCAGAATATCGGAGAACTGGCGGATCGTCCGCTCCTGGCCATTCACCGTCACCAGCATCTGCCGCAAAGTCATTTTAAGCGTGGTGCATAGGGCTAACACTCATACCTGAAGATCAAAAAGATACTCCCCTACCCTAGCATGCCCAAAGTTTGCAAGAAGTGGCTTCGGCGGCAGAGGCTTCGCTGCACCGACAATACCGCACGCGGATGAGTCTTGGCACGCGTAAGACATAAGTGCATCAACGATAAGAAGTTTCGTCCCAGGACCCGCAGCCTCGCGCAAGCGCTTCAGGATACTGATACACAAAGAATCGTTCCAATCGTGCATGATCCAGCGCAGTAAATAAACGTTCGCTGCTTGAATTGGCTGGCGCTCGAAAAAGTCATGCACTATGGGAAGGCGAGGTATGTTGAGAGAAATTCTGAATAGATAGTTGACTCACCTTGAAAAGCGACTTGACCACTGGACACAGCGTCGGGCAATTCTGCTTTCCATAGCTATATGGCAAGAGGTAGGATTATATCCTCCAGCTACTGATCGTCAAGTGCTTACCTTTCTGGCATCTTCGACGAATTTTGGTCGATCCTGTATAACGATTCTTAGATCTGGAAACGCTTTCGCTACAGGCAAAGTTGCCATTCCCACTCCACCGCCAACATCTACTACCACACTGTTTTTCGGCAGTAGACCCCATTCGAAACCTGGAAGAAAAAAAACAAGTTACAACGAGGACAGAAACGGCTTAGTGACAACACTCCTACCTTCGAGCATACTATGTAATGGAGCACAAGTCATCGCAAGTCCAAATTTCCGTCTCTCGTACTCGTTCTCAGGGAGATCCAACCATTGCCAAAAGGGCAAGTCAGTCTTTACAGCGTAGTTGAACGGAGCCTTAACGTGATCCTCAGAGTACGCGAATGATGGGTCCTGCATTGTCTCCGCTAGATATGAGGTGAACTTGAGAGTATCTCCACTGCTGCATGCGGAGCAGTCAGGAAACGAAGCCTAATAATTTTAAGAAGATTTCCTACGTGTATGAGACGAAGGCAGCTATCCCGACACCGCCATCCCATTTACACTGCGGACTAGAGAAAGAAGATATGAGTATATTATTGGAAAATGACACGTAGACTCCTCACCTTTCTATCAACTTGTCAACTAACTTTCCGGTATCAAGTAAAGACGAGATGCGATTGTGGGCAAAAACATCGGGAGTGACCTCTTTAAAAATGTGCTCTGTAGCTAGCAGGCGGAGCATGCGTGCTTTTATATGACTACTGAGCACGCCTCATCTTATTGAACATCAATGCGAGTCTTACCTAGCTTTCCAGGGCTTGTGCGGGAGAGAGCTGCAATCTTTCTGATATGTAGTCCCTGCATTATCAAGAATTGAGCAGGATAAATACTGAAAGAAAATAGAAATAACCTGAGGCCCAGCTTCTCGCAATATCTCTGCAACATGAAGGTCTGTGACCGTTCGAAGCGCCGCAGGGACGTGGATCTTCAAAAAGCACTTAGTTGAACAGATAACGGGCCATTACTGGGCTCACCATCATGGCCGTCGAGATGAGAGTCAAATGAGCAGGGCGTATGGTCGCCACCAATTGAGCTGTCGCGGCAATAATACAAGAAACCGCGTCGGTAATTGCTGGATCACTGAATCCATTATCTGAAACCTCGCCTTCGTGGTAGGCCAAATCTAGGTCGGGAACTTGAGCTCGTTCTTCGATGATGTCAACGGACGAGGATATCAGATTTGCCAGAGAGCGCAGAATAGAAGTCGAAGCCATAGGTATGAGCGGTGATGAGAGCAATAAATCTGAGTCGCCTAGTTTTAAATGCTGCTATTGTGTCGGCGTCTTTGGCTCGACCGAGATATCACTATCCGGCTGTTCCGCGGTTCCGAAAGTAAGAAGGAGCGTGTCGACGTGGAACTGGCGGGACTAGCGCAGAAATGCAAGCTAGTACCTGCAGAATCCATCAAAACAACTCGGGCCATGGAATGATGATCAATATTCCTCATGTTGTTCCAGCTCAGAATTGTAGCAATTAGCCAAAGGAGAAACCGCCCTGGCTAGGTCGAGCATGCAAGAAATATCGAGGCAAAGTCTAAAGACACGACAGCATGTAGAAAGTCATCTCGGCGTTTGCCGGGTACCGAAAAGAAGCGAAGGGAGGATTCTCATTATTCAAGTATTGTACTTGAGTGACACAGTAACATATATTCGTAATACTAATAATGGAGCAAACGGTAACAGCATCCAAGAATTCAAGCGGCTTTATCCAAGCCTAACTCACCGCGCTTCAACCTCAGCCTATGCCCCTCAAAAACATCGGAAACATAATTCCCGATATGCGCGACATCCTCCATCCTGATCAACTTCTGAACAGCCATATGTTTGAGGATCGTCTTAGTCTCTGCTTTAGCTTCGTTATCCCCAGGTACACGTGCCTTCGGAACCGCATCCAGCTGGTCTCCATATAGCGCCACTAACTCTGCTCTCTGTTCCGGGTATGACGGCTCGAAGACATGTTTACCTAGGAAATCTATTGTCTTTCCTAGGTTGTCATCGGCGAATTTGCCACCAGATTCTGTATTGCCCTGAATGACTACAACAAATGTAATCAATTTATAGCCAGGTCGGACGGACAGAGGCGCTTACTTGGACGGAAGAATTCAAACGCAAGGTCAAAATTATCATCTTCCTGTGCAGACAGGATGGGAGAATCCTGAGATCGGATTTGATGATAAGCGCTGAGGACTACAAGCATAAACCTAGAAAATATGGTCAGACTCTGACACCAATGACAGGCGCGCAGGACAAACAAACCGTGTATATGAGCTATTGAGTTTGGTAGTGTGCCATCGAGCAGCATCGAGTTCCGAGCACTCTCCTTTCATCACGGCGCAGATAGTGGCTGCAGCCGATAGTCCACCAGATACTGCAAGATGAACACCAGAAGAGAAAAACGGATCAATGAAAGCTGCGCAAATCAAAGTTGAATACGCGACTTGTCAGGAGAGAAATGCAACGCACCTCCTGCATCTCCAATTATTCGATAGCCCGGGCCAGCATGATATCTAGCAGCATAGCTGTAATCACTGGCGCTACTTACAAGGGGAGCATCAGGCTTCTTGATAAGTTTAGCATCAACCATCAGTTCTCGAATAGCCGGGGCAAGCTCGAGTTGTCTGAGGTAATGAGCGCTCGAAGAGCTATCGCCTCTCGCCTCTTTGACGGCAGCTCTCATGAGGTTGGATTTCTCTTGGTCCATCACAACGCCCACAGAAGTCGTGCCGTCATGCAAGGGAATAAACCAAACCCAGCCGGTCTCGTCTACAAGACAATGGTCAGCGGTTGCATCGATGAAATTGAACAGTTGAAACTTACCTGTTAATGCTTCAACGAAAATGGAGTCCTCTCGGGGAGTACCAGCCATGTAGCGCCCCGCCCCAGTCCAGTAACCCCAAAAGGCGACATTCATCAATTTATTATTGAACTCTCGATTTTTCAGATACTGCGTTGACAGGATTCCTGTTCGTCCGCTGGCGTCGATAATATAGTCGAATTGAATTCGGCCTGTGTCACCATTCTTCCCTTTCCAGAGAGCGGCAACGGGTCGTGTTTCTTGGCCCTCCACGGGTGTGCCGAATTCAATGTCGGTGACCTTGGTTTCCTCAAAAACTTTGGCGCCAACTCTGGACGCGTATCGAAGCATTAGCTCATCGGACTCTGACCGAATCTAACATTTGATGGTATGTGAGAGATTTCTAGCATGGAGAAAAGAGGCGCTTACGACATGCCAGGAATAATTCTTCGGATCATGAGATATGAAGTCGGAATCTGCTCAGGAACGTCAACGGATCAAACGAGGGAAAGAACAGAAAGTCCTGACATCCTTCTCTCTTGTGCCTGTTCAATTTGAAGGCACCACCAACCTGATATCGACGTGAGTAGATGCTACGCTGAGTCCCCAGAGTCAAACCTCACCTTGCGTTGAAACCCATAGGCATCGAATTCTTTCTCAAGATCAATGAAGCGTAGAAAATGCCTCAAAGCCGCAAGTTGGCTCTCGCCGACATGGTATCTAAACATCGCTGTCAAAGTCTGGTTAAGACCAGCATGAAGATACTGCCTACCTAGGAAATTTATCGGCTTCAAGGATGACTACATCGACATTCTCTCTGGCCAAAACGGCGGCAGCGTACGACCCGCCTGGTCCACCTCCGACAACTAGAAAACGGAATACTGAGGTCAACAAAGATGATCGTGGTTGCGGAAACAGAGGCGAGCAAACCAAGAACGGTAGTCTTCGTAGGCTGGTGGACGACAACAAAAGGTTAGAAAAGCCTGGTGAACGAGACAAAAACATCCTACAATCATCGCGTTCAACTGGAACCAGAGTCGGTTGACAATAAGCTGCTGAATTGAGATCGCAAGATTTTTGCGCGTTATATACGGAATGGGCGGGCTAAGATAGCTTGTATAGCGGCTTCGGCACGCTGGCCAAAACAACAAACACCAATGCTCTAGGAACACCCAGAGCCGATTATCGTGCATTTTCAGCTCTATTCCCGAGAGCTACGGTGAAAGAGTTACAATACAAATTCCTGTTGGGGCATTCATCCGGAACCATGAAGTAGCCAACAATCAATCGGGTCTGGCGGCGTCTAAGGCTTTTCCCCCCAACCATCCTACTACAAGGTAGTCTGAAATCGTTATATCTCAAGAGGCGACATAATGAATTAGGCACCGGGATCGCCGCGGATCATCTCTGAGCAGTCTAGCGCAGAATGAGACAAACCTATGACCGGTAGGAATGAAATGTATATCATGAGCTGCAGTTATCTGACAGCATTATAGATTCCGGACGTACATATGATCTTGAGGATGATGACGTTCGAATCTTTCAGGACCAATCTGATAAGGAACGGAATCAAGTGAAAGACCTTGTCGCAATCAGTCTTCGTTCCTGGTAATACGTCACCACCAAAAGAAAGAGAGGATCTTTAATATGCCTGAATAGACCCAGGGAGATAACGTGTCTCCTTCAATAGCAAGGTAGCGCGGAGCAGAGCGCTCATTCGGTGTGGACTCAACTCTAAAACGCCACAAATTTATATTCAGTAGCCTGACACGGAATGCGGCATGCCGCTGAGCCGGACCTACTACCCTTAGGTCGCGCCTTCGGACGGAGCATAATTTGTGGGCGACGGTAAAGAGCGGCAAAGAAACTTGAGGTATAAATACAGCTAGACGAAGGATGGTCAATGCATGAACGAGAAAAAAACGCGACGTGACAGTGGATCATATGACCGTGACCAGGTAGACTGTCAACTGCCCGCAATCTGCCCTCGGTCTTCGAACTTCCTGGGTTTTCAGACGGCTTTGTCAACGTGACGGTCGCACGACCTGCCACGACAACACAGTGAGGGTTAACGTTGAGTTTGAACTTTGAATTTGTCTAAACTCCTGAGTCGCGTGCTACGTATTCCCACGCCACGTAGCATTCCGCCATTCCCCTCCACCTGCACCACGACGAGCAGCGTGCTCTTCCATGGTCCTCAATCTCTGTGCTTATATTTTCTATCAATATCTTTATTTTTTCATAAGACCCCAGGTTGGACGACCCGCTTGCGCTCGCTCGAAGAAGTTACATTGATTAACTGCGCGTCGTAAAGCAACCTTATTCTGAGCTTATCAAATTACAGCATATCTTAGTGTGTATTCCTTCCTTTGAACTTCCAGTTATATCTCACTTCCGAACGGTTCTCTAAATATACATCGCAGAGCAGGAACATGGATCCTCGCTCTGCCTTATCCGACGTCCCCCCTGAAGTCTTTTGCAAAATATTTGCTCTGGCTTCAGGCGGGCAGTCTCTGAAAACTACACAAGGACTCTGGGCTATCAGCGGCGTTTGCAGCCATTGGCGCTCCGTTGCTTTATCCGACCCGACGCTGTGGGCACGTCTGCAAATAAATCTGATGGTGCAGGTCGAAATTGTTAAAAAAGTTGGAAATCGCAGGAAGGGGCTTGGGAACAGCTTTGATGATTTTTTGAACCACCTGGCGTCACTCGACTCTGATCGTGAGGAAGTGGAGGAAGTGGATGAAATTGTGACATATTCCACATTGGTAGGGGCAGGAGAAGACAACGAGGACCTGCAAGAAGGGGGTATCGACCCTTCTCCCAGGATGCGAAGGGAGACAACATGTCTGTCGGAAGGGGCAATCGCGGCGCTGCGGGAGCACCTGACGCGGTCTCAGTCGGTCCCGCTTTACGTTAATGTATCTGTCCCTTCGACAGCGCCGCCGACTACTCCCTACCTCATTCCGTTCATCGAGCTGCTTCATTCCCAGTCGCATCGCTTCAAGCGGCTTTCCACTGACATCCCTGTCACTCTAATCACACCGGATTACAAGAACTTTGGATGTGTCAGGCATCTCAAGACACACATCCCTCCGTCGTTTGCCTTCGAAACTCTGTCCTTGCCAGCCGTGACGGCATGTCATTTTCTCATTGAAGGCACTTCCACGCCTCCACTCGGAGCTTCCAAACCTAGGGAGAAACCACTGGAGAGTTTACGTGAGCTTGTCCTTGAAAGCCAAAACCCCATCCACGCACAGGATCTCCAAGTTCCCATTAGCGCACTTCAGCTTTCTACGACTCTGGCGTCGCTCACTATCCGGAACCTCGCTCTATCGGTTGCAGTAGTTCGGCACCTTCCCGAGACACAGGAGATGTACATTGTCAAGGAACCGAAGGCGTACATGGCATACCTTCCCGAGGATATCGTTGTCGCGCTCATCAATACAATTGAGTGCCGCTTGGATCATGACTTGTTGCGATCGGTCAGCATCCAGGGGTTCACAGTACCCAAGCTTGACCGCTCACTCTGGCACAGAATCGAGGTTCTGAATGCAAGGGACAATGTTGCTGTCAAGTTCATCAGTCTCTGGCGATAGTTCAGTCAGGATCAGGCAACGTTTATCCAACAAGATTCTTCTAGACACAGATTGTTTCCGAAACAACTGCTCATTCCATTTTAATATGCTATTACCTTATCTCTTCGATCTACTTGTACTAAATTCTCGGGGTCTTCTACACCTCTGTTTCCGTAATATACTCTACCCACATACCTGATAGAACGACTGAAGATGTACAATTACACGTAGCTTTTACTACCCTTCCTCTTACCGCGCTGCTCTCCTGACACAAAGAAATGGAAAGCAAAGCAGTCACAATGGTGATGGAAAGATTCAGGTTTCCGAACTACAAAGTACGGATGTCAGGTATTCGGTTGCCTCATGTAACATGGACCAGTAATAGCACCCAGAGGCGATAAATTGTTCTTTATTTTATGCTCAGTGTTGCTTCTGACCGTACTGCTATTGACAAATTTTCAGGAACACCTTTGTCGCAGAACGAGGCTGGAAGAACGATGCTTGATAGTCAACTGTATTGAAACGGCAGGTGCAGAACAACAAGTGGAAGTAAAGGAATGCATGGAATGCATTTCCGGTATGTCAAATGGTCTCCTGCACTGTGTAAGATAATGGATTTAAAAATGCCAATAGCTATGCACTGACCTTGATTCATTTCCTCCGCCTCTCATGCTCCTCATGCAGCGCATCCCGCAAGTTCTGCAGTTGCACCGTCACAGCTGTGTTGATTCCCTGCCCCGCTGTCGTACGAGCCTGGAACTCGCTCATAAAAGCATCGATTCGTTTTTGGGTGCTTCGAGTTGAGATTGATGTCACTGAGAAAGGCTGTATTCGTGCTGGCGGGTTCAATGGCGCATCCATGGTGGGAAGAAAGTGATAAGGTGATGTAAAAATTTTTGACAGAAAACTTGTCACGTGGCATACCGACAACGCGAAATATGAGTGAGTATTAAGTAATTTAATGCTTGGGTACAATACATTTAGATGCTTGAGAAGGAGAGAGAAATACAACATCAATCAAAAATGCCCAGAGAAGGAAGGAAGTAAATGGAAAGTAAATAAAAATTCTAGTCAAACTCCTGCATTGCATTATCCAGTTCCTCCGGATCCAGATCGAAGGAGCAGTCAAAAGACGTATCCTCTGAGGAAGCTTCATTCTGGGGAGGTGGAGGTGGTGGAGGTGGTGGCCTCTCGACGGGTTTCGGAACCAGAGTTCCAGAAAGAAGCGGCGGCTTAAACCCCTTCTGGTGGGTAGGCAACGGCCTATGTGCAAGCTGAGCTGTCGGCGCCGAACTAACTCGACGCACGCCCATACCTAGCTGAGGGGGAGGACGATGACAAGGGTCTGTGCCTGGGGGTTTCGGTTGAGTTGACACTGGCGGTTGAGATGGGGGTTGCCGGGATATAGATCGTGACGGCGCCACAGAGGAGGTAGAGGGACGGCTTCCGTTAGATGAAAGCGTGGGTTGAGGCGTTACACCTCGACTGGTCGAACGACTGCCTTGCATAATAGAAACCGAGGCTGGTTGACTTTCGTTTATATTGCCTTCGAGCGCTTGCCTGATGACTTCTGTTCGATTAATGGACGACGAGGATCTGAGATTCCGGATCGACGAACGCTTGCTTGGTGCAGAAGGAGCTTTGTTTGCCTTTAAGGACGAGCAAGCCACTGCCTTCTCGTTATCGCCCAATCGAGTTTGGGATGTTGTCTTTGGTTTCGAGGGTGCCTCCGGAGGTAAAGTAGGCGCAACGTGTGCAACATCGTTGCTTGAGGAAGTGGTTTCGACGACCTTGGATGGAGCAGATGGCCGTTTGCCATGTGCCTTCCCTGAACTCGACGTGGGACACTCTGGGACTTCGCCGTCTGGTGACGTTCTGCTGCGTCCCGAAGCATTCTCACTTCGAGTGGGAATTGTCAAAGGGGGTGGAGGTGGTGCTACAACTGCGCGTTCGACATCCATATTGTCTGAACTAACATCGAGCATAGAAACATCCGAAAATGCTGTCGTCAAAGAGGAAGCCAACAAAGAGGGAATTGGCGCAGCGAATGCGCCGCTCCGACGTCTCTTATTAACGTCCTTATAAGAATCCTGTGGTCGCTCTTTTTCTTCTCCTTTGCCTTTTGGGGCAGCGGGCGGAAGCATGGAGCTACGTCCGGCCTTTCTTCCCATCGCAACCTTCTCCCTTCTCCTCGTCTTCGTCTTTAGCGCAGAAACCTGCTCCGAGTTCTCGTCACCAGATTCTGCACTCTGGACTTTTTCGATGAGATTGTATAGTGTGGGTATGGCACCGGACAAATTGGTAGATGTAGGAGTGACATGCGGCAGTGCAGTGGATGCTGACCGTCGCGGAGGAGGGCGGTGCCTAACATTATATGGGGCCGATCGACGCTCTTGAGGGGAACTAGGTCCATCCCACCTGGGGATGTGTTTATTGAGAGCTAGGAAATGTCAGCGACTCGAGTCTCTCTTTGAAAACAACCATACCGGGATAAGTCACGCTCTCTGATGACTCCACTATAAGATCGCGAAGCGCGACGTTGGGAGTTTGTGATGCCTTCCACAGAGCATGACCGCTGTTGTCCGGTGACGACGAAGGTATTTCATCCTCCAAGTTGTCGATATCCATGGCCACAAATGCATCGGGGGTGATATCCATGTCAACCTCACGATGTAGGGTCCGCACTTTGTGAGATATATTGGCGAATCTCCTTTCAAATGGAGCCTGAACAGGTACCACTAAATATCAGTGCCACGGAGAACGTGTGCTTCAACTCACAATTCGTCGCACAGGTTCACCACAATAGCATCTAAATGGCTTTATCTCACCCAAAACCCCGTAAATAAAGAGATTTCAAAGAAGAAAGTCAAACCACTGATAGCTCTCTTTCAGAGCGACTTTGGAGAATGAGCGCTTGCTTGAGAAGGGATAGAACGACATACATATAAAGATCTTCCTCGATATCACAGCTAAAATCCACCAGTTAGTCAACCAGAAAACGCGTCGATAGAGCCACTGCGAGAGGGAATAAGGGAGACGACATGCAGGTTCGAAAACAAAGCGGGCCTCGGGCCGGGGGGCTTTATGCCGGGAAAGTCCGCGGAACCTTCGGACCGTCACCTACCCACGTCCAATCGAAATCAACAGTAAGAACTTACCACAAAGTGTCTCCATTTGCGAGGTACTAAAAGTTTGCTTGATTTCACTACATAAAGTGACTACAGCCTCACCGATAGAGATCGTACATATTATTATTGACGTCAGAATATACAGTGTAGCTTTTGCGAAGTTGCCTTGCTTCAGTACTTCAAGTTGCAAGTGAACATACTTAGTTTCTTTCCGGTTTAGGCTCATCTTGGGCGTATTTCTCTTTGTCAGTTCGCAACGGCTAGTATGCCTGTAATATTCCCAGCTCCTCTTCTATGAAACACCCGATTTTGTGAGGCCATCCCTCTTCAACTATTCTAGAGCCTACGCGAATGGACTATTTCCGCTACCCTTTTGCATATAGAACAAGATCCGAATTAGCACCTCCGTCGCTGGTAAATGCCTGTTATAATATATGTCTGAAGAAGATTTTTGCTAAATACATGATGAATCTGTTCCATTCATCAAATATCTCCAAGATGCAATGTTCGTCGTTCCTTTATAAGTGTTCATGAACGAGAGTGCAATGATGCTATCAGCCTTCCAGAAATTATTTGTAACTGGAGAACCAAATGTAATGACGTACAAACGAGTACCACTCTGAATATCTACTTGATGATTCTAACAACCCCAGTAAGTACTAAAAACAACGAATGAGAGAAGAGAAGAGGAGGAATGACGTCCAGATGCAGGAGATGAGTCTACCACCGTTCTCTTCGCGCGGCGAATTTACAAGCCGAGTTCTAGAGACCGCCACCGATGATGAATTTAGAAGCCGAGATGAAGAAATATTGCTTGGCTCCAGAACTCGAGGAGAGCCCCATGAACAACGAAGATGTCTACCGCCGCTGGAAGGAAACGGGACTTCCGAAGAGGAGCAGACGGATGAAATTCCAAAACACCGAGTGGAATCAAGATCGGGGGTCTTCGTGAGAAGCCGATTATATTGTGGTACAACCTGGGCCAGGCTATGAGAGAAGTGGAAGAGACTCACCTCCGACCACTTGTACGCTGATCAGTACAGGCGCTCAGCGGAACTGAGTCACATCCTGGAGATACTTATAATATGGAATGTCCAACGACTCTAGGTGGGAACATTGGCAGTTCTTGAAGTACGTCTGAAATTTCACGGTTGGATGAGCTCCCATCGTCGAGAATGCGGCTGGCACATTAAAGTGACACACATCCCGCGCTTCTTGTGGCTGCAGGATTCCAGGTCCGAGGATACGCTGCACAGTATGACGAAGAAGCAGGTGCTCAGACAGGCGCCGCTGAGACTAACCACATCCGGCAGTGGAGAGAAGACACTGGGGACGTAGACGGGCAAAGATAGCGAGTGCGCAGAATGACTGTCAGTCAGCCCGAGGACGCTGAGGATATCTCGCAGTATATCCTTGGGGAACGAGTTGAAGAACGTCCACCGCTTGGGTGCCGCATGCATTCGTGTAAGAACAACGGATCGTCACGATTGAAGGGCCCAGTATAGCGCGCTATCAGCCTCCGTAATGGATCAGCGTGTCAGGCTGCCACGGCCAGTTCGAGAGACACCAAACCAGAGATGAGCAAGCGCTAGAATGGCATTCATATTATTTTTCTGTACGAAATTCAGTACGGCTATTACCCCCGCTGCATTTGTTCGAGAAGAATGTGGTAGTTGGGAAAGAGCAACGGTGTTGCGTAGGGTTAGGGTTGCTACCTTTCTGGTAACCGGAGCTGAGATTCCAGAAGGCGCGTAACCTTCACTCGAACCGTCACTTTGACTCTGGAAACGCTATAATATCTGCCATGGATTCACTCTTCTTCTCCGTTTCCTGCCACAGATACTTCACCCATATTACCTGACAACGACAGCCAGCATGTACAGCGAGCGCTTTGTTTTGGATGGCGTACCGCCTATTGACGGTCGAAAAGGACCAGCACTGAAGATGACGGCAAGGAGATACAGAATTCCAAGCGCCAGCAAGGAAAACATCGACGGGCTCACTTTAATATTCGCTCATTGCATCGGATCTCGTGAGTTTCGTCCTTCATCGTTGCTCCTGGCCGTTTTACCTATCCTCACTCCGCAGACAAAGAACAGTGGGAGCCCACTATCGAACGAATTTTCGATCTCCAAGAAGCCAAATCGCCGAGGCATAGAATACGTGAAGCATGGGCTTTTGACTGGCAGAATCACGGCGACGCTGCGGTGCTGAACGAGCGCGCGCTGAGGGAACGGCCTGAAGGAGTTTGTACGTTCCGTTATCGTTTCCTTTACTGGTCCCATACTAAAATAGGGTGATAGCCATATGCGAATGGGCCCCTGCGATCGCCTCATTCGTTCGTTCGCCTCGGATGAGAGGACACCGGATAGTCGCACTAGGCCATTCAGCCGGAGCCGGAGCCATGCAAGTCAAGTCGTCTATACTCCTTGAGACCGAAACTGATATCATCATTCAAGGATGCTGACAACCCAAAGCACCCCTCCATATGCTGGCTTGGTCCTCATCGAGCCTACTATGATCACGGAGGATGTTTTCCGAGCTCACTTTGCCGACCGTATGGCGACGATGGAGGGTGCCGTATGCGCAACTAGCATTCGACGGGATCGGTGGGCAGGTAGGGACGATGCGCGGAGCTGGCTCTCCGGGAGGTTTCCATGGAGGGTCTGGGATAACAAAGTCCTGGATATCTATGTCGTGAGTAATCGATTAATACTACTATTGTCTGAAGCTCAACGGCTTCCTAGAAACACGGGCTACGGGACCACTACCAGGGCGGAGTCGCCCTCAAGTGTGATAGAAAACAAGAAGCCATGTCCTACCCAGATGTTGATGGACATTTCGAGGCAACGACTGAGCTTGCGAAGGTCTGTCACGCCGTGCCGGTGCATGTTATCTGGGGGACACATAATGATTTAGTGTGAGCCTACTCTTCTTTGCGGTCTTTTCATCGTTGTTGATTTCCATATTAGCCCCGATTACTTCCAAGACTGCCTCATTGATGCGTCGCAAGGCCGGTATGTCGCCTCTGTAACGCGTGTCAGAGGTGCGGGACACATGATTGTGCAAGAGAAGCCAGATTTACTGGCGGAGACGATCTGTGATGTATTAGACACCATTGGGGTGAATCATCGGGCTGGACCTTCACGGTCGAGGCTCTGAAACAGATTCCTTTGGTGTGGGGGATGTCAATGTACGATATAGGGATTTGAGGGCATGAATTGAGATTAGTCGACCCTTTTGATCAAGCAAGGGGGTTGTATTGTCATTGGCTTGAGTTGTATTCGCTGACCGTGGATGGTGTTGTAATGGCAGCGTACAAATAGGCTATCCGTCTTACATATTCAACGTACGCCGGCTGTAAGTTTGGTCAAATATCACAAGTCATGAGCTTTGTCTCACGGGCACCCAAACTTGTTTGACACACTTCTATAGTGATAATAAAGCACATAGTAGTAGTAAATGACTGAAATCGGCTGAGCGTTAGGCCAATACATTGGACGGGACGTCTATTACATAATGATTACGCGTTACTGTTGACTAAAATTCGCGCATCGTCGTCTATGACGCATAAGTGATGACCACTCGATAGCACTGAAATACTAATGACAAATCAATGCAAATGCAAATTATAGTTTCTCCCATATGATAACATAAAAGTTATCTGTCATTCTGATGAGTGCGTGCCTGATCAGAAATGTGAAGGCTGGATGTGCGTCATCATGAAAAAAGGAAGTGTTTGGGGCATAGTGGCCGAACGAAAGTCAACCTTTTACCATTAGCTCGGACCCGGGTAGTTCCAGTTCAAGTTATACTAATAATTCTCAAAACCCTTCCTTGGATGTGCACAAAGTAAGTACTAGAACTACCCTACTACGGCCATCGCGCGCGTTACTAGGCTCGCACTGAGTAAATTCGAGGTGTAAGCAAGTATAATTACTCACAGCAACTGACTAAGAGTCCATCCTAAGTACTAGTCCTGACGCGATAGTAATGACATATATATTGCAAGAAGCTTCGCCAGAAACAAAACAATAATGGTTCGTGATTTTTAGTTTGGATCCTGCCAGTCGTTGTCCATTCGACTGACGAGGCTCTTTGCTCGCTTCTGAGGTACATGGACGCGTTATGTCACGGACGAATCGAATCGACGGTCCCGGTGCCAACGTTTGAAGGTCATGTCACTTGGCTCCGTAACACTTCCTGCCTTTCCTTCCCTACGGCTTGCTAGCTCTCTACGCACCCGGCTGGCCCCCAGAGCTTTTGCTTCACACGCCTTCAACAACATTTGCTTGCATCAAGGATCAAGGCCTTTTCAGTCAAGGGCAACCGGCTGGATAGTAGTTGAAGCGGCCTCTCTCTCGCCCCATCGCAGAAACCACGCATATAAGTATTCTCATGGTACAAGGAATGTATGGATCTGCCGCGGGGAATCGTTCGAACCGGCCATTGAGGGATTTCTGCTGAACGAACGTTGGTAAACTCAGATCCGTACCCGTCACCTTCTGAAAAGCCTGGAAGGGGTGGCGTTTGGCCACGGTATCTGTGTTATCGGTAACGGTGCTTGCATTTCGTCGATGCGTTCGTCGGAAGAGCCACATTTTCGGAATTTTATGTCTGATTTTGAGGACCAGTTTGCTTGTAACGGGGCCTGGCCTTTGTAACGTAACGCACGTGGAACAGACTCGCCTTGTTACTGGGCCCTGGCAAGCGCCCCGTGTTCTGATTCATTCCTCAAGCTCACCTTTCATCCACCAAGGAAGTCCGATTCCTTGTCTTCAGGAATACCACATCACTGTTTAGCCCACTCTTGCAACGCTCAACACGCGGACTGGTCAACCAGCTGACTCTTCGTTAAAGTCATGAGAGCTTTGGGCGGTCTTGAAGCTTGAAGAGTCGAAGTTATCTTGTTGTTTTTGCAATAATATTACGCCATGGAAGCTCTTCGCTGTCGTATTTTCGGCTTTTACCGCTCTGAGCTCTTTGCGTCCAATATCATGGCCCGTTTTACACTGGTAATGGACCCTGATTCCAGGCGGCAGCTAGGACCTTTTGGGTTCGTTGGGCGATGTCACCATTACCGCAGCTGTTAGAACTATCTCCGAACAGTACGAATACCATGACGATATTGTATACAAGTAACTGTATCAGAACAGCGCGCGTCAAGTAGTATTAAAGGACAGATTGCACGAGTTCAGTCTGGAAAAGGCCGCTTCTCTTTTTATTTAGGACCCGTTTGGGAGGTTCAATAGATCCGCCGGCCCACGGGTCCAGAGTGCCTCTCCTTTTATAAGCTACTTTGAGCTCCCTTCCCTTCCCCCCTTGACTGAGCCCCACCTTCCGACTGACGATCTATGACTACAAGCTAGCTTGCTCGGGGAACCAATGCCCAGTAGTGCGTCTTTACCGTTTTGTGCTCGCAACTTTCTTACTGGTTGGCAGCTGAGGGAAAGAGCTCGGGGAAGCTAGCTCAGCGGAAGGAGTTGGATTACGGGACCGCGACGAAAGCACCGCCATCAAGTATGTGCATTTTCTACAATTCGGTTGTATGGTAGTACTCACTGCACATAGTAACGAAACCACCCTCGACGAAGAGCTCCGATTCCGATTCCGATTCCGAATACAATGAAAACTGGTACTCCGTCACATACACCACCGATGGGATCTATGGCCTGGAGTCTCCCAGTCAATTGACATTAGAGCAGGAGCAGGGGGGGATGTTCGCGGACATGTGGGCATTCTTGACTTGCAGATTATCGTATTAATGGATTGTATTGGGGTGTACTATCATCATAATTTACGGCCGACTCCCCCATCTCGATACCTGGAAAAAGAAATCGTGTAATTAGCAAGACGAAGAGAGAAGAGGACCAGGCGGGCAGAATGGTATTCAGATACCGTTGTAGAAATAAAGATAATCTCATGAAAGATCAAAATAATAGACTTTTGTGCATCATAGGATAATGAAAGGGAGGAGGTACTAACCATATGCATCCAGAGCGACGACGGGGGTGGAGAGAGAGTTGGGAAAAAAAAACTTTTCGGGATAACCCGCGCACCATGCTCGGGTTACCCGGGCCGAAGAAGTATTTTTAGCACTACCGCGAAATTTCAGCCAACTAACGACGACAACAGTGTTCGGAAAGACATACACTAATCAAGTCGAGAGTTCAACATTCAACGCTCATAGAACATAGGAGCTACTAGCACCGTCCACATTGTGCTACGGATCTATACAAAAACGGCGCGTCGAAATCCACAATTCATGATCATACAGTGCCGAATCCTCCTTGTTTCAGGAACTCTTTCAGACGCTGAACAATCCCATCGAGACCTGCCAACCAGCGTCGCATTTCCTCATCTAGTTTGTCATGCGGCGCGCCTTGGGCAATGCGACTGTAGAAGTCCTTTCGATGGGGGACCGCACGAAGAGCGACCTACCTTGTTATCAATACCAAAGTGACTAATTGAATTCACGCACGACTCACGTATACCACCGATCTAATAACGAAAGAGTGGTGGTGCTTCAAAACAGTATCATACGAGGACTTGAAGCAGACATGCAGTTCACGCGAGGGATTTTCTTGCATGTTCTGCAGCGCGAGGCAGGTGAAGGCGAGGCCCCGCACGAGACGGGTGAGTGAGGGTGCGCATGCTCCTGTAGATGGGCCTATGTCAGGGGTGGGGGGCGTTCTGGACATATTCAGGGCAAACCTGGCAGCATGCGCTCGACCGTCAGTGGTGCTGGGTCGATAGACTCGTATTGAACGCGTACATCCTACACGTATTGTCAGAAGGAGTCCGCCGGCCACTATCAGTCGTACCTTAATATTCGAGCGAATATCAGCCTGTACAAATCCAAATATGCCGGTTCCGAGTAGGTCGAACATGCCGACTAGGCCATCTGAGGCTTCGAGGAATGCACGTGTATCGATGCCGTCAGGATGAATGGGGACGTCTGCAAATGACTGGAAGAGCTTGAGCCACAATTTGGAGGACGAAGATGCTGTTCACCTAAGTAGAACGGTCTGAGTAGAAATTTATGACAAGACATATACTGCACACACCTTTACAGTCTCGAAGTAGGGCTGCATGATGGGAGGAGGGATGAAATAACGACATGAGTTTTCCTGCTGTTGGTGGACCGCGTTGTAGAGGCGTGTGAACAAACTCAGTTTCACGGATACCGGACCGATTTTGACGCCGCTAGTAAGTAAGTAATCGTATACAGAGTTGGTGGAAAGACAGCTGAAACGAATGCAAGTTTACATGGGAAACAGATGAAGGTCCTTAAGCATTTCCCAGTGCTTGGGATTTTGGAGACGTCCTTTCGTTGCAGCGACGACTCACAGCGAATATGGTATGACTTTCGTTCCCCTCGGTTAGAAATCAAGAAGGTAAATTTGAATTTGGATAGATCTAACGTGTATCTTTACCGTAAGCACAGCTAGCGATTTTGCAGTATTTCAGAAAAGAAGAAAAGAGAAGTCGAAAATCACTCAAATTAGGAAATAGCCTTGCTGAGTCATCCTATGATGACATGTGACGGAAAAGGCGCTTCCTTTCACAGCCTTTGCCCCGTCCGCCACTGTAATTCTATCGCTCCATTCTCATTCTCCTTGCATATGGCCCTGCCCAAGGTATGTTCTCCAACATTACTTTTCTCTTCCTTTCTCATTTCCTCCTTACCCTTGTCGGATCTCAGCGGATTATCAAGGTACTAGCAACCGTCTTTTAGCGCTCGCGTGCATTTAACCCAGAAGCGCAGGAAACCGAGCGACTGGTCGCAGACCCAGCGCCGGGAATAACAGCTGCGCCGCATGAAGACAACTTGAGATATTTCGATGTTACTATCCAGGGTCCTGATGGGAGTCCGTTTGCCAGTGCGTTTGTCTGTTCAGTAATCGGTCGGCAGTCACTGGATATGTCCACGCAGATGGCGTTTTCAAGCTGGAGCTTTTTCTGCCCGAGGAATACCCAATGGCGCCTCCCAAGGTCCGTTTCCTGACCAAGATCTACCACCCCAACATCGGTACGTTGTACGACAAGCAAGCGACTTTTGTGATCTCGCTCAGATGGACAAACAGATAAACTCGGGCGAATCTGTTTAGATATCCTGAAAGGTACGTCAGCTATTCTGCCATTCGTAATTGGTGATTAACCGATCGCCTGTGACAGACAAATGGTCGCCTGCTCTTCAGATCCGCACTGTCTTGCTGTCGATACAAGCGTTGCTCAGTGCGCCGAATCCTGATGACCCCCTCGCGACGGACGTTGCGAAGCATTACAAGGAGAACGAGAAGGACGCACAGCGCGTCAGCCAGGAGTGGACACAGTTGTACGCTTCTTAGAGTGATAGAGACGTGTATGAAGAAGATTTGTTACCGTTCGTCACACAACCATGAATTTTGTAATCCTATATCAACTCACGCTACGTTTTCCTATGCCTTGCCGCTTACCTTGATGGCGTAAACTCAGAATTACTACGTGTTCTGCCTTTGGCAGCGGCCAGTTTGTCATGCCGCTTTCTATTCACCATTATTGAGGTGCTCCTCGGAGTCCTTTGCAGATAACGTATACCGCACGATCTTATGTCGTTCCGTACAAGCCAAGCATGCTTCCTGCATTGTTTCATCTCGATTCAATCGATTCAATCCGTAAAATTAATACATGCAAGTCTTTCACCCTGGGTGCACCTCTCAAACTTCTGACATGAAACCAAGTAAGGAGTTCATGCCGTTAAAGTAAGAACACGCTTTGATTGTCGTTATGCAAGCAAGGGCCTCCTTCCAATTGCCCTTAGGTGAAGGTTACAGTAAATGTGGAAGCAGTCTTTGTCGAGAGTAGGTAGTTCAGACAGAGTTGAAGAATTGTATTTATACGGCGGCATGATTACTATCCTGCTCCTCAATAACAAGCTAAATTACAATAACGACAACAATCTAGTGGTACATATTACATCCAAACGCCCATTCTACAGTGGAGCCTTCTCCTTTTCAGAAGCGAGAATAAGACTCGTCACGAAATCATCAACGGCATGCCAATACCCGCGCTGCGCCGATGTGTCATCTACACTCGTTGTCAGTTAACGCTAGGGGACGAGTACACGACTTACTGTGCTGACCACCAGCAAACTCTTCCCATCTCGACACCTCGTCCTCTCCTCGCTTACGCATCAAATCCCTTAGCTCCCGCATATGCTCCGGTGGGACCAGCGTATCTGCAGATCCGCTTAACAGCAACACAGGCGTCCTTGCCGGTATCAGCGGGATCTTCGAAGCCGAATTCCACTTTTGGTGACACAAAAATGTGAACGGGCCGAGGATGGGTAGGACGTGCGGGACGAGTGCAGGGAGAGAGGTAAATGTGTTTTCAAGAATGAGGGCAAAGATCTTGCTTGGGTTCCGGCTGACGAGGTCAATAGCTACGGCACCTCCAATGGATTGCCCGTATACGAACTGCATAACATAAGATATTAGCGTTGCGTCCGGGTACCAAAAGGAGGAATCCTGACAATTCGCGTCTTCGAAAACCGGGGGTCAGACTTGAGGTAGTCCAATGCGGCTTGTGCATCTTGTTGAAAGCCTGACGCGGGGTCGTAAGGACGTGTCAGCGAATGGAAGGACGACAGACGCACCTTTCTCTGAGGGTGAGCCATCGGATTTTCCGTACCTACGGGGAGAATGAAAGAAAGTTCATACGATTGCAAGCAAGAAAGCATAAGTACGCACCCGCGATATGAGACCATCAAGACATTACATCGCACAAGGAGTTGAAACATCATCCCCAGTGGTATTCTGTGTCCCAAGTTGCCCCCATTGCCGTGAAACATAATCACTGTCGGCCGACGAGTCATAAGCTATATGCTGCCTGAGAAAAGGAAAGCTTCAGCTAGAAATAAATGAATGGCGCACCTCTACATCCGTCTCCGTGTCCGAGTAATTGAGGGGAGTAATGGGTATCGTCGAGAAGCGTGTCGGCCGCGGGAGCTCCTTCTTCTGCGGGAGGAGGTAGCAACGTAAGGTGACCCCGTCGGATGTCTTCAATTCAACGTCCTCGTGGTGCAATCCGAATGAACTTGGAGACTCGACAGCTGGACGTCGATGTGAGGTAACGTCCCGAGGAGAAACAGAAAAGACGTACTGTCCGCTTCTGGACCGAGACTAATGTACGCCGACGGGTCTAGGAGGGCTCTTGGTCACCGAAATCGCCTGCGACAATGGGCAGCACTCACAGATGAGATAATTCTGCCCATAGTACAGCAGCGCTGCCGCCGTTGCTGTTACTGTCGCTACAGTAGCGAATGCCCCCTAATCCATTTCATGAGCAATAATTCATTGCAATATACGCGACTACTTGCCTTTGCGAAAGTTTCAGCAGACGGCAGGAATCCCGACATTGTGGATATTTCGTGATGGTAGAATGGATCGAAGGGAACATCTGACTTCCGCGACAAATGAGGATCGGCATTGTTTGTTTGTGAGGACACAGGCAAGCTTTCCTAAAATAGATAGGTTTGCCTGCAAATATAAGTAGCATATTTTGGCCAAATGTGGGACGATTTGGGGCCAAAATGTGCAAACTCGGAGGGCGGGACCAAATCATCTGCAAACCTTACTTATTCTCCCCATTTACATTCATACTTAGTGCCAGTCGGCTAGACAGGTACCTCCCGACACCTCGCTAACTCGGACAAAGATCCCATTAATTCCTGGGCAAACCTTGGCAGGAGCTTCCCTGAGCCTAATGAAGTTGGTCCGATTTCATCAGTGATTCAGTGCCGTGTCAAGTCGCGCTGTGGAAGTGAACATTAGCTGAATAGTCAATGGACATCTACTTACTCGTTTGGCGTCCCGCTCTATCTGACCCGGCCAGATCAACTGTTGATGCGAACTTGGAGCTTGGGCAAATTGGCGGAGTATATTCAGTAGCGGGTCTGGTCTTGGCTAGTCGTCTTCAAAGTTCTTCCAGGCGGAGGTAATCTGGATCAAATTACGGTCATCGGCTGTACATAACGGTGCCGAGCGTTCTTATGGCTTGTTCGCGTCGTCGCACTGGGATGTGATCCCTTTTTTTTCGGCGTCAACTACTTGGTTTTGATCCTCCGTGGTGCATGTATGACACTGTCGACTCTAACACTGCGGAGATCCCTTCACCATAGCGTCAAAGGAGTCTTCTTTATCATACGATTTACGATATCCCCAAAAACGTTTCATGTTCGAATATTGAACAAACTCAAGAACCACCTCCCTGAAATTTTATGTACGTAAATTTCCATCTTATGTTTCTCGACCCTGTCTAAGCGGGCACGAGTATGTTAGCTCGGAGCTCGTTTTACTCCTCTAAAGCAACTTGGACACTTGGACACAGTGCAGGCCCTTCTGTGGTTTTTGTACCAACATTGAGTATATTGGACCGGCATTTCAATTCACAGACCAGGAAGAGAACAGAACATGTAGACCGCGGCGCGTCATCGATCGCGCTAACGGATGCCGCTTCATGGTTAAGGACAAATCGTCTCCATACCATCTTGATCTATTAGACTCTAATTTTTTTCAGATCCGTGATTTTTCTACAGGAGGTGCCCGCCTTCTCTCAGGCTGATTTTTCTATAAAGGCCAACGCGTCTTGACCGTTTATTCTCATCTCCCTTCGTTCTCACTGTCATTCTTTCGAAAACACAATTCTTAAACCTAATGCCTTCCTTCAGCACCATCCTTTCCTACGCCGCCCTTGGGCTCGCGGTCTTTGCCAGCGTCCAAGCTGCTCCTTCCCCCGCGCTAGAGACCAGCTTGGCCACCCGCACTCTCGACGCACGTTGTGGATGTACTCCTTTGCCAGCGCTCATCACTGGCACGGTAACCAAACTGAACGTCATCCTCGAGCCCGTCAGTTAGTAGCCCATCTCGTTTTGTTCCTACTCACCAGATACTTATCCTTCCCCGTCGCAGAGCACGTCACCTCCGAGAACTGCACTGCAGAAATCCTTGTGCCTATTTTTGAGGACGTCATCGGCATCCTCGAGGAGGCCCTCTCTGAGGTCGAGCTTCTCCTAGGCTTGGCTATCGAGGTCATCCTGTCTACCAGCAGTGGTGTGCTTTCCGTCGTTGACCTTTGCGGTCTCCTCACGACTCTCATCAACGTAAGTACCCGTAATACTTTCAGTACTGCCTTCTAACTCTGCCTTGTCGCTCCCAAGCTCATTTGCGGCGTTGTTGCTCTCGTCATCAGACTCGTTGCCGTCGTCGACAGAGAAGTCGTTTTCAACCTCCTGGGACAAATAATGTATGTACGCTCCTCCGGTCGTCGAAGCTATCCTGACTCCCTCTTCTAGCACCCTCCTCTGCCAGATCCTCGCAGTTGTTGTTGGTCTTGTTGACGGTGTTCTGGTTCTTCTCACGACCATCCTCGTCAATATTGTCCTCCCCCTCATTCTCAACCTTAGCTTGGGTGTTGTTTTGAAAGACGTCTGTATTGTCCTTGGCCTCACTATCATTTAAATCTCTCTATCAAAGCAGATAGCCGTGGCGCCTTTTTCCAATGACTAGCTTTGACATTACCGTATTATTACTTTGGGTTATTTACGTGCTTTTCATGGACTAATTATTAAAATGCATACCGGTATTACCGAACTTCTTCTCACCGCCAAGCTTACCATCAAACTTAACTTACCATTGTCGACAAAGAAGGCATTTGCAACCTCCTGGGACAAACAGTATGTACCCTCCTCTGGTCCTCGAAGCTAGTGTTCCTCGAATCTTGACCTGCTCGGTTCTGCTGTTACGGTGACGGTCGTCGGTCCAACAGCAAGGATAATTTTGCAAATTTGCCATGATCTATTATTTATTTAAACAGTTGGTACATACAATGAAGGGAGTTTCAATGATGATATAGAGCCTGTGCTACGACCATTCAAAGCAACAGTGAGACAAGAAGAAACGAACAGAAAAGAATTTTGTTGCGACACAGGAAAGTAACAGAGACTATTGCACACAGCAATAATGGGGAGAGGGTGGTGGTGCCTGTTTCGAAAGTGCCGCGAGAATTTCGTCCTTGAGACGTTGCAGCTTCTCATCCATTTTTGCTTCTAGCTTATCTAATTCCACTCCAAGTTGCTGTCGATCTACTCGATTAGATATCTCGGTGGCGACGTCAGCTACGCATATATCCTTTAAATGTACTCCACAAAAATTGTAACATGTACACACCGCTGACAGGACCGGTATTGAGGTCCTCGTCGGCCTGGTCTCGAATAATCATAGACTGCCTAATAATCACCACTGAGTACGAAGGCAGCACACGAAATCAGAAGGGTGGACATACCTTCGGCAGACACCAGCGTAGTAGAGCCCAGTGGATGAGTCCGAGGGCAACCTACTCCTCCTCACTGGCCAGACACGGGTTCACACGATGCACTCACTTAGTCGAGATAGTAGGGTAAGCGCACCTTCACTCTCCGCCCTCAAAAATAATGGTTGGACCTTGATATGCATGGGTACATCAATGGCAACTCCCCAATCATCGACGGAACTGTTGCTTTCGCCTTGGCGGAAAGGTGGAGTCTCTTCCGGCTCGGACGACGCCAGACAATGGACGTTCTTGGAGCTCGTAAAATGATATAGTATATCTCTACTGTTAGGCAACGAGGATGGGATTGCTCACTGTGTGACGCCTGCTGCTCCTTTTCCTGGAATTGCATCCCGGTGGTCTAGACTACTCAAGGAGGAGCGCGGTGCGACCGAAAAGCTGTAGTATCCATGTCAGGCTGAACGACGACGAAGATAGGTGAGCTTACCCTGAGGAACTATGGCTCCTGTCAGGGGCAGCTGCTTCGTGAGATACTGGTCCTTGTTGAAGACCATTGCAGTGGGGATTTTTCCGACGGCGGGTGGTTGATGGGAATAGGTGAGGTGAAAGACGGCGCAAGAACTGCGGAGACTCTGTCATTGCACGACTCCAAGCAGGTGAGCGCCCTCCACCCTGTCGATCTTTCACCAAGACATCATTGACAAATAATCACATGTTATGGTTGAATACGTAGACAACCGCTTCCATACTTTCGAAAGATTGCGATAGATATACTAGACATGAATCGTGAGTGCACATGCGTGCAATGATTATACAATGCAGAAAGAACGTTCTAGATATACCATCTTCCACTTCCCCCCAAGCCTATACCTGCACCCGAAGAATTATTTCCGTCTGGTCGTGGGCCAGGATTAGCAGGGTCATCATTTCCTTCATCATCATCTCCATCTCGCCGACGCGGGCCCGAAGGATTCTCAGTTGGTTGATGCGAGTGTCGAGGGCAACGCCGATTCTGCGGAGGAGAGGGACCTTTCACCGCTTTGCGACAAACCGGACAGGTTCTCGCCCCTTTCAGCCATTGCTATAGACATCATCAGTCCAAAGAGTTCAAGGGATAAACAACATGAAACGAACCTCAAGACATTCTTTGTGCAACCAGTGAGAGCAATCGTTGAGCTTCATAACAGGATCGGTCGGGGAGTACTAAAACACTGATTGAGAACACGATACGGAATGAGAGACGGAAGTAGCTCACATCATCCAAACAGATTGGACACCGGTGATCACTATCGCTTGTCGACCAATCCTTGAACAAGCCTGTCTTCATGCCCGAGATAACATCAGCAGGTGTAGCTTTGGGTACGTCTCCGAGGATCGAACTGAGTGAGAGCAAGCCCTCATACGAATCATCAAAGTCTTCGTCTCGCTATAATCAACCAACTCAGCAAAAATTTGACACGATCTCAATCAGCCTTACCACAAAATCGCCCATTCCAAATCCACCGGGCCTCGCCCGCCTAACCCTCCAAGGCGCATGTATGAATTCCAGATTATATAGATCCAGTGGCCGGAAGAGTGAACCAAAACCTTCATGGTGATGGGCTCTCATATAGCGGGAATTATTACGCGAACCACGAGCTGCAGCAGCCCTAGACGGCAGAGGCTCCGCTGACGGTCTTGATCCAGCCGGTCGTGGTGGGGGTGAGGGCCGACGCCGAACCGAGAATGACGGAGGACGCGAGCCATTTCGGCTGCAAACAATATTCCTCATTATTTCTGGTGTATTGCAAATAAAGGTGACTAGACATACCTTGGATCGTCAAGGTCACCCCAACCTCTGAAGACAGTGCTCGTAGCTGTCCTCCTTTCATCGCGTCTTTGTTGTTGTTGTTGTTGTTGTTGTTGTTGCTGCTGCTGCTGCTGCTGTTCGGTATCAGCACGCTCACGCTCTCTCTCCCTCTCCTGCTCATGATACCGGTCAATCAACTGCCTCGACCGCGCCGAGGACAATCCGTCATGACGAAGCACCTCCAAGGCATGTGAGAATCCATCCATGTCGGGTCCAGAGGTGGCAGACGCCTGTTCCAGTCTCGAAGCTTCCATTCGCGCCCGACGGCTAAGGTAGCTGTGTATATCTGACGATGAACGACGAGGAGGCTCTTCCTCTACTACACGCCTTGAATAAACAGGCCGAGGAGCGGTGCTGTCAGGGGCAGTCCTTCCGTAGGCCATATTAGTCCTGCGTGGAGGTAACCGGTCGCCCATGGCATTCAGATGTTCAGGAGGATTTCGGGACAAGCGATCCTAGTACCTTCGTTTAGTTAAAATATCATAAAGTTATCCCGCATCAAGCTTACCATAGGATGTGACCTCTCCTCCGTCCTTAATCTTGAAGGAGGAAAATCATCCTCAAATGGAAGCGGGGGGATAGACGGCGGATGCGAAGCTTCGCTCTGCTGCCTCGCTCTAATCCTGTCAGCTTGCCATATCATCGTATTGCGAAATGGCCCAGGGGCAAACGCATTGGGATCGATACTTATAGTATCTGGGCGGAGAGCAGCTGCACTCTGTCTTGATGGAGTCGGCGCAGGTGGACGGCGTTCAGGAGATGCTCCTCTTTCAAAAAGTTCGGAAACCGTGGGATCAACAGGTGGTGAAGGTGGTAAGCCATAGGGTTCTGGTTCAGTAGAGTCTGAAGTGTGGGGAATGAAGATGGCACCAAGGTCTGGCGGCGGAATTGAGGGCGGGATCGTGGAAGGCTGCCGAGAAAGAAGCGGGTCGTTGTAGAAAGGAGAATTTTCCTGTCGACCGTTACGGGTCACGGCGCGCGCCATATCAGATATCGTCGATGACCGCGAGTCGAAGAAATCCACCGACAAGTGGCGTTCAGGAGGACGAGGAACCACCCTGCCGTTACGTTGGTACTCATCGGCTGACGGACGCGAAGGATGATCATTCAAACTAGACGACCGACGGACCGGACTGTGAGAGGGAGAGGGCCTGGATGTCGAGGTATTATGATAAGACGATGAATCAGAACCTCTTCGTAAAAGATAGGCGAGACGTCTCTCCCTCAGTGCGTCAGCAGTGCTGGTACCTCTTGTACGATCTGATGAGGAGTAATTCGGCAAAACGCGGACAGGATAACGGAAAGTGAGGTCCTCCTGACCGTTGGAATGAGACTCGGGCCGATCAAAAAGTTCGGACCAGGCATCTGCACGCCTTGAACTTGAGAAGCGGCCTCGTTCCGGGGGCAATGCTAAGTCTTGCCATTCATCGTCGGAGTCGGGCTCTCGCTCGGGCCGGGGTACATCGCTCTGAAGGCGCTCCATCAACTCAGCGTGAGCATTACGCCTCCGTATTTCGGATGCACTCTCAGATATCAGAGAGTTTGATGATCCGGGTCTGGAATACGAGCCATAGGCACGAGTTCGAAGACGTCGGAGTGTTGGAAGGACTGGAGATGGAGAATGTGAACGAGCGGAAGGCCTATAACCTGCTAATGACCGTAGCGAATCTGATTGTGATTATTTTGAATGAGCACCTGGTCCGCCGTCAATGAATAAAACAGACCTTCAGAGTGTGCGGTGGCTAAGCGAGGTCCGACTGGAGAGCGAGAAGGTCTTCTGGGCATTCTGTGTATCTGTTCGGACTCTGAGATGCGCTCATCGATATCAAGCCAAGCCGTAAGACCCGTTTGGGTATCTCTGCGCCTGCCGCGTTCTTGATCTAAACGTTAATTAGAAGCTGAATCCAGGAGGACAGCCCGAATGCTGACCAGATTCAGTCTCTCGAGGATCCAATAATCCCTGCTCTATATATCTTGAGTTGTTCTCGAGAGGGTCGGCAAGGGGTGGCAACTCCAGGTAGGGTCGATCCTCCGAAGACCTTTGGTCCCTAGCGGCTGCTGATAAAAGAGCATCTTCATCCCAAGGCGAGGGCTGGTCTTCAAACCATCTCTCCAGCGCACGATCTAGATATGAATAGGCAGATTCAGATTGGCGACGGCTTTGAGATGAAGATGAGCGCGTATTCATAGCTCTGCGAAATGCAGCGCGATCAAGGAGTGGTCGAAGTGCGGGTCTGTCCTCTTCCATGGAGCGATCTCCCCGTGCATCTTCTGACGCGTTGGTTTCATCGATATCCCGAAATACAGAGGTAAGATCTAAAGAGGATAGCTGAGAGGAAGTGAAGTCGAAACCATCACTGAAGCGAATCCATTCAGTGGAAGGCAGACTTAGACGAGAGGTCGGATTTGAAGTGGGGTTCGGGGCTGATGAGGAAGATGAGTTTGCGCGGTGTCAGGGATGTCAAACAATTACTCACGTCTTTCATCATCATCAACTGGACTCTGGCTGGAAGCAGCCCTATTAGAACGGGGAGATGAAGGTCCAGGTAGATTTGGTCGTGGCGGTTCTGGAAGATCTGAAGGGTCATATGGCAACAGAAATGGAATAGATACAGGTTGTTGTTCTTCTGCAAGAGAAAGAGGCGGCAAAGTCGGAGGAGGTGTTGGGGTTCGTGGCAATGTGGGTGTCCTTGAGTGGCGCAGAACAGAAATTTGGGTATCGAACTCGCCGAAGCGCTGGAGCGTGAGACTGAAAGGGTCCTCGTCCTCGCCACGGCTTCCGGACCCGTTCCTACTCGGTCGGGAGTCCTCTGCGGATATTGAGGCTGATGGCTCTACCGTCAAAGGGTAATCGGGCATCTCAATATCCTGGATGACTGGGGTAGGCAACCGCGGCGGTAAAGGCGGTATGATTACTGATTCTTGGTCGACGGCAGGGGCAGTATCGCTGCCAGACGGGCTGGCCTCGCCAGAAGAGACGACGGTGGAAGATCTGGAGCTGCTCGAGGAAATACTATGGGCAGATACGCTGCTCGCACTCCTTGCACGTTTGTTGCGATCCCTGCGCCCTCCATTGTCCGTCGAGCTCGACCCTACATCATTGCCAGTCGTGGGACTTTCCAAGTCGAATCCAAATTGCTCAAAAGACCGCTTGAAGGACGTTGCATTCGCCGGCAGAGTAAGGTGAAGCTGCGGTGGGCAGTTTGCAGACATGATCCCAACGGTCTGCTGAGGAGAAGATGAAGGTAAGAGACAAGGATGCTCGTGGTCGTCGCCAAGTAAGTACTTTGCCGAAAATGACGAATTGACTTTTTTGGACATCCGCGAATTCAGAAAATAAATTCCAAGTTACATAAATTCCTTCCATTATTTCCGCCAACCAGTGGCTAACTCTACGGGGTTCTCAAGATTAAAATAAATGAACTATAAGTGCTCCCCTTGTTCCTCAAAATGATCCAAGGAGAAAGATCTCAAATCATGTCTTCGAGCCGCTAGGCCCTCAAAATCAGACACTCTAAGAACACAAATGCGAATGCTTTTCAGGGACTGCGACTCCACTGGGATCGGAATACGCAGGAGACGGAGAAGCTACATTTCTGCCGCATGTCTCCGAATCATTTTTTGCCCATTCGAAATTTCTTCTTAGATACTAATGGAGGCCTTGGTGAGCGTATTGTCACTACGAAGTAACAAACATCTTACGCGTCGGAGCAACTTGTAAATTGCGAAGAGTAGCACCGTGAGAACGGAAGACAGGGTGGCTGACAGGATGGCATTACTGGCGGAGAGATTACATGTCGATGCACAGCTTGATGAAACATAGGATATGTTCGGCGTAGATGTCGACTCCACACCATAATAAACAGTGCTAGATGGGGAGCGAATCATCATCCTTGATGGATACGTGGTACCTAACACATACATATATAACTTACCATCGTCTTGAAAGAAACTCACTCACCATCAACGGCCAGGATCGGCACTTCTTGAGTCTCATACACATACGCCGTCGGGAGCCCTGCACGCGAGCTACTTGGAAGAACTTCTTGGGTAGGGGGGCCGCCAGCCGTCTTGGGCGCTTCATCGCCGTCACTTCCCACAGGCTGTGTTTCCTGGGACCTGAAAGAGACCAGGTTAATCGACGCACTATCAACGACAAAACGCGTACACAATCCCAATACTGTCGTATCCCGTGTCCGGCACGCCTGATATGTTGATGACACGCCTAGGTATGGGGCTGGCACACGTCGTTTGGATCATCGCGATGGTGATCATCAGGGTTATCATACCGTTGAGTTTGGACAGATCAGGACCATGGTCACAAATACGTTGAAGAGACCAGGCTATTTTATACTCCACAACCACAGCACTTTGGCGGCTGTTCCTCTATAGAGTCACCGTTGACAGCAGACAGTACCGTTAGTATGAGAAGGCAACAGCATACAGCTTCAAGTTCAGGGCCCAGGGTTCTGAAAGTTTCCTTATCAACATGGCTGACAAGGATTGTCCAAAAAATGAAATACCTTAATGCCTTGAATTTTGAGAAGTTCCGGGACTCGACTTTGAAGTTATTCGACTCGACGACGGTGGAGCTCCTACGCTTAAGTCATCTATAAAGGTAGGAATCTGCTGGTTTGGCCTTTCTGTATCACGATCATCTGACCGGTATTAAAACAACTTGAAGTATCCAAGGTACGCCCGGCTCAAGATGGCGGCAGGCAGGCGGGGGGCTTCGACAGGCTTCGACAGAACGTCTACTGGACGACAAGATTGGTTCTTCTGTACAGCAGAAGCGGAGTCTACGCCTGGATGCTGTGAAGGAACCCGGGGCGATAAGGGTCGATATAGAGCTTCCTGGACGAGCTGGACAATGGGTCCCACAGTTTTAGCGATAGAGATGTAGGAACGACCCAGGGTATGGTCGGCTGCATGCAAAGGCGGGACCTTCATACAAACAGCTAGAACCGTGATGCCTAATTCCTGTGGGCTGTACTCAAGACATCTTTTCCGGTTGCGTTCCATTACTGCAGCACATGTTGGCGGGCTTTACAAATTCGTTGCCGCGCGAGGTGACTTTGCTAAGCTCCGGAGTGTGATTCCATCAGCTTGGATGAAGGTACAGCACTAGAACATCAGGATGATGAGACGCTGTAGGTGTTAATTGGACGGATAGATGGACTCGCTACCGGTAGGCTTCACTGGTAGGAGTGGTGGTGCACCGAAGACAATTTTGTGAAGCAGATAGCTGGATAGAGTACATCAGAGAGATTCTGCGGTGAGGATGAGCTGCAGTACGGACGGGTTTTTAAACAGGACAAGGGTGACCCGGCCCGGAAACACGGGACATATTTTAATCAATTAGTTAACAAAATTAATTATTATTTTAATATTTAGCGCGTCCGATAAGTCACGTGACTATCGTGTGACCTTCGCGTCCAGGACCGAATTACGTCACTCATCGTCGCCTTCTTTCATTCACGCCCTTGCACAATGGCGACCGAATGTATTCAAAGTATATTGGCCGCACTTGCTTGTCTTCTCTTGGGTGTCTTTTCCAGTTTGACCACGGTTGTAGATGGAACTTTTACTTTGGGTATGGACGAGCTGCCAATTCAAGCTCGAGTTAGATCTGACTGCTTGCTTCTCAGCCGCAGGTCTCCTGAATGAAGACTGGAGGAATCTCGGGAATATACTTGGTGACTTGGCCAAGAAAGGTCTCCAAGAAAGGGAGTCCGAGAAGTTGCAGCGGAATAAGTTCAAGGCGGTATGCCCTGTTTTATCCTATTCACACCTCAGTCTTACCGAGCGCAAGGCGGTGGAATATAAAGCGTGCACCCTACGCGACTGTGTCAAGATCTTGATGGCAGGAACATTTCGCGAAGAGAATCCATCCATCAGACAACCGTACAAGAGGTGTATGGAATATTATCACATGTAATACCTTTCTTCAAAGACCAGGAAATTATTAACCATCTTCTAGATCCCTAGCAACAACCCTTCTCGGTGTCGAAACCTTGCTTTTTTACATTCGTGCCGATTGTTCAATGGAAGAGATGGAAAAGCTTGCGGAGATCGTTCAGATAACGATGGACATAACAAGGTCCTTCCCAGACAGCCTTCAAGCACTGATGCAGGCCCTTGATAGAATCACCGATGAGGAGGATCGTGAAGAAAGGGCAGATAGGTGGTGTGTCGGCGTAAAGAATTGGCCTCCAATTCCAGAATTGCACGAACTTCAAAGGCGTCGTCTGGCAAAAGCAGCGTAGTGAGGGGTAAATTAGATAGGAAGTGGATCTGGATCAGATCAATAACACAGCACTGCGTAATTGGACACAGACCAGAAGATTGATAACATGGGACTATGGCCACATCGCTGTAAACTCGATAAAATTGACTTGGCAGCCTCAATGTGTAAGTTGTAGATAGTTGTCTGGGCAACATCAAAGGGAAGTTTTGCATTGTAAGTGACCAACGTTCGATAGATTTTCGGCCACCACCGTAGTAGCAACAATTGGCACTTCGATAGTTTATGCCACCAAGCAACGCAATAGTACAGCCTGAGCTCTAGAGATGTTGCCGACACAATATATATCTGACCTGCATACAGGGAATTCCGAAGCCAACGGTTTCTGAATCGGAACAGTTTCTGGGGGTAGATTCCATATCGCGTATTTCAGTCATCTCATCTGGTCATGTCTGCTCGGAACTGCCACTAGATTGAATATGGACGCAGGCGAGTATAATGGAATACACATACGATGATTCCCCGTCATAGCAAGACTACGACGCCGTGTTTCACAGTAAAGGTAGTTCCATTACTGACTCGAAACCCTTGTTCCGCATTGCAGTCATGTCTCCACATGGGAAGCTCAACCGTCCCAAAACAGATCATCGGATGCGCCAGAGAAAGAGGACTTGACATACAACGGCAAAGAAAACTTGAGCGTGGAATATCAAAGGAGATATGTCTGTTCTGCCCGCCTTCCAGAAACGATGGTTGATACCCCATATATCCTTCCTTCGTTCTTCGCGATAGATGCGACTGTGAAAGGAACGGGCACCGCCAGAGCACGTCGAAAGACTTGAGTTCGGATGAGTCGGTTAAACATCTTCCGCTGCCTCGGGCTGTGTGATTCAAGAAGGAGCTTGAGTTCGAGGTGGATGTTCTGGGTGTTAGGGAATCATTTGCGAAAGCCGACGTAATTGGGTATGCGGCAGAATACTATGTGTGAGGGCAAGGCTGAGTCGCTGAATGATTTGATGAGATCGACGTGACAGGTGAAGGTACATGTAGATTTGGGAGAAAAGGGCAGTAGATGGAAGACTTTTTGGAACGGATGATAGAGCTGAGGTAGAATAGGTATCCGACAACTGGGACGTATATATCTCAAGATGCGATACTGGCATAGACATCCCTCCAGAGGTTGCAGACAAGGGAGCATCTAGTCATGAAGGCGATACGGCGGTCAGATGGATGTTCAGCATACAAAAACTCGGAGATGATAATCCCGACGAGCTCGAAGGGCAGCTGAATGTTACAGGCATCCATCGAAGAGAGACGGGGGATGGTGTATATGTCGATCGCAACAAACTATGTTGGACGTTCTTCTAGTACAGAAGTCCTGAATCTAGCTGTTTGTCCTTCGTGAAGCGACAGACACGCCTGTGTCCTACTGCAAACCCTGACATTGAACTTGTTCGTTTTCCGTGGTATCCATGCTTCGCACTGTTGCGAGCCTGAAGATAATGTCACGTCGTAGCGCCGTGCAGTTACAGATGCCATCGATGTCAGAGTATTATGCGTCGTATCGAATTAAGGCATGCGAACGATGCAAGCAGCAAGACACAGCTCGGCATCTGAAAATAAAGCAAAGATGATTAAAATCACAAGTGAACATTTTGAGAAAAACAACTACCATATAGCAGCGTAACGTCCGAGAAACGACAGATACGCGACAAGGTAGTCTGGGGGCAGACAGTCATTCCCGTGTATTGGAACATATCATGGCCATACTCTACAAAATCGAGTTATCGGAAGTTCTTGGACCGATCAGGATTTGTCGCCTGTCAATATCGAACATAGAATGAACGCGTCAAAGCAAGCACCCCAGCTAGCGTGAGTTTATACTGTGGCAAGGGAATTGGGATACACACGAAAAGTATTCCGTTTGTATTGTGGATATCACGATGCTTCCACTCTTCTTCGACCTCCTTCACTTACACTTCCATCATCGAGTCACTTAGTAGCGACTCGACCTCATCGTCGCTCTCGTTTTCTTTCGCGTAGAGTAACAAACATTGAAACAGAACAGAAAGACATGTTCCCCATCGCCGTGGGTGACAAACAGTCGGAAACAACTTTCGGGCCCAACTTGTCTTCTGTTGTCACGACTCTTTGGTATGTATTATTTCCGTTGTATATCTTTGCCTCATTGGATACCCAGATGAGCTTTTTACGGCGGCTAGGTGATGGCCTGAAGCGTCTGCGGTCTGGCACGACAGTGACGAATCTTGTAGGAAAGGCATCACCCATCCGACCTCGACCCGACCAGGAGTTTCTGCTCTTCCAAAAAAAACGGTTGCCGTGGTGGGTGAACTGGACTTATGGATTGCTCGGGTTGAATATCATCTTTACGTGCGTCCCAGTCTCTTCTCGCTCAATTCGTTTTGCTTAGTATTTGCGAGAACAGCGCGTCGACAATGGACCTTGTGTGGAACAACTGGACGAAGATATCCACGGAAAAACCGGCATATGCTACTGACAACGATGACGATGAGAAGGACCACACGCATCGTGTTCTCCGGTCAACATGGGAACGACTCTCCGTTGCCGCCTTAGTTTTCATGTCGGGTTGTGTTACTACAGCCGTGGTCATGCAAATGCGTTCTTCATACGTCCTCGCATTTGATATCTTGACTGACCACGGGCAGCGCAATCTATTCCTCCAGACCATTCGGACGGGTCCAACCAAGGGTCTCTCCGTCCCCTTCAATAGAGCCTTCTTGTTACCTGGCCGGAGCAAAACGGAGTTCATGATCCGTGTAGATGGGAAGCCC
Organism: Armillaria ostoyae; assembly: GCA_902506015.1. Lineage (NCBI taxonomy): Eukaryota > Fungi > Basidiomycota > Agaricomycetes > Agaricales > Physalacriaceae > Armillaria > Armillaria ostoyae. The sequence goes on along the minus strand of LR732085.1, from coordinate 2,168,307 downwards.
ACGCGGTGGTACATTCCATTGGATGACAACTGTTTTATCGATGGAAAGAAAGTATCCCCGCAGGAAGCGCGTGCAACTATTACGAGTACGTGGGGATCGAAGAGGGTTTCGCAGGAGATTGCAAATCCCTTCTTGAAGCGTTAGCGGTGGTTGTATATCTTGATAACGATTTGAAACCTTTCGCCGCTATCACGTCTGCTATGTCCACAACGGCAAGGATCTCAAGAGAAGTTGGTTTCGATGGTTTGTTTGGACGCATTCTTTTTGTCACAGCATTGGCAGGGATTGCAGAATAGAGGTGTGTCCGTCGTTTCCCAAGGGACGACGAGCTGAACTTGCCAGAGGACTGCCGTCGTGTCGCGACAGTGTCCTTTTACCGTTCAACAACGCGATTATGTTCGATATCTATCGACCCCAAGACCTTTTCATTAGAACACCTTGTCTTGAATTCTACCGAGACATACCAAAATGCCGAGATTCTCGCCACTCTTTCCTGACACCGACGATGAACACCTATAGCACCCGGCTGCCCTTCGAGCTCGTCGATATTATCATCTCTGAGTTTTGGTACTCTGAGCATGACTCTGATGTGCGTACCGCGTTCATGACTGGATTCCCTCTTGTCTGCGGCCTCTGGAGGGACGTCTATGCCGGTATCACATCCCGAGACATATACGTCCCAACTGTCAAATACCTGTACTACCTCAGCTCTATCATCCGTTCCAAAAAGTCTTCCATCTACCGCCCTTTTCTCTCCAAATCTACCCGCACCATCACCTGTTATGTCAATGCCATCGACTCAAATAACGACACAGCCTTGTTCCCATACATAACGTTCTGCCACATGCCCAATTACGCCGGTTTTCGCAAATGTTTCCCGAACATCCAGTATCCGCCTCCAAACCAAGCTCATTCCGGGACTTGACAAACCTTGGGAGTTGGATGACCAAATCATCCGAACCCAAGTCTCCATAAGACTTGATCAAGCCTGGACCAAAACAGGGCTTAGTGTGCTACCCATAGATTGGTACATCTCCATCGACGATCCTCCGGATATCGATGAAGTCGACCCCAGTGAACTCGAGAAGACTTGGACGACCTTAGTTAGCACGTTGAGCCTCGATATGCATCAGTCCGGCTGTATGGAAGTATCCATCAACAACGATCGCTCCCATTCGTCTGCAGCAAAAGGCTCAACATGCTCCGACGGTGCCCGTCATTTTCGCTATCGCACTTACGTTAAAGAACAATTCCAAGATCTATGGGGTATCAACCATCGATTCTGGAAGGCGGCAAGACCACCCGTGACTCGGAGTGAGAGACATACCTCCTTTTGATTTTCCATGCTCATTACGACTAGATGTCAGGATTTTTTTTGATCTTATCGAAGATCTGTTCTGGTTCAACTGTGCAGATGCTGAGATTCCCATGTGGACGAACGAGTGCTATTCACGAGGATTTCAAGGGACTACAATGCGGGGAAGAAATTTTACTGTGAAACATGGTGGTACCGTAGTCGAGGTGGTGAAATCATGGTTATTGTAGTTGTCCACCCGAAGATTATGATGGATACACATACACTGTTGCGACTGTTAATATAGTGTATGAGGCCATTAGCGCGTTTCTAGATTACGATTCTGGCGCATGACCGCAGACAAAACCACAGATGCGCTTGACAATGTTGTTCGGCGTTGCTTTTTTCAACAGTCCATGAATGTCTACTATGCAATCCAGTTGCCCTTCGAGCTCGAGTTTTGGTACTCTGAGCATGCCTCTGATGAGCGCGTCGCCTGCATACCCCATTGTCTGCTGCCTCCAGAGGGACGTCCATGCCAGGTTAACGTCTCAACCGTCCCATATATATTCTATCTCAGTTCTATCACCCGTACCAAAAAGTTTTCCATCTACTACCCTTTTCTCCCCGAATCCACCGGAACCTTTGACTGCCATGACAAATCAAACAGAGAAGTCCATACTCAATCCTCAGTGGTCTGCCCCATTTCATTAGGCTCCGCGAATGTTTTCATAACATCCAGTACATCCATCTCGAAATCAGGTTTCGTCTCAACCGCTCCTGTCTCGTAGAGGGCTTGACAAATTAACGACACGACGCAACCTGGCACATTGCCGTTGACGATCCCCTGGAGAATACTGACGGAAGAAAGCTTGAAGACATGGGTTGCAAAAGCATAAAAAATCATATCGGGTCGGGTGTCTTCCTCATCGTACTTCTCTTTGAGGATGCCTATTCCGTCACTCCTGTGGCAAGAACCTAAGCATGTATTAATGGCGTCCGGCATTTCAGCAATCGCGTTCACTGTCCAGAACAGCCGGGTGATCTACTGGACATCAATTAACGCTTCCAGAGCGCCAGTGAATGAGCGACAGACACAAGTATCCCTATTGAGTTTCTCTGCTTAATTCCACCGTGAAAGTATTCTTCAAGGGTTACTTTGCTGGGATATACGAGGATCCATGTGAGGCTCTCAAGGAGTCCCGCATTGTTGAGATTCAGATGCGGAAAGAAGTCCTGGAAGGACATTTTCTGCTCACGCCTCCTTCCCAGCCAACTTGAAGGTTGGGACCACGGCATCCTTTACATAGTAGTCGCTTTTCGGCCCGAGAGTGTAGAATATATCATGATCGTGTCTCGTGCCAGGCGAGAAGCTGATCCACAATTGCTCGATATATATTATTGCAGCAGATAGATACCTAGTACATATTGGTCACTGTGAAAATATGCATCAGTGACACGTTGACTCTGGAACTTTGACCAACAAACCTTGATAAACTTTGCCATGAATTTCCTGCAAAAAAATGAGAAGCAGCGGTGAAAGCGCGCGTAAAAACGCACTTGTGAAATTGTGTCCGCAGGAGATCATTAACGAACTGGCCTTGAGGCTTGTTCCTCGTGTCCATGGCCTGGTTCTTGAAGATCAAGTCTGGAGAAACGGATTATATTGGTACTTGAGTTAGAAAGAGAACCAACACGTACCGTCATCCCAACGCCGTTTCACGGAGAAGGTCCCGGGTACAGTGGTATTCACACCAGTAGGCGTTTCCTGTCCCAAGGCAGCCGCCAGATTGAGAAGAGGGTTGGCGGTGGCAATTTCTGCTTCTCGCGACGCCGCCTGTGACGCCGATAATTCACGTTCTTGCCGTGCCTTTTCTTCCGCTCGTTCGCGTTTGATCTTTTCAAGCTCGCGTAGCAATTCAGCGGTGTCGTCTTCGTCATCGTCCGAGTCCTCCTCACTATGATAAATTCAAGCCACCAGATACATGGTAGGCTTTACGTAGAAACGCACCTGTCTTCTTCGTCAGCATTGTCCTTGTCCTTTTCCTCTGCCTTTGTATCGTTGTCGTCGTCGTCATCATCCTTGTCGAGAGCGATAGCATCCTGCAGGAGTTTTCTACGCTTGTTGGCTTCGTCGTCCGCCGGCGCAGGTGCATCTTCTATGAGCGGCGCCTTTCCTTCAGCTTTGCGCTTCTTGTTCCGCGCCTCTTGCTCGGCGGCCAAGAGTTCTGCGCGTAGGTCTCTCTTCTTGACTTCGTCTGTTGATGTTTGGCCTACTTGACTACGGTGCATTAGCTAGTGATGCAAGGAAAAGTACAGGCATGTCGTACCGAAATTTCAACTTCGTATGTGATGCCATATCTCGTACAGAGAACTGGCGAGAGCCTCCCTTGACATCTTTGGCCTGTGCTGGGTCCCATGTCGGCCTGTGAGCTGTAGACATTGAGGTATATGGGTGTAGATGACGGGAATGAACAGAGAGTGATTTAGGGTTAGGGTGAACTCAAGCACGTGAAGGATTTACACAGCCACTTGAAGGGCATTTTCTGTTTCTTGCCATTCACGACGGCTACACTTCATCTCGCCCGTCGGTTCCTTAGAACTATCATCAAGGTGGCCTATCCCAGTGTCGACCGCCTCGCGTCTCGCGCAAGATTTGTGTTGCCACAATTACCATTGTCGCCTTCAAATTTTTTCAGTCGAGTCATGACAAGTCTCGTCCTTACTACACTGGCCGATGTGGAACCTCAAGTACCGCCTGTTGCGCCTGGCCTGCGGAAAGTGCCGCCATACTGGTACCCGTATAGCACATACGCAAAGGAGAGATGGATAGGCCGCGAGATACTCGAGGTTGTTTCTACAGAATTTAGAGATCGGTCGATGGAATACTATGTACGTCGTTTGTCCTTGATCTTTTTTCTTTCTGTTCATGTATGCGCCGCAGAGATATGCGTTAGAATCTGGAGTTACTACGTTGAATCGCAAGTCCGCCAAGCCTGACACAATAATACAAGATGGAGACCTCATGGAGTACATCCTTCTCGTGCGCCCCTTCGTACTTAGCTAACGTATCACCAGGAATGTCGTTCACCGCCACGAACCGCCCGTGACATCGACCCCAGTCAGGGTTCTCTTCGAGGACAAGGAGCGGGAGTTTATCGTCGTGAACAAACCGGGTAGCATCGTTCGTTCGTCCATACTGTTCGTTTTGTCTCATCCTCCGTCTGACTTATTCCCAGCCTGTGCATGCTTCAGGGAGATACTATCGGAATACTCTGGTAGAAATTCTCATGATCGAGTTTGGTTTTGAGAAGGTATACAGTACGTATTACATCTCCTCTTATCACAGCTGATCTCAACAATGCGAAGCTGTGAACAGGCTGGATAGGTTGACCTCGGGGCTTATGATCCTCCCGACCTCCACGGAGCGCGCTCGATCCCTGACTAAAGAATTTATGCATGGTACCATCAAGAAAGAATATGTAGCGAGGTGCAAGGGAGAATTTCCCGAGTGCGTATCCTTCCTTATGATCAAACATCCATTTTGTTGAAATCGCGTAGAGAAGAAGTTGTTTGCGAAGAGCCGCTGCTCACAATTGATAGGCAAATGGGTTTGAACGTTGTCCATCCAGAGGGGAAGGTGAGTACAGCCTTGTAACTGTCATTCCAAACTTATATTTTGCTCAGACAGCAAAAACTGTGTTCACTCGAATTCGATATGACCCAAAAACTGACAGTAGCGTCGTCCTTTGTGAGTCAGCCAGTTGTAATGTAATACTTCTGTTACTCACTTTCTTCAGGCAAACCTATGACGGGTCGATGTATGTCCAAATCATCCCAGGAAATATATCGCATCTCATATGTTATACAGCACACCAAATCCGTGTTCACCTACAGTACTTGGGACACCCCGTCGCCAATGATCCTGTATATTCTGAGACCAGAATCTGGGTTTGTGTGTTTGTCTTGTCGTTATTTACCCTTTCATGTCATCTTGCATCTTTTAGGGCGCCGGCCTAGGAAGAGGTGGCGTTGATCTCACTCCCAGTGATGAACGGTCCGCTCCCGCTCCGCCTCCACATCTTAAAGACAGCACCGAGCTCGATGGTAGCCCGGAATCGCTGGCCAAGGATGGAGACTCTGCCTCGACGTCCGAACCAAAACTTCTACCTCGGGAGACAGGGAAGGACATCGGTATGGGATCACCTGTACCACTTTCCAGTGAAGCTGTCGGAGTCATTACGCGCCTAAGAAATATGAAGGTGAATAGTACTCCGATATTGCTGAATCAGATGCTCACAGCATATATAGGATGAATCAGAGGATTGGAGCAGGTGGCGAGATGTTGTTTTCCGGGCAAAGGATCCACTACGACCACAGCATTGGGCATTAAAGCCTCCGCCCCCGCGTAACAAGAAGAGAAAGGGCAAGTCCGAGTTCGTCAACGAGACTTTGAACGTATTCAGGTCAGGAGCAACCCCGGCGACCCCGATTACACCAACAACTCCCGATGATGCCACTCCAGTCACAGAGGTGCCTCAACTGTCCGTTGACGAGGCGGTAGAGCGCGCACAGGGATTGGCGCCTGTAGTGCAGACGCCGTTGGTTGAAGCTGGTCAGCACTACTGCCCCGAGTGCTACTTGCCGCTTCATCCAGATCCCAAGCCGGAGAAGCTGTATATATTTCTTCACGCGCTGAGGTATACCACAAGCTTGGGTGCGTTTGAGACCGAAATGCCCGAATGGAGTGCGCCAGAGTGGGACTGGCATAGATCCACATAGCCGCCATGAGATTGAACAACAGAGACGCATACGCTTGAGAAATCGTGTTTACTCAATACGGCCAGTATCCTAGGCATAGACTATAAAAGATGCAACACGTTGGTCCTAGATGATTATAGATTGATATTGTGATTCTGACAGCAATACAGGCAATAAAAGAAAAATGAAAGTGCATTCAGTGGGGTTCGAACTCCGATCCTTGAGGCTCTGCTACCAGTTGCTCAAAATGCTCCCCGCGAAACATGTACTGGCAACGAGGAGGACAGGATTTATTAGACGATCCATTCATTCCAGCGAATTGGACAAACACTCGAGCAGGTCGCAATAACGTGTTGGAGTGGATCATGATTTGTTGCCCTCTATATATACGCGAGTCGTTTCAAGTTTTTGACCTTTGGTTCGGCGATCACTCCATCCCCTTCCCGTGGATTTGAAGTATCCTTAAGCTTCCTTCGGCGCCGAGCTATTTAACACTCCCCTCTGTTGCTCAGTACTCTGCCAGTGCGCATGTACGACGCTGCGGCGGAACGTGATGTACAAGGGCAGAAACACATCGAGCACGCCTGATTTTAGATACTAAGCAACGGTACAGGAACAATGGCTTTATAACTCACAAGTTACAACTTCGGAGATCTCCTCAAACGTGGAACAGACGGCGAGACCATGTCCATTTACGTGTTTTATCTTTAGGCGGGGAGGCGCTCTTTACACACGCTCCAGCTGACATCGACTCGGGTTGTCGTGTGACGTACTGAAAAGGCACTGTCAATGGGGCGTCCTTGTTGAAATTTCAAACATGACCTGTACTCACAAGCTTGGAGTTCTGGGGAAGATTCTGCTCGTGGTGCAGAGACCTGAAACTGTCAAGTAGACTGTTGATGCTGGCTACTGGATCTTGCTTCGGAGCACCCCCGTCCTACAGGAGCGATGAGTCATTGAGCTGGCAAGCAAACAAGAAGCTTACATGGCGGGGTGTATACGCCGGAGGCGGAGCGTTTGCGTCGTTGTAATCGATATAAGAAGGGACCATTGTGTTGTGAATGTTGATGCATGATGAGCGGAGAATCGAGTCTTCTTATACATCTCGCGATGTGCGAGACCGTGTCGCAAGCCTAATGTCTCGATGTGAAAGGAGTATCAGGCTATGCGACATCACATACCCCAGCCACCTTTCTCGAAGAAATAAATTTCCCAAACAGGTCGCAGAAGACGCGTGGAGTATTAGAGCAAAGGAAAGTCTTGCATGTGATCGTTAAATTTCCCCTTTTCTCGGGGATTTCAGGCCCTGGTTTCACCGGCTCGCTCAAAAAAATTCTTTGATGGAGCTTGAAGAGCAGAAATTAATTGTGCAGCTTCCGAAGCAGGTGTCGAAGTGCATTCGGCAGGATAGATGCAAGACATAGAAATAATGATCGAAGTGGCCCCTCAAGAAATGTTCACTCAAGCGTCAATTACACTAGTCTCTTTGAACACTCTCAGTTAATGGGATCCAAGTGATAGGCCTTGCTCTCTATCATCCCCTGGATCCATATGAAACATTACGGACCATTTTAATCGAGATAGCATCGGTACTTTTTCCAGACCGGATCGTCGTCTTCTTCTCCTTCTCCTTCTTCTTCATAGGGATACAGGATTTCAAACAAGTTAAAGGTCTCATCTCGTGTATCTTCCCTACACTCCCATTGCTCTGCTAGGGCTAGGTCACAGAGGCGAAACTTCTTCCGGCCATTGGTGTCAATTGAGTAGAGGATATTCCTCTCTGCAATATCCCCATGGACCCATCCCTTTCTGTGCTATTGGATCACAGTTATTGGTGTCAAGTGAAAGAAGAAGACGACTAACAAAGGCACCCAAGACGTTGATGATGTCAAGTTTTTCATCGTCTGTCAATGTCGAGATATCAAGCGAAGTTAAATTTTTCTCGCCCGCGTTCTCTAATACCAAGGCAGGTATAGATCGCCCACTGTACCAGTCGTCGACATAGCCACAGCCATACAATCGAGGAATGACAGAACCTTGGATATGGTGCAGTGCTTTGTATACCTGAAGCTCATGTTCCATAGCTTCTGCTGCTTCATTCAGCTCTGCCATCTTCCTGCTAAGACGAGGCATTTTAACAACGACCGGGATAGTCGTCCCATGAACATCGTGGAATTCGCCGTCACAAACAATCCCATGCAAACCGCCTCCCAGAATATTTCTCCCGCAATCAACGTAAGGCAGAGGATGCTCGTCGTGTAGGACACCGCTCTCCCTTTCGGATGCCCTGTAGAATGGATGAACCACCAGAGATACACTGGGTTTGCGTCGTGCATGGCGTTGAGGGAGACGACGAGCTGCTAGTATGCCAATAGAAGTGAAGAGCCCATACGAGTTAAGTCCTCGATAGATGTCTGACACGTAGCACCTTCCATCCTGAAGGTCGTCAACGGTAGCCTTGGCCTCCTCGTATTTTTCTTTCGCTATTTTGGCCTCGTTTGCCATCTTCGCAGCTGCCATTGAAGTTGCCAATTGCATCTTCTTGCATTCCTCTACCTCGTTCTCTGCATCGCCCCGTTCCTTCGCACAACACAGGGCCACCTCAGTCCCTTCCGTTCTATCCTCCGTCTTTGTCATAGCAGCAAGCAGCTTTTTCTGTGCTGTTTCTATATCGTGCCGTTTCAGTTTCTGTGCTTCCTGTCGCCTTTCCGCCGTCTCCGTTGCTGTCTTTATGTGATCGGCCACCGAAGCATGCAGTGTCTGCGCCGTTATTTGTTGCAGGTACGGGCTAAACCAAGAACCGGCGGCAACGACACGACTAAAATGGATGTCCAATTGCTGGCCGTTCTCGATCACTTGTGCCATGACCATGAAATGGCCATCCCAAAAACACTGAGGGGACTGATCAATAAAAAGAAGTAGAATGATGATTAAGATATATACCCCTACGCTCGCCCCAGTAAACCAAAAATTTGCCCCCATCTGTGCTATTAGCGCCTTGGCATAGGAGTCCTCAGAGTGCCATGGTGAATTCTTCCTATCTGTTTCACCGCTCGAGGGCAAAACGTTCTCTCTAGGCCTCACCACATGAACAGCCTGTCCAGCCAAATTCAGCTCCTCGAGGTTTTTGAGTGTGATAAATGCAGCGATTTCAACGGGTTTGGCGATTTCCTGGGAGGTGGGATCAATTCTTACTAATATGCAGTCCGTTGTAATCCAGGTCGGGCTGACAATATGCCCTTCGGGATCTCTATAACAGGGGACATTCGGTTAGAAGACGGAGTGGAATGACAACTGCACTTACCTGAGATCCCTCAAAGCTGCTAGAAGCGCCTTGTCACCTTTGCAGAACCATCGATATGGGAATTTTGCAGCTGCATATAATTGATTAGATATGGGTACCAGACGTTTCGATACACAGTCCCGAAGCTGATCAGGAGCTGACATAGGCAGCTCCGCTTCCACAGGCAACATAATCTTGGTGATGTGAGGAGGAATCTGTGTGGAGTTCTCGTAAAACACCGTCCAGATAGAGTACCGGAACAGGATATCTCACCTTGACATCGGTGAACATGTCATTGATGTGTTGTTCGAGGTGTTCAGTCGGTCTGAAAGACGACGACGCTTCAACTGATCCAATCATCGCCCTAATCATCGCCATATCAAGTTCCGGGGGAAATGTTGCGTACTTGGTCGGCATCGGTGGCTGCAGCTGCGAAATAACTTCAGCGAAGCTTGATTCGTCTGTGTAGAATTCGCGAGGTTCGTTACGTGCTGCCTTACAGAAGAGCGCGGCGTCGGTGATCTCCAACACCTTGTAGGACCTGATCACATCACGAACAGCGCGTTCTGCCTCAGGGCCAAGATTATAAAATCTGCATAAGTCGTAGGTCGAGCGACTGAGGGCGCCGGACCATCCGTCGTACATAAACCGCTGCCAGAGTGTGCGATCTAGTTCTTCAGTGCATGTTGGAACTTTTATAGATCCTGAGCGCAAGGCATCAAGCCATTTCGACAACCTAATGGAAGTGAGTACTGAAATTGTCTGAGACATTCTACGCACTTGTGTTGTTTGGCCGCTGTTGCTTTTTCGTCTACAGGATCCTGGCAGGTGCTGCTTGCTGTCTTTAATTCCGAGTCCTATGAATATAGGATACTCGGTTATTATGCAGGCGAAACTACCCCGTGGGAATTTCGCATCAGCCAACACGGCATTTGCCGTCCCACTCGCCTGGACTCTCCGTGGGAATTTTGGCTCATCGTCCATCATTTTTGTCGCGTGGCTTCATGCCTTTTCTGACTTTGGGCCCTACGTGCTCGTTCACTTTCTACTATTTGCGCTCCCCTTGCTCTAATCGCTCGCCTCCTCTTCTATCGCCTTTTCGCTTGTATTTGACTGACCTTGATATTGTCTTTCCTTCTTATTGGCCTGTCGTCTTTAGTTGGTTATTGTTTTTATTGGGTGCACCAGTTACATACGACGTCCGATGGAACTCGAGACCATGTCTTTGTATGACTGGATATGCTTATGCGAACGTGCCCCTAATTCTAAGCTTCCCAAAACGGCAGAGGGCGGTCATGAAACTGATGAAGACGAGACTAATCGTATATTGGAAGAGCGGGGTGACGACTGCAGCGATGGTTTGGAAGGGGACGATGTATCCGATCGCTTATCTGCTACTGACTCGCTTGAAGACTTTATTGTTCAGGATGAATGTCAAAGTGGATTATTAGGCGCAAGAGGAGACCTGCCGGATCGCATGGATCCGATTCGTGAAGGGGACACTGGACCCGCGACTACAAAGCGTACCGGGGGGAAGCCACGCAAACTACAGCGGTTTGGTTTCCTGTCCGACCACCCTCTGTCCGAAACTCATCACGTAGTGCTACGACCTGTCACAGAAAGATATGTCCCTAACTTCGTGGGCGGTCTGTTACCTAGGTATGACACCGGAGACAGGGAGTTCTACTGCTCTGTTATGTTAGTGTTGTTCAAACCGTGGAGAAGTGGTACTCAACTGAAGAGCGTGGAACAGACATGGAATACCGCCTTCGAGACCTACGAGCTTTCCGAAAGACATTCTGCCGTTATCAAAAATTTTAATCTTCGATATGAATGTCTAGACGCAAGGGATGACTTCAGGGCGGAGATGGCAAAAGACGCTGGCAATCCAGGGCTACATCCTATGTTCGACGACAATATTACCGGTGCTGCTTTGATGGATTTGGATGCTGACTGCGACGACTATAGTGCGGATGACTATGGCGTTACGAGCACCGACTTACCTAATTTCATCCACGGAGTATCATATAAGAGAAAGTTGGTGAAAGCGGCCAAGATTTCAAGGATAATGGGTGACAGAGGTTGTAAATGGTCAACCCCTGTCGAGGCGCTCGCTGACACGAGTAACATTCCTTCAGAGATCATCGCCACCCATCACAGCCCAGGACAGTGGAAGGAGACAGTCGCCACGTTGCGCCAAACCATATTAGACGCCCGCCAGTCAACTAACCGGGGCAAAAACCCGATAACCGCCAAGTATAGCAAGCGATACGTGAACCAAGTAGAGTTCTTGACTCGTGCCCATCTCCAAAAACAACAGAATAGCGGCAATGAAACTGATAAGGTAAATGACATCAGCGACATCGTCGCATTGGAATTCGGTCTCAATAAAGAACAGGAACGTGCCTACCGCATCATCGTTCAGCACGCGCAAAGCCCGTTGCCCGATCAGTTGAGAATGTATATCGGGGGTATGGGCGGTACCGGGAAGACCCAGGTACTCAAAGCGGTCATGAAGTATTTCGATTCCAAGGAAGAGTCCCATCGTATGATTCGGGTCGCTCCCACAGGTACTGCTTCATCTTTAGTCAAGGGGTCCACGTACCATTTCATGTTTGGTATCAACGAGTTCGCCGGTGGTGAGGTGAGCAAGAAAACTCTCGGGGAGGTCAAAGCAAGGCTACAAGGCGTCGAATATATATTCTTCAACGAGGTGTCCATGTTATCTTGCGCCGACCTGTACAAAATAAGTGCGAGGTTAGCAATGTGCACAAATAATGCAGACCTACCTTTCGGGGGTATGAACGTTATCTTCGCAGGAGACTTCGCTCAGTTGCCCCCTGTTATTGGTGGTGAAAATTCTTCGTTATATCGACCGGATAATGGTATGTACGCGACCAGCAACAAAGCACAGGAGAGTGCGCTGGGAAAAGCTATATGGCATCAGGTGGTCACTGTTGTTATTCTAAGGGAGAACATGAGACAGAAGGTACAGACACCTGAAGACGCAAGGCTACGGCAGGCCCTTGCGAACATGAGGTACAAAGCTTGCACAGCTGCTGATATCAGCTTCCTTCGTAGTAGAGTTTGTAATACGAGACCAGGTGCACCCGATATAACCTCCGCACAGTTTAGGAACACCTCCATAATTACCGGACTTAATGTACACAAGGACGAATTTAATCGCATCGGGAGCGTTAGATTCGCAGTTGAGACGGGACAGGAGCTGACGCATTTCTATTCTGATGATTCCATAACAGATGCACCCGCTAGTAGCGCAAGAACCAAGAAGAAGGCAAAGACAGTGAAACTCACTGGACGTCTCCAACGTCAGTTGTGGGAATCCAAGCCGAGCGATACCAACAAACACATACCTGGTAAACTATCCATATGTAAAGGTCTACCTATGATGATTAGGTATAATACGGCCACGGAACTGTCTATTACCAAGGGTCAAGAGTGCACTGTTCATTCTTGGGTGGAAGGGATAGGCTCCGTGGGTCAACCGGTCTTGGAAACTCTGTTCGTGCGCTTGATCAACCCCCCCAGCTCTGTGAGTATACCTGGTTTGCCGGAAAATGTGGTACCATTAGTAAGATCGTCTCAATCTGTGACATGTTTCTTACCTGATGACTCTACCCTTTCTATAAATCGAACGCAGATCGAGATCATACCCAACTTTGCTATGACTGATTACTGTTCGCAAGGAAAGACGCGGCCTGTGAATCCTGTGGACTTAACGAACTGTAGGTCTCACCAATCGTACTACACTGCTTTGTCTCGTAGCGCCTCCTCTGAAGGAACGGTCCTTTTGCCTGATTTCACTGACCCTCATCTTACGGCCTTTGATCCCAAGAAAATACAAGGTGGGTGCTCTGGTCATCTAAGACAAGAGTTTCGCGAGCTGGAGCTCTTAGACCATATAACCCTGATGATGTACGAGGGTACCCTATCTATGAAAGTGCATGGCGACCGTCGTTACGACTTGATTGAGAGATTCCAGTTGCAGTATGGTAAAGCGTTCGTGCCTCCTTTGGTAGAGAAATCGATAAAGTGGTCTTTGATAGATCCGATGCAGCCATCGGAATGTTCAACGTTTGAATGGGACGTGAAGAAAATGACTCACGTACCCGTGGGCATGGACGGGTCGAGTGCGCGGCTAGCGGACACAGCGCGCACATCCGCGACGCAAGATACCATCATACACCCCCCATACAAAGCCGTTCCTGACGCGGCGGATCGTTATCCTGTGGACAGGAAAGTTACTCCCATGAAACATCCAGGGAAAAGGAAGGCCCGCACGTCAGACAATGCTCATCCTTCCGCCTCAAGTGTTGCCACCGAAAACAGCAACAGGTTACCTGTACCCGCAGGACCGCTGTATCCATCGGCTATGTATCCTACAGGACCTGACGAGAGACGCGTACCAATAGGGTGCGCATGGGCAAGTAATAGCTGTCCATACGACGCGGTACTGTTTATACTGATTAACATTTGGAAACGCGATCCTGCAGTATTCACCGACGGTTTCTCCGATATGAACGAGGATTGGATGGGCACTCTCGCCAGCTCTTTATCCGACCATCACAAGGGTGTTTACAGTGTCGAACAAGTGAGAGATTTCTTGAGGAGGAAGCTACATAGATCTTTTCCCGAGGTCTTCGTCTACGGCAGAGAAACCAGCGCAAGCGCAATAGTTGAAAGATGGTTCAAACGGAGCACGCCGGTTTCCGTGATTGGTAACCGATGTGATAATGGTCACGAGAAAGACACTTATACATCACATTTTTGCGGCTTGACACCTATAGTCCATGAACTTAACGGGGTGCGCTCCGTAAGAGAATATGCTAGCAACATGCAGAACGGCTATGAATATCAAGCCTGCGTGATGTGTTATGCTCCTTCCTTCAGGTTCAGACGCTTCATCTACAGGCCCATCGTGCTTCCTGTGCACGTTGAAGACCTCAACATATTCCCTGACTCACAGCTCGTCCTACCTGTCGTCGGGATCGACCGTACGTACGAGCTGATTGGAGCTGTTTACTATGGTGAACATCATTTCACCTCGAGATACGTCGACCGCCAGAGAGTAGTGTGGTATAACGACAGTATAGTCCACAGAAGGAATTGCGTGAAAGAGGGCCACTTAAACGATATGGATTTGAGAACGCTTCCTGATGGTAGAAAGGCCACTATATACTTCTATGTCCTACTGTAATGGGCCATGAGGCATGACACGTTTAGTAAATATAAATCGGGCCGGACGCACCACTGAAATAGGACTCGGATATGCCACACGCATGTGGTGGCCCTCAAATGCTAGTTAAGATTTCTTTCATCAATGGTCATGGCCTGGATTGTAACTTAGAGACTCGCCAAAATACTAACTGTTTGTCAGAAAGATTGCAGTCAGTGAAAAGGGGCACCACTCGGAGCCAACGCGTACCAGGCATGGAAGAATACCTTCTCGAAGACAGAATGCAACGGCACAGGGAAAAGCGAGGCAGATCACTCCGAGAAAACAGCAGTAAGCGATTGAACAATCTCATCCTGGTGGGTTGTGTCCAAGATGGCTTAGTTACTGTAACGGTGCAAACGTCAGACCCCCCTTTCCTTGTTCTCAACTGAACACTAAGGTATAGACACCGACACAACCAGAAGGGAGGTGCGGGTAAACGACCTGCAATAGAGCCGGGTATCGATTGAGCAAGCTGCATCGAAAAGTTGACGGCTGGAACCGGTCCGCGCAGCAGCTATAGAGCTCGTGAGCTAGGAAACATGCAGCCAGAAATGCCACAGAAATACCAGCCCTCGTGTCTATAACCCCCTTTTACGACAAAAACGATACGGGAATGAGAATCAGCGCCAGGAACGAAAGATAAACGAAAGAGAACAGTGAAAAAATCGGTTTGTTGGAATCATAGAGCTTAAAGTTTTCGGTTTCTACATTCAAGGGATGAAAACTGATGTCACGGTGTCTCGCGGTCGGGCCGCTTTTCCGGCCCGTTCAAGCTTAGTTGCCGTCGTTTCGTGTTTCTACAACCCAAATTCGATACCTGGTAGTGCATTGTTATCTTCAAGCTGTTTAGAATCAGGAACTTCGAATTTACGAAAGCGACGGGACCTCTTGACGGTCATCTCATAAGAACTGGACTATCATATATGTATCTTGTCGTTCTGCGGTTAGGCAATCCTGAATGTGTATATGAGCAACTAAGCAGAGTGAACAAGGGAACGTGAAATGCGAGATGCACAGTTAACCTCCAGTATTCGTATACCCTCTGCCATCATCCCTTTGAAGGAGGTCGTCCATGCCCACTCGAAACTTTTGTTGATAGCTATCGCAGTTCCCTCAAGCTTCCCCCATACTTCAGCTTCCGGTGCACCGTGGTCCCACTGGAAATCGTCATGGGTCATAGTGTAATACCTACCGTTACTGGCGGATCGTTTCCAGATGTCAGTAGCAAATGGACGGCGAACGGAATCATATATTTCCAATGCTATGGGTATGTTTTGCCGCGTTGTGAGTGAATGGCCGAGTAGAGTCGCTAGGAAATAGCCATCCTGAAAGAATTCCATCAGATGAGCAGGGCAATGAGACAGCGGTGAAGAAAGTACCTCGATTGCTTGACCTGCGCCGGAAGCCTGATGAGGGAGCATTGCATGTGCCTTTTATCCTGTCAATTGCGCGATTGATTGTTCCATGCGTACTTACCGAGTCGCCGATAAGCGCAACGCGATCTGACGCGTAGGATGGCAACAACCTGGTGCTGTACATGGGCCATCTGGTCGGCTTGTCGATACACTGGGTCCAGACAAGTTAGCCAGGACATACCTCAATCAAAATTCGTGAACAGTACTCACACGCAGCCACGCCTGGATTTCTGGTTCCCATTCTGAAAACTCGGCGAGCGACATAAGTTCCGCGTTGTCTACCTGGACCGGGAACGGCGGATCGTATGAGGTACCCATTAGGTGTCTTTGATGCCGAACGGCGACGACGTTCAGCAGGGTGCCGTTCGAGACCGGATATACAGCGATGCCCTTGTACCGAAAATTCATAAAAGAAAATTTAGTGGAAATGAGGAAACACCGACGATGCCATGACCACAGTACTGAAATTCAGAGGTTAATACCAACATCCGAGGTCTGGAAATCAACTCGCCTGTGTAGGTTGCGGGGGAAGTTGAAAGTTGCTTGCAACAGGATCCGACTTGATTCTCTCTATGGGGATTAACGATCTATATGCGACCGATCCGGTAAACATCTGAGGAACACCAGAGAGAATTTCTTCGGCCTCGTGTAGTCTCCCGTCCGCCGAAGCACTCTGTGCCTTATCTTTCAGTAAGGACGCCCGTACTTGAGATTTTATTCCATCGGCACCGATTAACACGTCGCACTCAGCGGTCGTCCCATCTTCAAAGAATATCTTTACCTGTCCATCAGGCTGCTCGGCAAACGTTTGCAGACGCTTTGAATAATGAATGACACATCGCGGCGAGAGATGGTTCACAAAAACGTCATGCAGGTCTCCTCGGTGAAATGTTTGACAGTGCCCTTTAGAGTCGACACGGCAAAACTCCTTCCCTACAGCCTGGTCGCTTTTCCTGAAACTCCAAGCAGTAACTGACGTAGGACAGCGTAGGACGTCAATGCTCGGAAACGAACAGGGATTTGTATTTCGACTGACCGTAGTCCTCCGTGAACGGGGCTGACGCCACCTTCTGCAGATCAGGTCCCATACCCATCATCTCCATGACTTCTATAGCCCGCGGCCATACGCTGATGCCAGCTCCGACAGCGGAGAAGTGGCCTGCAGCTTCGTATAGCTCGAGGTCCACATCCGGATACTTGGACAGCGTCACAGCGAAAGCCAGTCCGCCTAGTCCGCCCCCACTGATTGAGAATTGGGTCAGCCGTCATGGATCTATAGCGTAAAATGACGTCAGCGCTCACCAGACAATAACCTTGAACTTCGCGGTCATGGAGAGTTGATGGTGTGCTATGCATTCAGTTTCAGGCCTTTAAGCAAAGTCCCGGAACTTCTTCATGCCTGATACTCCCACCGTAGCTTCGAAATTACCATCTTGGTGACGTCCGACTCGAAATGAAGAAATTCGGAGATATAATGAGCGGTGACTGGAAGGGGATTCGGGAGGAGGAATGGTAAATCTTAGTAACCCTTTTCAGCTAGCGGGCTCGAGGGCAAAGTAAATCGCGATAGTGAAACTTGGTGCTAGGAAACGTAGCGGAAACGTCCGATGCCGCCGAGGACCCCGGATAATGCCTTATGAGGCCTGATCCCAGATTTTCAAAAATTTGGGCATTTTGTCCGAGTTGGACCCAGGGCTGCCACTGAAAATCCGGTGTCGGGGGCCCGTAGGCCCCCCGCCGCACCTCCCGCCACCGCCCGCGAAGGGGCGGGGTGGTTTCAATGGGGTCGAAAAGCCTAAAAGGTCAAGCATTTGTCCGAATTTCGATCAGAGTTCACTGCCTGTTGGCTCCGTTTGTCCGGACTTTTGACCCAGGCTTACTACTTAGAGGGTCGATTTGGCCAAAATTTGTCCGAATTAGGCTCAGGGCTCATAGGGTATTATCCGGGGTCCTTGCCGCCGTCGCCGCACTCTCCAGCTTAGAAATTCTTGGTTAGACCTGCCAACGAGTTATTCCTTCCTGAGATGACAAGATACCGATGGTAACTCACCGCTAAAGCGATCGGCGGCCGAATGCCAAAGTTCTAAATGCTGCAACGGTGGTCTCCGAGTCAAGTCAAAAATGATACCTCAAATTATGCGGTCTACATATAATACAACATATGGGCTGAGTTGTTGGAGAAAATAGATAAGTGATACAGATGATAGAAGAACAATAAACCAAGACAATATGGGGACGTACATGTTCCAATGCAGATCGTTAGTAGTATCAATGAAAGGGAAAATTCATACAACAGCGTTCATGAGTCAATTTTCGCGATCTTCATCTCCCACATCCCGTTCCTCCCCCTTACCAGCCCCTGCAGCAATAGCCGACCTTCCATACCTAGGAAATCTACCCTCACAACTCCTCGCGTCATGATCTCTTTATCTCCGTGACATCTAGAGGTATACGCTGCGCCGAGCATCTCTCTCTCTTTACTCCGTACATCCTGACAATAATAATGCCGGCTCTCAATCGCCATCATCATCTGCACGTGCAGCTGCATGAGAATGTCGTAGATTGTTACGCCATTCGGGTTTGACGCGTATACGTCCACGTACCACGGATAGCGGGCATGGTACAGGCGCATGAACGGCGCAGGTGGATTTGTGGCAATCTGCATGAGGTCTATCTGGTTATACGCCCGACCGAGGTGGGAGAACATAGCGGGCTGTGTGAACGGGTTCGTGCGAAGATCAAGATGTATTGAGGGAGCGTGAGCATCGTATGCGAGAAGGCCGTGTAAGATTCGTCGCTCTGGATCGTTACTCTCTGATCATAGCAGATCAGCTCGATTCAGTGCACAACCCAAATAACATACCTTGCACATCAGAGCGATTCTTCGACAAGCTGAGTTTGATGAATGATGGTCTCATCTCGAAATCCGCCCTCCAATCTCTCGGTCGCTGCGCCGGATTCCACTCGTCGATATCTCCGTGAGGATACCATTTCCTGGACTTTAATTTCTTCTTCCCCACAGTTGGACCCCAAGTCAACGATCGCTTCATCCTGTACCCGTCCTCGGTCAATGGAGAGTGAGGCATCGGAAGTGTAGCAGATGCAGGAGGCGGCTCGTTATCGATATTACCCCAGCCATCCCCAAATGATTTGGATGGACTGATCGGCATAGCAAAAGGGCTCTTCGCGGTCCGACTACCAGCGCCAAACCAGCCATCGCCTACTGGCTGAGACAAGGTATTGGGAGATGTCGTCTCCGGCGGTTGCCAGGCTGTGCTGAAGAAGCCGTTGTTGGGCGTTACTGCACGGCCTTGTCGAGGATGAGGTGTACCAGGCATACCACCGCCCCAGGATCCAGCTGGCGGGCCCTGCCATGAATCCGATGTTGCTCCCCAATCTGGCGTCTGGCGTCCCCATCCTGGTGTCTGAGGAGGAAAGTTCAGCGGCGACAGTTCCTCGGCTACTGAATTCCATCCGTTCAAATTTTGGACCGGCCACACTGGTGTGGCGCCTGGGGCACCGCTGTAGAAGAATAATAAGGAAAATGTTCAAAAATTCAACAGATATTGCTACGCACGCTGAACGCTGACTGAATCCTGGAAATGCGTCATGAATTCCGCCGCTGTCGTTTCCAGCACTTCAAATTGAGTCAGACGTCGTCTGCTGTCGACAGAGAAGACTATTACCCTCCGAATCCAGCTTGCGTCGCGCCTGACGGCGGCGGATTATTCGGACGGGCTGCCTGATGAGAGTCGACCAGTAAAGGCATTTCAGGATCTCTTCCAGGCGCCCATCCGTTCAATGCCATGAAATTTGGGAGAAGGAAGGAAGGAAGGAGCAAGTGCGATGCGTCGCTGATTCGGAATTTGCTTCCACGATCCCCCCTGCACAGCCACATGGGGATTTCCTCAAGCCCAAATATGTCGAAATCAGGTCGTCTGCCACTCAAAGGTATGATTCTTGTTCTCTTGCTCACATGAAAAGGGATAATTCTCTAAATAACTACCCCAGCTGCATCGAACGGAGCGCAGAAATCTATCACCCCATTTTTAACTGACGCCAGCGGTGAATTCAATAGGTTTCTGGTGATCGTACTCCCCCCACCCCCCCAAAAAAAGAAAAAAAATCAAACAACAAGCATACCAATCACAGCATCTTTAATAGCTCTACGATAGCCCGAGGAACTTCATGCATTCCCAATTTTCTATGGACCAACGGACAGTTGTACTCCACTCAATCTTGCATCGCCTCGTCCAATGATCTCCTTGATGCGACAAGCGCGCGAAATTTTCTTCATTGGTCTATCTATTCTTTTGCACAACTCTCCGGCGTTAACCAGGCCGACCGGTTGGCTTTATTTACACGTTCCGTTCCACTTTGTACGACTTTCCTGAGATCTAATTTTTGTTCTTCCTGGATGCTGGCTCAGAATCTTGCCCCTCATTCTGCATCAATATGCTAGTGGAATTTTGCACACTAGGACTCGTAATCTGGACTCGAGTCTCTTCTTGGCCTTCTTTAATTCCTGCATAGTTACTCTGGGTACCAGCAGAGGGTCGATAAGAAGGGCACGTATGACAGATTTACCTCAATCTCAAAGTTCTAACCGTCTCCACCCGTCTCCACGACCTAACGCCCCCATCGACTTGTTGATGAAACTCAAGTACTAAGTGACGGAGACGGTCGTTTCTAATTGAAACGGGAAGATCCCAGGTCTTTCAAATCGTCATGTATCAATTGACGCAGAATCAATCTATAGTACGTGTACGCGGCTGCACAATATGACGAGACTTATTCAGAACCATGTAGGGAGAGAAGCAGACTCTGCCTTCTTGTCCAGAGTATCCGGCGCCAGTTTACGCGTCTCCTAAAGAACTATTGCACATCTGTGGAGATAGAGAAGATACTCGGATCCACTAACGAAGGACTTGCGCAAAGGCTTGGAGAATGCGACGTAACAGCTGGATTTCACGTACGGCCGAGTATATGCGCGTTCTTGGCACACGCTGAGGGAGAGAAAGTTCACCTATGTTATGCGGGGGGTGTCCATCAACGTTCACTGATGTTTAATGAAGTTGCGGCTAACCGTTGCTCGACGGCCTATGACTCTCCTGGGTCCACGGTTTCCCAATGTCGCGGTGGAGGTTTCCCATGCCTGAAGATCGTCCCAGGATTTTGGAGCAGCTCTTCGCCTGCGGATAAATCAACATATGCTTCGAGTGCTACGAGAACTGGCCTTTGGTTTTCTATATCCACGTCGCCCCCCCCCCCCAACTATTGTGCCGACTGCCGCAAAATTCGCCAACACGGTTCTGCTGAATCTCACCACGAATACTCCCACTAATACTCCCACTTCCTGATTCGGACTCGAATGAAGCTGTACGTTAGCAGGGATCTGTCGTCCTTGATAATATGAGGCGATAGGCCTGGCATGTAGACGTCGGATATCACATTAACGTTTGAACTAGATCATCGTTACCGCCATGACACCCTTCAGAGGCTCGACTCGGGCCATCCCGCTAACCCTGTCCAGGCTCGTGCTAGCTGGTTTAGGATTATCGGGAAATCCCCGCCTTGGCCCTTGAAGAAAGAAGAAGGAAAGAACGGAGGTGGTACGCATGCACCAAGATTTTCTGATTGCCAAGGTCAGTTCTTCCTGTTGACCAGCTGTTTGCAGTAATATTTATCACTTTTCGTTGTCCTCGTCCTCCCTGTGCGTTCTAACAGCATCACAAGAAAACATATCGTTTCTCGTACAATTCCTGTTACCGTCCAGAAGCCCCAGGCTGTATTCTGCCCGATTTGCAAGTCGACTGCCGGTCAATACTGTATCCCCCTCCGCATATTGGCTCCTAAGCGTCGTGTATCTGAGTCGATGTGGACTCTTGATATAACGCGCCTGGACTAGCCTAGACATGATCACTGAAGGTAAAAATTGACTATGCGGGGGCGCAGTCCTGATCGCGCCAATAATTCTCGTTTTTGAAATGTCAATCATCTGCAGGACCATCATGATGGGCAAGCGACAATTAAATAATTGGCTTGTGCTGTATAGAGCGGTGTATGTGTGTGGATTTTGATGATCTTCGGAGAAACTCGTGGAAGCGAAGTTGGGCTCTTATTCCGTATCCGTCAAGAGCCCTAGCCGTTTGTAAGGGCATCTAAGTACGATAGGAAGGCAAGGCGACGACTTTGTAATAACAAATTTGCGAGGGAATCTTCCCTTGGAATGGCGGATCGAAAATGACGCGCCCACGAGTATAAAACGTGCACGTTGATTGTTGTACGTACGTCAACAAGGATGTTTCTGTTCTCCACGCGCTCGATAGATCAACAGTTGGTTGCCAACAAGCGCAACGCCAAAAGAACTTCAAAGAAAGTTGAAGGAATGAATTTCATTGCGGACTGCGCCCTGGTCCTTGTGGCGGTGTTCCTTGGATTAAATTAGATTTTGAGCCTTTTTTTGGACGCGGGTCTCTTTCCCCGCACAAAATGTATCCTCGAAACCTGCAGTGCTAAAAGCGGCATGAGGTTGGTAAAGATCCGAGTCAATCTAGACTGAAGGGGGAGCATCCGAAAAGAGGTCGTCATGCTGCCATACCAGTGTTGACATGGAAGGACCCCAGAACTATAGATAGATTTGCCCATAATCCGGGATAAAAGCTCGCACAAATATGCCCCAGATTCGCGTAAAAAGCGCGTGGCTGAGAAGATTATATGAAAAGATAAGAATAGGCGGGGTGGCGTGGGTCCTTTGCTGACGTGAAACCAAACTTGTTTAAACTTCCCGCACAGGGCGCCTCCTTTTTCTATCACCATCACATTCATTTTCTTTTGCTTCCTCCCACCACACCGTACTCACCACCGCTCAACGTTTCGCGGTCTCTTCTCTTTCCTTTTTTCCTTCTACCAACGGGCAGAGGTTACGACTTTCACGATGATACCCTCACTATCCTTGCTAGCTTTCACGCTAGCAACCACCTCACCTGCTTGGGCACAGACTGCAGGAACGTTTGCAGATGGAGGAAACACGCAAGTCAGCGCTATGATGGTGAGGATTTCGCTTTTTTGTTACTGTCGACAATCCTCATCGGCCCCTAGATGTTCGTCGGCAATAAGGACCAAGTATACATCCTGGACAAAGCGGAGGGTAACGCCGCGCAAGTTAATGGTCATCCCGCGTGGGGTTCCGTCTGGTGAGCAATAAAAAGTTTAGATTTTTGCCTTGTCGTCTAGACGTTATCCAGGAATATCGATACGCACGAGGTCGTCGTACAGGACGTCAAGACGAACGTGTTTTGCTCGTCTGGGATGCACCTTCCCAACGGTTCGTTTGTGACATTCGGTGGAAACGGAGCTGTCACCAAAGGCGGCAACGTTGGCTCTGTCCTCAACGACGAGGGCTCGGCCTCGTATGATGCCCTGTATCAGGATTACGACGGCGGAAAAGCAATTCGCGTCCTCGACCCCTGTTCTGCGGGATCCGACTTTCAATCTACTCAGTGTGGCTGGTTCGATGATCCCAGTGTACTCGCCATGCAAAAACGGCGATGGTATTCTACGGCTGAGCCAACCGCTGAAGGCGACATCGTCATCATCGGTGGCTTTGCAAACGGCGGCTACATCAACCGGAACTACCCCAACGTTGACCCAGAGTTCGAGGGTGGCGCCGCCGAATGCACCTACGAGTATTATCCAGCAAATGGACGGACGGCCACCACCATGCAGTTCATGATCAATACTTCCGGCCTCAACTCTTACCCTCATACCTTCCTGATGCCATCTGGTAAAATGTTCGTTCAGGCCAACGTTTCGACTGGTAAGTCGCGTGGTTTCCTTGTATGCTTATATATGTCTTACTTCTTACTTCTTAGTCCTCTGGAATCACACTTCCAACGAGGAAACCGCGCTCCCAGATATGCCCGGTGGAGTTGTTCGCGTGTATCCCGCATCCGGAGCCGTCGCCATGCTTCCTCTCACACCCAAGAACAACTATAATCCCACGATCCTCTTCTGTGGAGGTTCTGACATGCCGGATTACTCCTGGGGTAACTACTCGTGGCCATTCATAAACACATGGGAGTATCCAGCTTCAACGGATTGTCATCGCATCACCCCCGAACCTGAGGACGGCTCAGCTCCGGTGTACGTCAAAGACGACGATATGTTACAGGGAAGGACCATGGGTCAGTTCGTCATTCTACCCACCGGCGTACTGTTGGTGGTGAATGGAGGTATCAACGGCACTGCTGGTTATTCCACCATGACGCTTCAGACAACGTCTTACAGCGATATGCCCTACGGAATGTCACTTGCTTCCGGGCCCGTTGGTACGCCTGCTCTTTATGACCCCGAAGCAGACAGTGGCAAGAGGTGGTCTAATGATGGTTTCTCCACATCTGACATTGCCCGTTTGTATCATTCGTCTGCCATCGTTCTCCCGGACACCTCTGTATTGATTGGTGGATCTAACCCCAACGTCGACGTTAACCTGACGACCTACTTCAACACCGAATATCGCGCCGAAATTTTCTATCCCCCTTACTTCTCGGCCAGTACCCGACCAGAGCCGACCGGCCTACCATCTAAACTCTCTTACGGTGGGGACTACTTCGATGTCACCATACCCTCCAGCTCGTACTCCGGCGACTCTAATGACGCGGCTGCGAGCGCTTTCGTATCCGTGCTTCGAACTGGTTGGACAACGCATGCAATGAACATGGGCCAGCGTTATCTCCAACTCAACAGCACGTACACCGTGAATAGTAACGGCACCATTGTGCTCCACGTCTCGCAGATGCCCCCGAATGCGAACATTTACCAGCCGGGGCCTGCATTCTTGCACGTCGTTGTGAACGGCATTCCTAGCAATGGATCCTATGTTATCATCGGAAGCGGTAACATCGAAACGCAGACATTGGCTAGTGCTGTGGTACTACCCGCAAATGTTAACGATACCAAAGCCCAAGGTTCTGCTGATGGTTCTACAACATCATCATCAAGCGGCGATCAAAACAACAGTGGTTCCAAGACGAATACCGCTGCTGTTGTTGGTGGGGTTGTCGGTGGATTGGTAGTCCTGGGTATACTTGGTGCGCTTGTTGGTATCTGTCTATCGCGACGAAGGCGTGAGGCCAACCGTCAGCCTACGTCGTCATACGCGATGCGAGACGGGCCCGGGTACGGAGCTTCTCTAGGTGCTGGCGCTGGCGCTGGCGGGACGGATAAGGCCTTGCGGAGTTCTGACTCTAGTGCCTTTATCCCGTTACAGCATGCATATAACCAAAACGAATCGTGGAGCTCGAGCACTGCAAGTTTACAAGCGCCGTATCAAGATCAGTACGAGTCGCACGATCGGAACGGGATGAGCATGGACTATGACCCGTATGCTGCTGAATCGAGGATGAGTACGAGTACACCTGTTGGGCGGCCGCACAGATATTGATAGGTGGAGACAAGAGTGTGTTTATGGTATGTCTTCAGTGGTACTAGATGCGGAATTGACAGTTGCATGGATTTTATCTTTTCTCAATGTTATTTTTATCCTCGTCACTGCATACCTCCACCTGCTCATATTTAAAAATCTTGTTAATTTCTCAGAGCAGGTTGTATACGCAACGCATTGCATTTCATACCTGTAGCTACTCTTTTGTTCCAGTCGCGCTCTTTATATATCGGCATCTTTCTGTTTTATGCACGGACCTCATACGGACTTGTGTAGTTACTTCTTAATAGTGCACTCAGGACCAACACGCTCGCTTTGCAACATCAACATCTCATCACCACGCGGCACAGTACCTCCAGGCATGCCCGACGCAAGGATACAGATACGAGCAACTGCCCAATCCTCACTACCCTCTAATCAACTCCCCAGCCGAACTCCCCGGCTCAATGGATGGGTACACCCAAGAGACTCTGAATAACCAGGGAGGGGTATGGAAGCGTGACATAAACTGGTACAACGATTACCTGAGAGTGAGTCAGTCCCTCAGCAGATGGCCGGACCAGTCCATCGGGATTTGGCCACTGAGATCCACGTCTCAAAGAGAGCGGTTGTCTGGGTCTGTAAATATGTAATGGTGTGTAATACGAATTTTTAGGCCTTGTTAATGATCTGGGTAGGCGGGGGAATTCTGTGGTGTCTTTTCAGGACTTCTGTGCGGGTTCTACAGTGCTGAAGCGCCTTTCAGACAGGTGAAGCTGGTTTCATCATTCGACGTTCGACGTTCTCGCCACGATCAAACATTTCTCGGACGGTGACTCCCATTTTAGCCGATGCTTGACGTTTTGCACGCTTCGTAATCGCTACAACAGCTGTAGCGTAAGGGGACACAACTGATCAATTGAGAGATGTATCACGATGAGACCCCGTCAGCTTGGATTCTGCTGGTGAGAGTCAATCTTTCGAGACCTTTCGTTCTGATATCTCATTTTGATACGGCATCATCATTCGACATTCCACGATCCGCGATTCCAAGCACTTCTCGGACGGTAGTGAGCCATTTTAGCGTATGGTTGGACTCCCGACTCTTGGCACGACGTCTTGTACACTCCGTAAGATTATATA
Source organism: Armillaria ostoyae (assembly GCA_902506015.1). Lineage (NCBI taxonomy): Eukaryota > Fungi > Basidiomycota > Agaricomycetes > Agaricales > Physalacriaceae > Armillaria > Armillaria ostoyae. The sequence goes on along the minus strand of LR732085.1, from coordinate 2,141,748 downwards.
CTACTTATTCAACGAATCAGGTCTGCTATGGAACGCCGTCAACTTGAACTCCGCTGGTGAGAGTCAGTCCTTCGAGACCTTTCGTTCTGATATCTCATTTATTTGATAGATATAGACTGATATTGTGCATATCTCGGTGCGGCATGCGTTATCGTTATTTCTACCGAAGACCGGATTCAGAAAATCTTCCACACGTACTCCGCGGCGAACTCTATCTCACCTCTTAATGGCCCCGAATCTCCCCAATTGAGTTTTACGTGCAAGCTGCTTATCTCTTCATGATAAGTATGCTTCTTCCGGCCAGTATAAATCCCGAGACGAAGACGGGTTACTTTTCATTCTGACCGCCATGTCGAGTGATGTGGATGCCGCTGCTGTTGCTGACCTGCACAAGCTAGGATACGAGCAGCAGATGACGCGGGTATGTGATTCGTCCTATTCCCGAGTCAATACTCTCTCGCTGATTTAAGTGGATAGAGGCGCGGGTTGTTTCATATATTATTCAGTACGTTCCTTCTTTTCTTCGTAATTGTTGCGCTATTGATAGTCGATTCAGTGACGCTAGGTATGTCTTGTTCTTCGACTAGCGCAGCCTTACAAGCTACTAAATGTGACTTGACTATGCCGTAGCCATCATGGCAGTCCGTAAGTGTATCGAACAATTCATTTTTGCTGCGAGATAAACAAAAATATATTCCCAGCTTACGGCCTTTCTGCTCCATTCGCCACTGGACTCATTGGAGGTGGACCAGCAGTTTTGATTTGGGGGTGAGAGTTTCGTGATCCCGTGGTTCAGACAGAAATATCTGCTCATACTACCGAAGATGGGTATTCGTCTCGGCGATTATCCTCACTCTCGCATTATCGATGGCCGAAATTAGCGCCAAGTACCCAACTTCTGGTGGGGCATACTATTGGTGTTTCCGCCTCGCGTCACCCAGGAGTCGCGTGCTCTTATCATGGATAAATGGGTGGCTGACGATGGTGGGCGTGTGGACGATCTGCCTTTCAGTCACTTTCGTAAGGCCGAGGTTCCCTGCGATTCAATGCGCTTATCTGACCAAGGGGTGCTTCAGGGTACTGCGCAGATTATAGTTGCAGGGGCGGGTATTTTCCACCCGGACTGGGTTGCCAAGTCGTGGCAGACATGTGAGCCTGATTATTTTCCTCACAGTGAGTTCGTCTAACCTGTACCAGATCTCATATTTTTGGGAGTGACACTCATTTGTACGGCACTCGGAATTTTCTTGAACGACATTCTTCATTATATCGATGTACGTTCTCGTTGCGCCCACGAGTGGTAAAGCTGTTGACGAGATGTCTATAGGTCCTGTGCGCATGCTGGACGATTCTCGGTGTTCTTGGTATGCAGGAATTTGTATGGTCCCTAACCGATTATTGAGGTCTTTCAAGTTATGCTCGTGTGCCTTTCGGCAAAAGCGGCAGCAGGTCGTCAATCAGCTGCTTTTGCTCTCGGGCATTTCGATCCATCTGCATCAGGTTGGACGCCTGGATGGTCATTCTTTATCGGTCTATTGCCTGTGAGCTGAATTTTGTGCCATCTTTCGCTTCTAATTGGTATTTTCAGCCCGGTCAGTTCATGAAAGGTCAAGCTATTTCACTGTCTGACCTACCCCAAAGCATATACGTATGCCGCAATTGGCATGAGTGAGTGTTAAAGTATGGTTTTTATCAAGGCTCACGTCGAATTCAGTCGCTAGTATGGCCGAAGAGCTTCATAATCCGACGGTTGACCTACCAAGAGCCATGGTGTGGTCCATTCCACTCGGTTTCTTGCAAGGCATTTTGTTCTTGTTGCCCATTTTGTTCACGCTCCCCGACGTTGCTACATTATTGTCAGGTGGGACTTGGTTCGTCCTCTTCTCTTTGGCTTGACCAAACAAATATGCAGTCGCCAGTGGCCAGCCCATCGGTGTCATGTTCACGCTCATAATGGGCTCAAAGGGTGGTGGATTCGGAATGGTAGGAGCATCCATATGGTCTACGTTCTGATTGCTCATCTGTTATGTTTGATGTAGTGGTTCATCAGTACGCGCTTATATTGACCTGTTCTATTCTATACTCACACATGCTAGTTTTCGGAGTCGCCATGTTTTGTGCCGTGTCGATTTCATCCGCCGCTTCTCGAGCGACATGGGCATTCGCAAGGGACAAGGCAATACCCCTGCACACATTTTTTGCTCGTGTTTCGTCAGAAAAACACGGTCCTGTCAATGCCTTCCTCCTCGTTATTGTTGTCCAGTTGCTGTTAGGACTGATATATCTCGGTTCTAGCGCGGCTTTCAATGCTTTCGTAGGAGTGGCGGTGATGTGTCTACAGGCGAGCTACTCGATGCCAGTCCTCATATCCCTTGTCAACGGTCGTGATAACGTCAAAGATTCTCCGTACTCGTTGGGTAGGTGGGGATGGGCTATCAATAGCATTGCGGTGCTCTGGACCATGTTCGAGATGGTGTTGTTCTCGATGCCGGCGGTGGTACCTGTGACAAGAGTGTCCATGAGTATGAGTATCATTATAAATTCCGTTCAAGACTGAACAATTGGTGTTCTAGATTACGCCTCTGTGGTGTTTGTCGGATTTGCGACCATCAGTGCCGTCTGGTATATAATCAGTAAGTTTGTTCCTAGCGTGGGGGTATTAACCTGAGCGTATCATCTCCTTTTAGATGGACGCTTCTATTATACAGGTCCACCCATTCCGACTCGGAGCGAGTCAACACAGCCTAGTTCTGAAAGTGTCGTTGTCAATGTGAATGAAAAGAAAGGTGGAACTTTGGAGGACTAATCTTGTCACAATGACTTGAGAAAGTCTTCTAGGGTCGTGAAAGGGAGCGGCAACATAGATAAGCTCAGAGTCACATAGCAAACTGCTTGGAACTACAACTCTTTTTTCGCTATGAATTGCCATGACGAATGATATCAATAAGTGGTTGTAGGGATGACAAAGCCAGGGTCAGGGTCCTCTTAGTACTTCCGTACCACCAGTTGCCACTCGTCAAAGTAGCAAGTCACTGCAACATAAAAATCTCAATGACCAGGTACGCTTGGCTTTTGCCGTCTGCTTTTCAATGATATGCATAAAATCGTTAGGAACTCCCTGGATGGTCTCGAAAGCCTCGTATCGGCTGCACGCACAGATGTCAAAGCGTGCCCAAGAATGCTTTCCGCCGTGCACCGTCATCTTCGCACAAAGAAACTTCCTCGCGAGCTTTTCATATCTACTGGGGCGCCATCTGCCACTGCTCGACTTATGGCGAGCTGTCTGGACGGCTTACGCGTTGCACTATATTGGTCGAATCGGAAACATAAGGATCTCTCCGAACGCGTCATGCAGCAATGGATTGTGGCATGGGACTGGTCGTCGTTCATGGCGGATGAAGTTATCTCAAAGGAGCCTCAGTCGGTGGAGGGCACCGAATTCCAGTACAAGGTCGTCGAAGTCGTCGCAGATCTCCACAGGCTTGCTGCCTTTGAGAGTCAAGGGATCGCTTACGAAGTAGAGGTTCTGAACATGCCTGGATTCTTCTCTACGCTTGTCCGTCTCTGGTTTCATATGTTGTGCCATGGGGGATCTCTGGCGGCACTCAGAGGAATATCGCATTCGTTGATTGTGTTTAACTCGATTGACTCCGACAATAAGGACAACTTCAGACTTGCTATCAGAGAAGTCGACCTTGTGCTCCAGGATATGCCGGATGCTGTTGAGCTGTTCATCACGCACATTTTGGGGACGATTGAGGTTAACGCTATTAACATGCGTCTCCTCAATGGACCACTGACTTTGATGGCCTACGCTTTGGATTTTCACTCCGACTATATTATTTGTCCTTTTATTGCCTGTCATGGTCCGACCCTCGTCACTGCTCTCATGGCTCGTCTCACATCTTCCAAGCTCACTTATGAACTCGGGAATATTGAAGATAAGAAGCTGGACAAACACATTCAAGGCAACATGGCTGAATCTTGTTTCGTTCTATGCATCAAGCTCTTGGAGATTTGTATCAGGATGCGCGGCCTTCCCTGCGTCGTCCAGATACTTCAGGGTCGCCTCCTCCCCACTTGCTTCAAAGCTGTGTTGTTTCTTGGGCACCGATCGCGTCCCTTCCATGAGAACGTCGGGGTCTTATGCTGCGCACTTTTTAGGAAGATTGCAACGTTCAGCATCTATCCGAAAGTAATGCATCTCGTGATCAAATCTAACAGGCACCTGGAGGCGCATGGCCTCAAGGCTCTCGTGGAATTGACAGTCCCGGAGCTGTGGACATCTTGGAATACTCTGTATGATACAGTGATGCAGAGGCATACCACCAAGCCCAGCTATTCTGTTCTTCCGCGGAGACTTTGCAACAATCCACAGGTAAGTAGGGATTGTCCATTCTGCAGTCTTTATGCGTCTAACTAAGCGTAGTGCCCCAATCCGTATATCCGTCCTGTCGATGCCAAACGCTGTGCAGGCTGTCTTTACGTCCACTACTGTTCTCGGGAGTGCCAGAAGGATCACTGGACTAGCCACCGGCAAAAGTGTAAAAGCCTCATGTCGACCAGAAAAGGTACTTTTCATCATTCTAATTCCAGCAGTCAAACCTAATCATATACTCATTGCTTCGTACAGCTGGGAAACCTATGCGGGTAAACACTTTAGATCAAGATTTCGCTGAGTGGATGGTTGACCTGGACTTGCCTCGTTTTCTCGCGGATACAAAGGAAATTCGTCAAAGACTAGAAAAAAAACGGGCGATGACGGAGCCTTACAAGAAATATCCCATGGTGATAGAGATATCGTACAACTCTGTGCCTACTAAACTAGGAAGGGTTTACCCTGGTGAAGAGGCTCGTACTGCTGGAATCGGTCGAATGCCAGAAGTTATGGCCATTTTAGAAAGGAGAAGGGGTCACCTGAACGAAGTGTTCTTCTACGCCGCACTTCCATCTGGTAAGGGCCCTGTATCTGAGTGCATCTGTACAACAGTCAGTCTATGGTGAGATTTAGAGCAGGACTACGTTAAGCTAAGCTGATGATAACTATTTCTTGTTGCAACAGACAGATTTCCTTGCTAGCTCTGCGCGGGCAATTGTAAAGAGCCGCAGTCGTCCGTTTTTTTTTTCATGTCAAACTCCCGATTACGCTTGTACAGCTCACTTTTACGAGCTGCCAGCTCAGCAGTCCTGCGGAGACCGCACCTTTTTTTTTACACTCATAATATATCATTATCTACGACCTTGGAAGCTATCTCAAATTGAATCAATGTACATACAGTACTATCATGTAGCTATATATTCTCATCCTTTTGTACAGCATTTTATGCAGCAATTTGTTTGAGAGAGATGACGGAACTTCTCAATATTTGAACTAAGTCTTCGGAGAAATGGTAGCCGTTCTTTTCAGGGGTCCTTAGTGGGCTGTAGACGCTTCCATCGCAGGAATAGTAGTATATCCTCGTTTAAGTGATTTGCCTTCGGACCAGTACTGAGGAGAACATTTTGCCGCTGGGAAGAACAGGAGCCTTCGTCGCGCCGCGAGTCGAAGCCAGAAATACTGTAAACTTGGTAATGAAGCAACTTATTGAAAAAAAGTCGTGTACCTACGCAACCTGTTGTTGCACAATAAATTCTATACCACATTTTCCCTCGTTTACTACTTAACGCTCTTTGGCAGGCGGGAGACGAGTCCTGTGCCGAGAGGCGGCTGACAAAGCATTTCGCTTTCTTTCCCGACCACGAGTGACGTAGCGACTGGAGATTCCGTATGTCTTTTTCAGCCTTCCTTTCTCTTCCTCAGAAGTTCTCTCGGACATAGACAACCATGAATTCTGCATCCGGCCTCGCAAGTGCCGTGTCGACTGCTCGCAAAGATTCCTCTGCCTTTCCCAGGATGCTCTCGCTTGTATCTCATCATCTTCGCACCAAGAAAATACCCCAAGACCTTCGTTCGTCGCTGGAGACACCTACTGCAACAGCTCGCGTCATGGTGGATTGCCTTGATGGCCTGCGTGCTGCCCTTCAGTGGGAATCAAAGCAGAATAGCCACGGTTGCGGTAACAGGAAACCTTCGAAACAGAACGGCATGCTCAAAGAGCGCGTGATGGAATATTGGACTGTGGCATGGAAGTGGTCGTCATTCTTAGTGGAAGAAGTCGTCGCGAAGGAACCACTCTCCGTCGAAGGCACCGAATTCCAGCACTGGACGCTTGAGGTTGTCGCAGAGTTTCTCAGACTTGCCGCATTTGAGACTCAGGGATGTCCCCACGAGTTTGAGGTCCTCAAAGCGCCTGGGTTCCTCTCTACTCTCGTCAAGCTATGGTTTCATGCACTGCACCATGGTGGCTCGCCTGCAGCTCTTCGAGATACAGCCTTCTCACTGATCTTATTCGACTCAATCAACTTCTCGACGGTGGATGGCTTCAAGGAAGTTCTCGATCAAGTCGACGACGTTCTGAAAGATACACCTGACGCGGTGACAATCTGTTGTACACACATCTTCAACGTCATTCAGTGCAATACAGTCAATATGCGTCTCCTTGACGGCCCTCTTGCATTCGTGGCCTATGCAATGGAATTTCACGACTTGCTTTCTCCTCTGATTGCTTGCCGTCTTCCATCTCTCATTACTTCTGTCATGGTGCATCTAACATCTTCTAAACTCTCCTACGATCTCGTCAACATCGACGACGTAAAGTGGGACAGATATACTCAAGAAAACATGGTCGAGTTTGTATATCTTCGATGCGCTCGGATATTGGGAAGCTGGTTCATAAAACGCGGCCATCCCTGCATCGTCGAGGCGCTTCGAGGCCGCTTTCTACCGTCTCTCTTCAAAACTGCCTTGTTCTTCAAACGTCGATCGAATCCTTTTCAATCTGACTTGCAGAATATCTGCTGTTGCATTCTCGAGATGATCGCAAGATATAGCATATATCCAACGATATCACGCTTGGTGGTCAAATCTAGTCGATACATCAAGAAGCATAATCTTTGGACATTGGTGGAATCTACGGCACCGTTACTATGGAGCTCTTGGTCGTTTCTGGACGATACAGCTACGCAAAGGTATTCCCACATCCCGAGCTATTTTTTCACGCCGCGGGAGACGTGTAGTAATCCGCAGGTACAGCCCTGCTCTAATAAAGTTTACAAACCTGACATTAGGTGATAGTGTTCAGATCCGTATATTCGTCCTCAAGATGCCAAGCGCTGCTCAGGATGCTTTGTCGTGCACTACTGTTCGCAAGACTGCCAGAGAGACGATTGGATGGAACACCAGTTGACGTGCAGGTACCTCATGCTAGACAGAAAAGGTAGCTGTTGTTCCCGTCGATATCGGTGATATGCTGATATGTCCGTCGCTATAGCTGGAAGACCCATGAAGATAAACACTTTGGAGCACGATTTCGCCGAGTCCATGGTTAGTCTGGATTTCTCCGCTTTCCTCGCAGAGACAGAAGTAGCGTGCGCCGAGCTAGAAGAACGACGCTCCATGAAGGAGCCTGAGGAACGGTATCCGATAGTGGTGGAGGTTTTGTATGACATCGCGCCGCCCAGACTAGGACGAATCTATCCAGGGGACGACGCTGATGCTGAGATTCGTCAAGTGCCGGAAGTGTGGACCGCATTAGAGCAAAGAAAGGGCAGAGGTGACGAGGTATTCTTCTATGCTGCACTTCCGTCTGGCAAAGACTTTCAACCTCAGCATGTTTACGGGTCTTGGAGTGCACGGTGAGCTCGTATTGTAGGGATTGATGAATTGAATGACCGCTTGCGAGTGCTGTCAGGGAAATAACGCCTCTAGCACCGTGTGTTCGTTCTTCGGAAGCCATCAAGTCAGGTCAGGTCAGGTCAGGTCAAAGTCAGCAATGAATGCTGCAATCCTACTGTTAGTTTCCGTCCTTTGGCTAGCTGCATTTATTTGGCTGAATACTGGTGGTAATTCCGTCGTACTGCCATTCGGCTTGCTTTTAAACTTTCGGCTAGGGGTCCCCTTGAGGGGCCCAAACATCGTGTCACCCGCACTATCCTTTCTCGCATACCAACAACAGATGCTTACCAGACCATCCACCACCGCAGCATGATCCCAGGTTGACGTTGAGATTTTTTCCTCACCTTCATGTTATCAATAATCGATGATAATTATAGACTCCGGCAATCGACTTCTCAGTCGAATGATTTCCAGAACCCAGACGACCCTGGATTCTGAAGATGGCATAAATAGCCCGTGCCAAGCCAAAGACGAAGACATTCAATGATATATGTTTCGTGACAGGTGAGACTGGTCACAGGCGTTTTTGCAGCATGGCTGAATGGTGGATATAAACAAACATCGTGATTTAGCTGTGAACTTTCCTTTCCCGTTCTCCCATGGCATCAACGACGCCTTCCTCCTACAGCTCCTGGTCGAACGATGATCAGGATGCTGGGTCGAGGGTTTCCTGGGAGGCTGAGTCGACTACTCGTGCCGCGTCTCTCGCTGCAGCACCGTATGGACTCGCGTCTCCACTAGTCCCTTTGCGACCTTCGTCGATACCTGAGCAGGAAATGCTCTGGGACTCGGATACGACTTCTAGAACGCGCCCCTCAGTGACGAACACGCACGCCTCGTTGCCGCCGAAGCACAATACCCCCCTCAGTCCACTTAGACGCTCAATGTCAGTCTCCGAGTCAGATGTTCCGTCGGACCCAGTACAAGGATACCCTAGGATAACATCGCTACCGAAAGCCTTTCCTTCATCGCCGCTCAATCCTTCTTCAACGTCGCCTCCTCCTTCATCAAGATCATCGACACCTTCACCACCTCTTGGCCCTCGTTATACTCGCCCCTCCGCGTCAACAACACAACTACTTGGCCGGGTACCCTCAGAAGAGTCCCGGGTCCTGTCTACCTCTCCCAATTCCCGGGGGTCAATGATTCTATATCACATACCTGTGCCTGGCGACGAATCTTTCAAACTAGACCCCCCTCCCTCCCTCCGACATCTCATGCCATCGACGTCCTCGCGTGATTCAATGATGTCTATATCATCGGATTCCAAATACCCGTCCATGCTGAGTGAGCACGGTCTGGTGCCGTACGCGTTTGACCCTAGCGAGGACGAGGGTGGGTTTGACAAGGAAGATGCGGAGCTCGATGCACGGAGTAGTGAGCAGAGGATGTCATGGAGAGGGCTGGTGAATATGGTCGCGTTGGTCGCGATTATACTGGGTGTCCTCGGTTTGTTCGTGATATATCCGGTGACGGGACATTTGCGCGATGATGGGAAAGGTCAGAAAATTGTGGAGAATAAGTGGATCAATGGGACGGGCCAGGCGATTTCGGGGTCTCCGGCATAGCGACGCCGCTTTTGTGTCGAAGGTAAGCGTTCTGTTCGTGAGACGTCGAAGGCTCGAAATTTATTTCCCACCAACAGGACTTGATTCTCCTTTTTTTCGTATTCGGTATCATATATCATGTCGTGCATTGTAGATCCACTTTTTGTTCCAGGACAATCTTCAGTCACCATACTTCATGTATATCAACCATCCTTAGGCTTCTGCTCTGTTCCTATCCTTCGTTTTGTATCGTATAATGCTACCGGTCTATTATTATCTTTAACAATTACATGTATACCTCGCACATGGTGTTATTTTTTTTTTGATGTGGAATAAGGCCCTGCGAACTTCTAGGCACTTGTAAGTAGTTGCCGTCTGGGCCTTTGGCCTGGTCGATAAGGACCAGTGAAATTACTGTCCAGGCTGCGCGAATTGCTGACTCTAGGAACATTTCCTTGTTGGAGGTGCCCTTGAAGATCAGTACGCTGATCATGACGTCATATTTGCTGCGCATTTCCCTCGCGTAAAAACGAGACCTCAAGATGTTGTCACTGTGACATTTCATAAAAACAAGTTGAAAGATGGATTATGTCAATAGTAGTAGTAAGTACTTAGTAGGCGTCGCTCTGGCAACGAGGGAACAGCTTGGGAACAGTCAACAGTGTTTTCTGCGCCGTTGACACCCATACCGCGAAGAACCCATGCCGCTTTCAACGTCGTTGGTTTTCTAGACCAGTGCACATCACGGAATTGGATAACTTCAAATTGAGATGTGATTGAACTAGTCCTGTATTGCGGGACTGTCTGAAAAAGAGCCGGAATTGAATGGAATGAAAAAGTTGTCTCCCGCGGTCAGAATAAAGGGAACCCCATTTCTCGTGGGAAAGAGGCTGTTTTTGGTATGTAAAAGGAGCACTAAATATAACTAGGTTTTTGTTGTGTTTTCGATATCCCGTTTTTGCGGCATACAAAGGTCAAGAGAAGTCAACATCTTCATAATAAGTACTTTTTCGGTCCTGGAAAGGAACCGGTCCCCGGAGTAAGTATCTGTCGTACTTGGTGCGGGTGAACCATTCTGCATGGAGGCAGCCGCGTGTGTAAGAGGTGCCATGTTGCATACAGGTGTATTTGCCCTTGACCGTTGTGCTTAGACGCAGTTAGTCCAAGACTTATTTGTTATTTCTGCAGAACGCCGACAGGCATGGGCTTGTTCAGAAGGCATATTTTGTGCGCTCCGAGGGCATCACTGTGTATTGGTTTGGATGATGATGATAGTTGTCCAAACTCTAATGAGAGCGGATAACGGCCCGGTATATCCGAAGAAGCCCAACCTTGAACCTTGTTTTGAATGCTCACTCATGGGGATTCATTTCTACGACAGAAGCTGTTGAGGATATGGTTTCACAGCCACTGGGCTGACGGCTACGCCGTTTTTGTTTTACCTTATTTTGATTTTCGTATCGATCATTACCGAAACTTGGCTTTGTACCACCACCTCCTGCGTATTTATACCGGAATATACCTTCGTTCAAGCCGCAACCACCACGTTCATTTCCCCTGCCGACGTCTATTCCCAACAGAAGCCCCACTGGCCCCTACGAGCAGCATGTACGGATAGGTCCACCTCGCTCCCTCTTGAACGCTGGCATACGCTGCGTTGTTTGGGCAGAAGACGCGCTCTTTATCGTTCATCGCGTGCCCATAGTTCTTTTTGATCAACAGCTACTGGTGCCGGACAATTGTGTGAAAGTTGCGGCTCGTGTTGTATGCTCTGACATTCCTTACTCGATCAGAACCGCGGACAACGACGCGCGGTGGGAGGATTTCTCCAGGTTCAACAAGGAATGCCCCCACGCGTGCGACTTGAATGCATCCACAATCTTCTTACAAGATGTCGACGTCTCGGCCCTCATTTGACAAATGAAACTGTAGGTCGCGCAGCACTTTTTTCTTCTCATTTCCAGGACAAGACCTAAGCGCATCTTCGTACACGCTGCCTCCGTGTTTCACTTTGATGTCCTAGATCCCTCTCGCACCTGCGTAAACCTGTCTCCCCCGTCTGATGATTTCGGTGATATTCGCTTCCTTACGCTCCCAGCATTTTATAATGCCATCGTTGACACAAAACATGAGCCTCCGCTCCCCTTCGTTCATCAGAAATTTAAAGCGTCTTCTATGACAGTGATTGTGGGCTAACTGATGATCAGTTACTTGATTCGGAACCCGAGCGGGAAGTTGGCCTTGAACTGGCGCCCGCTGGCGAAGTACGCATCCGTGGCACATAGGGTGATTCGATACTTGTTGCGCAAAAGCTCATTTTTGACGCTCTCAGAGGTATTCGTAAGATAGGCGCAATTCGCCGAAGGTGCTGTAAACTCAGGATGATGACTTTGAGACTTCCAGGCCATCCAATGATACCCAACACCAATTTCTGACTGCAGACGGGACAATCGGTATGCATATCCAGCTGGCATCGAGAAGTTTGTGACACGGATTGGGATCACTTAACGCATCGACAAGCCCTCCGGAGGTTGCAAAATGTCACTAAAACATCATCGCTGGCAACGTACTGATTACGGAGGATGCGAACGGAACCACTGGTGGAATAATAATAGATTGGGATCTTTGTCAAACGTCAGACAAGTGCAACAGGAGCCAGGAGCGAATGTTTCGTAAAAATTCCTTTCGAAATGATGCCAAAGGGCCATCTTCGGTATACAGGGGACGTGCTCATTTATCTCAGCAAGATTGCTCTTACACCCACCCATCAACTCCGCATACTGTGGCTGACGACTGGGAATCATTCCTAGACCCACTTACATCCGCTCTTCTGTTTACACCAAACGACATGTCGCCTGAAGACCTGACTTCAGCTCTTCAGCACTGTTACGAAGCAATCTGGGGTGGTCCCGATATCCCAATGGGAGGCATATCTGAGGTATCAGCGCTTAAGGCGGGAAGGATAAGTGTCTATTGGAAACTTTCTACCCGGCCTTCGGTGCGCTGTATGGTTCTGATGCGTGTGCCATGATGTCGGAAACGAGGCGCGCGCAGAGCCCCAACATGGCTATGACGCTACCAGAGGTTTGCACACCTTTCATTCATACATAAATCTCCATCACTAAAGGAGTCCCCCATTCTTCTTTTATCCCCAACTACCAGTGTCGCCGCCATCACCCTTTGCCCTCATTGCTGCTCCGATGCCCCCCATCGGTGCTCGTTTCCGACGCAAGATCTCCCTTATTAATATTTGCGTAGCCTCGACGTCTTCCGCGTCGTCACTCTCAAGATGACCAAGTATCACGAGACTCGCTTGAAATGTAAACCGTTTGATCTACAGAGTACAGACTTCTGAAAAGTTCTGGAGGAACTGAATCAGTTTCAATCGTATGATGAATCCAAGATGAATGATTCATGAAGCGCATGTGTCGGCTTTGCCACGGAAACGGACCTGACTTGGAACTATTTTGTGTACTTCTTGAATTCTGATGCAATAATTATACGATAGCACGCTCGAGTTTGAACTTTGAAGTTTGAACTGGAAGCTTTTAGGGACAGACTGATCACGTGATCAAGGTGCGGAGGTCAATTACATAATTCGTGTTCCTGACAGTGGCACCGCCGTTCACGATTCCACCACCGTGCCGCGAAACGCGTCTTCGTCGAAATCGCGCTGCAAAAATGTTTCAAACGCGTCTGGAGTCACGCCGTTTACTTCCCTCCACTTTATGCGTGATGCAACGATGTCAGCAATGGCCGAAGAAATACACAAAAAATACAGTTCAATGGATGTGGAGGAGTTTTTAGGCCAATTTCTTCCCAGAGGTCCTTCAAATATTCCTGACAGCAACGTTTCTGCCTTCCAGAAGATTGCGAAGAAGACAACTGAAACAGCGATGTACGGTCCATTGGTATGTTGTGCTCGCTAATCATGTTGCTCGCGGGTTATTGATTGCGTTCGAAATAGATCAACGCTCTCGCGCCTTTTTGCGTGAATATGCAGCTTGTCGATACCCATGCCACTCCGGATCCTCAGTCCGGCGACTTCAATCCTGATTTGTTGAAGCCCGACATCGCAGTCTACAGGGCAAAAGACATTGTAGATCCTATCACACAGTTTTCTCGCATGGAAACCCATGTCGAGCTCAAACTGGCTGCCATGGATGACGCGCTCAACGACGAAGGAGCGTTCGATCCAGACTCCGAGCTGAGCCACGACACCCGAGGCCAGCTCGTATCCTACGCCAACGCGCAAATGGCTTCTCAATACCGTACCCACCTGTTCACTGTTTTTATCTGCGCAGACAAGGCAAGGTTTTTACGCTGGGACCATTCTGGCGTGATCGTTACGCGTGCGTTCCCCTACGATTCGGGTGAATCGACATATCTGCAAGAGTTTTTCTGGCGTTTGAGTCATGCTGATGACGCGACTCGTGGGTGGGATACCACCGTCTCGGAACCCACGCCCGATGAAGCAGCCCTAGCACGGCATAGCTTGGACGCAGATGAATCGGAGGCGCTATACAAATTCGCCGTCTATGATGACACCGATCTCGATGCCGAGCCCACATACTTTATTGCAGGGAGATCTTTCGAAAGTCATGCTTATCCTACTGGCCGCGCAACCCGCTGCTTCATTGCTTATCACCTAGCTGATAACCGAAATGTCTTCATGAAAGACACTTGGCGCATTGTGGCATCGGACTTGGTGGCAGAAGGTCGAATCTACGAGCGGCTGCGCAAGGCGGAGATACCCCACATAGCGGAGTTTATCGTAGCCGGTGATATTCCAGGGCCAATTCATAAGACTGTCTTCAAGCCGGGTTTTGGTCTACAAAGACAGTACCAACATTATCGACTTGTGTTGGGAACAATTGGTCGACCGTTGACGTCTTTCTGTTCTTCGTGGGAAATGGTAAACGCAGTGAAGGACGCGTTGATAGGTATGCATTTATTTCGCAGGCACCTTTACGATTCTGAATCAAACCACATAGCTCACCAGCAGGCTTTCGAAAAACTCCAGATCATGCATCAAGACATTGGTGTTGGCAATATTTTAATTACTGAGGATGTCAATGGACACCTTGGCGGTATACTCATAGATTGGGACCTCTGTCAATTAGCGGACAAAATCACAAAAGGATCGGGATCTGTGGAACGAACAGTTCGTCAAGTCGTTTTGAATGGGATCTCGATACTAAATTATTCTCGCAGGGAACGTGGCAGTTCATCTCCGCGAAATTATTGCTGGATCCCGCTGCTCCGCGCACCATAACTGACGAGTTGGAGTCTTTTTTACATGTGCTTACGTGGGTCGCCATCATGTTCACGCCAACTGCCATGTCGCCTGTGGATCTATCCTCAGCGCTACGACTTTGCTATGAAGAAATCTGGGGTGAACCCGAACAGCCGATGGGTGGCCTGGGAAGCGAACAGCAATACAAGCTGGCATGTCGAGCATCAAGATGCTTGAACTTGCTAGCACCAATCTGGACGAACTACTCTCCCCCCTCAACTCTTCTTTCAGCGCCTAGTACGGCTCTGAATTATATTCCATGCTATTGGAAGAGGACCCTCCCGCCGCTCAAACGATGCTAGACCGTTTGCGAGATCATGGCTGGATGCTGGACCTCATTACAAAGGCGCTACAAGACAGGGACGCGTGGCCTGCCGATGATTGCGCTCGGTTAAACTCGGTTTTCAAGGCACGGGAAAGACCCAATAGGAAGCGGAAATCGGACAGTGAGCTAGAAGACAGCATGCCTGCGCAGAAGGCACGGTTGGCCCCTGAGAAACGTGCATTCCTTTAGCTATCAGCCATTCTCATCCTTTTGTCCGTGATTGTGCACAAAACTGAGGTAGAGATGTATAAACCTATTGTGCGTTGCATCATTATTTTTTTTACACCATCTGACCTTTGTGACTGTTCAAGATTCATGCACTCTCGCCTTTCTGTTCCAATCTCAAGCTTGTTGACACACATGCATCAAACTCAGCTTGTCCAAGAATCGCTCTGATGTGCAAGGCATGTTATTCGGGTTGTGCACTGAATCGAGCTGATCTGCTGTGCTCAGAGAGTAGCGATCCAGAGCGACGAATCTTACACGGTCTTCTCGCATACGATGCTCACGCTCCCTCAATACATCTTGATCTTCGCACGAACCCGTTCACACAGCCTGCTATGTTCTCTCACCTCGGTCGGGCGTACAACCAGATAGATCTCATGCAGATTGCCACGAATCCACCTGCGCCGTTCATGCGCCTGTACCATGCCCGCGTGGTACGTGGACGTATACGCGTCAAACCCTAATGGCGTAACAATCTACGACATTCTCATGCAGCTGCACGTGCAGATGATGATGGCGATTGAGAGCCGGCATTATTATTGTGAGGATGTACGGAGTAAAGAGAGAGAATTGCTCGGCGCAGCATATACCTCTAGATGTCACGGAGATAAAGAGATCATGACGCGAGGAGTTGTGAGGGTAGATTTCCTGGGTATGGAAGGTCGGCTATTGCCGCAGGGGCTGGTCAGAGGGAGGAACGGGATGTGGGAGATGAAGATCGCGAAAATTGACTCATGAACGCTGTTGTATGAATTTTCCCTTTCATTATACTACTAACGATCTGCATTGGAACATGTACGTCTCCCATCTTGTCTTGGTTTATTGTTCTTCTATCATCTGTATCACTTATCTATTTTCTCCACCAACTCAGCCCATATGTTGTATTATATATAGACGCATAATTTGAGGTATCATTCTTGAATTGACTCGGAGACCATCGTGTAGCACTCAACACTCAATTCGGCCGCCGATCGCTTTAGCGGTGAGTTACCATCGGCATCTTGTCATCTCAGGGAGGAATAACTCGTTGACAGGTCTAACCAAGAATTTCTAAGTTGGAAAATACGGCGGCGGCGGCGTCGGACGTTTCCTAGCGCCAAGTATCACTATCGCGATTTACATCCACTTTCACCTTCGGGCCCGCTAGCTGAAATGGGCTACTAAATACTTACCATTCCCCTTCCCGGATCCCCTTCAAGTCATCGCTCATTTATTTCTCCGAAATTCTTCATTTCAAGTCGGACGTCACAAGCATCTGTGTAATTGTCTCAGGATAGGAACGAGATAGAAATTTCGAAACTACAATGTACTTATCAGGCATGAAAAAGTTCCGGGACTTTACTTAAAAGCCTTCTTCTCCCTGAAACTGAATGCATAGCACACCATCAACTCCCTATGACCACGAAGTTCAAGGTTATTGTCTGGTGAGCGTCAACGTCATTTTATATAGATCCACGACGGTTGACCCGATTCTCGATCAGCGGGGGCGGACTAGGTGGACTAGCTTTCGCTGTGACGCTGTCCAAGTATCCGGATGTGGACCTCGAGCTATACGAAGCTGCAGGTCACTTCTCCGCTGTCGGAGCTGGCATCAGCGTATGGCCGAGGGCTATAGAAGTCATGGAGATGATGGGTATGGGACCTGATCTGCAGAAGGTGGCGTCAGCCCCGTTCACGGAGGACTATGGTCAGTCGAAATACAAATCTCTGTTCGTTTCCGCGCATTGACGTCCGTCAGTTACTGCTTGGAGTTTCAGGAAAAGTGACCAGGCTGTAGGGAAGGAGTTTTGCCGTGTCGACTCCAAAGGGCACTGTCAAACATTTCACCGAGGAGACCTGCATGACGTTTTTGTGAACCATCTCTCGCCGCGATGTGTCATTCATTATTCAAAGCGTCTGCGATCGTTTTCCGAGCGACCTGACGGACAAGTAAAGATACTATTTGAAGATGGGACGACCGCTGAGTGCGACGTGCTAATCGGTGCCGATGGAATAAAATCTCGAGTACGGGCGTCCTTATTGAAAGATAAGGCGCAGAGCGCTTCGGCGGACGGGAAACTACACGAGGCCGAAGAAATTCTTTCTGGTGTTCCTCAGATGTTTACTGGATCGGTCGCTTATAGATCGTTAATCCCCATGGAGAGAATCAAGTCGGATCCTGTTGCAAGTAACTTCCAACTTCCCCTGCAACCTACGCAGGTGAGTTGATTTTCAGACAGCGAATGCGGGTATTAACCCTTCAGCCTCTGAATTTCAGTACTGTGGTCATGGCATCGTTGGTGTTTCCTCATGTCCACTAAATTTCTTTTATGAATTTTCGATAGAACATCGTTGTATATCCGGTGTCGAACGGCACCCTGCTGAACGTGGCCCTCTTTCGGCATCAAAGACACCTAGTGGGTGCCTCATACGACCCGCCGTTCCCGGTCCAAGTAGACAACGCGGAACTTATGTCGCTCGCCGAGTTTTCAGAATGGGAACCAGAAATCCAGGCGTGGCTGCGTGTGAGTACTCTATCACGAATATGATGGAGGTATGTCCTCGCTGACGTAGCTGGACTCAGTGTATCGACAAGCCAAGCAGATGGCCTATGTACAGCACCAGGTTGTTGCCATCCTACGCGTCAGATCGCGTTGCGCTTATCGGCGACTCGGTGAGTACGCATGGAACAATCAATCGTGCAATTGACAGGATAAAAGGCACATGCAATGCTCCCACATCAGGCTTCCGGCGCAGGTCAAGCAATCGAGGTGCTTTCTTCATCACTGTCTCATTGCCCTGCTCATCTGATTGAATTCTTTCAGGATGGCTATTTCCTAGCGACTCTTCTCGGCCATTCACTCACAACGCGGAAAAGCATACCCATAGCATTGGAAATATATGATTCCGTTCGCCGTCCATTTGCTATTGACGTCTGGAAGCGGTCCGCGAGCAACGCTAGATATTTCACTATGACTCATGAAGATTTCGAATGGGACCACGGTGCACCGGAAATTGAAGTATGGGAAAAGCTTGAGGGAACAGCGATAGCTATTAACAAAGGTTTCGAGTGGGCATGGATGACCTCCTTTAAGGGGATGATGGCAGAGGGTATACGAATGCTGGAGGCTAACTGTGCACCTCACATTTCGCGTTCCCTTGTTCACTCCACTTAGTTACTCATAGACACATTCAGGATTGCTTAACCGCAAAGCAGCAATGTATATATATATATATAATAGTCCAGTTCTTATGAGATAATGGTCAAAATGCTCGTAGACGCTCGTCGCTTCGAAATTCCTGATTCTAAATAGCTCGAAGACAAAAAGGTACTACCAGGTATCGAGCCTAGGCTGTAGGAACACGAAGGCAACTATTCGTTAAAAGAGCGGAATTATGCCATTCACCTCACCACTCTCAAGATGACCTAGTGTCATGAGAATCACTTGAAAAATCAATGGCAGGCCGAACGAAACAATCTGCGCTTACAAACGGGTCCACAACTGTCAAAAATCTCAAATTGGAGAATCCGAATCTTGATCACTTGTTGTCAACACTGTTCAATGCTTTTGGGGCACGGTACGGTTTGGAGCTCTATTTGGGTGTTTTGAAGACGGCACCCAATAAGGTCCAATATTTGTTGGACCGTCTCCAAGATCATGAATGGTTTTTAAAAACTATCACAGCGGCGCTGAAGGACCTGGCCCAAGAATGATCCATCTCGAGAAAATTCCATGCAAAAAGTCGACGCCACAGGAATAGAAAAAGGAAATCGGAGCGCGATGGATACAAGTTTTCCCGCCCAACGCAGAAGACTCGCTATATAAATGAAGCAGCAACCTAGGACGAAGAGAAGGACAGGAGGACAAAAAGGAGGAAGGAGAGAATGCAGACGGAGAGTGAATGAAACTCGTGATGGCGATCAACTAACTACTTGATTGCACGCCAACCAAATGTTCTAGTGATCTTCTTTAGTCTAGTGATTTTCTCTAGTCGGTCATCGACAAGATTTAGCATAGGGGCATGTTCATCTTATTAGTACATGAAGCATAAATCGCATTTCTTTTGGTTTATCGTGACTCTGGCTCAACCATGACAGCAGCACCCCTGGCCACCTGAATCCAGTAGACCAGCGTCTCAATCACTGAAGGGTCCACAAGACGTTCTCCCATAATAGTCCCGTCCAATGGATCCAACTCAGCCTGTATTGGCATTGAAAGCATGGCCTCTGAATAGTCTATTGGAATAATACTGAATCAGAACTTATATTGAGGCGATGTACATTGAGAGACTGACTTTTAGGGTTGAAACGGCCAAAGCTCCAATACAAGTAGTTGGTCACGACGAATTCAGCTCTGTGTCCAACACAGACGTCACATATCTAGGTATAAATCAGTGTCGTCGTTGTCTACTCGAAGAAAACTGCGTACCACGGCCCATAGCTTATCGCTGATCGTGTCCATTAGCTGTGCGCGAGGGTCCAACGCGTCGAGGGCCCCTGGTGCCACCTATGTGGGTGCATCAGTTGTGAGTCGGTGGCAGAGAGAAAGAAACAGCGTACATTGCCGCGATTAGCGAGTTTCACGAGATCTTCTTTTCCCATGAACCAAGGTGGGATGAAGATAATGAAGAACTGATCGTTCTGCCGCCAGTCCTGATTAGCGAGCCAGTGGAAAGCAGCGATGAATAGTGGCTCACCATGCTGTATATGTCCCACTTGCCATGATGCGTGGTGTGCCTGACCGAGATGTTCTGGAACTTGAGACTTTCTGCCTGGGGACACATGGGAGGGAGATGACTGAAGAGTCGAACGATCTCTGAAATAGTCGTAAGCACATAATCCATCAACAATCGATCCATGTCGTCCTCCGAGTTGATATTGCGAAGGAAATCAAGGTCGTTGTGGTCGTATTGCACGATGAGCCCGTTGGCGAGTTTGATTTTTGAGGAAGTCTCCTGAGGAACACCCTCTTCATTGACGATACTGAGGTAAGGCATGCGGCTGATGTCTGTGGAGGTAAGCCCAGTCAGTACTGTCGAAAGATGGAAATGAATGCCGGCGTACATTTGGCAGCCCCTTGCATAATGACATCGGACTGTACGAGGTACACGTTTTCCAAAGGACGTGTTCCCAAAGCCCTCGCGAGCATAGGCATCTTCGGCCAGACCGCGATACGTCTGAGCTGCTCCACTGGGAACCTCACATGACGATAAAACCCTGGTAGACGCGCTTTCTTGAGGTAGCTCGACACGGGATAGGCCAGAGGAATTTCGGTGCCCGCGTCAGAGATGTCATCGTGAATCACTTCTGTGGCCTGAGACGAGTGGTCTGAGAGCTGGAGAGACAGAGACATGATGGAAAGACGAGGAGAAGAGAGCGGAACACAGAAGTATTCCCTCCTTGCATGTTCCTTTTATGAATGCACGAGGGTACCTCTTGTCTTTGTTTCGTGATATCTTGGTCAGAGTGGCATTCCCTATTGAAGTCAGGGTGGCAACGACAATGGGTTGCTTCCGGTCTTTTGTCCAGATTTGCGGTGGTCAAATTCAATTAGTGTTAAGTGCCCTGCCCAAGCTAAGTACTGGTTACCATCCGTGGAAAGACCAGAGCAGCAAGCCAGTGCAACAAAGACAAGCAAAGATAAGTATTCCTTGAATTTCCTTCGGCGCTGATCAAGCTGTCACCACGAAACAATTCAGAAAGACAAGGGAGATAATGTAGACGTCGGGAGTTCGAAATATTATGGAAAAGCGAAGACAACGGGGCTTCGCAACGTACCGGCCCACAGGCCGCCTCAGGACGTCACTTCCGAAGAGGGCAATACTGTCCCACGAAATTTCTTTACCTCTTACCGCGATCATCCTCTCTTTCCTCATACTATATCAGGCGGCAAAGGGCATTCTACAGGAGATTTTACTGCTGAGCTTCTCTATTTTCATCAATACATGAGCACTACCTTCTGAATCCTGGATCAAAACCAATATGGTCGATATAACTATCAGAAAGAGGCCGCGAGCAGAAGCCATTATTACTCAAAGAAAATTCTTCAAAAAGACTGCGAGAGGGAAGGTAATCAAGGGTATGCACCACAGCTACGCCCATGCTGCTTTCCAACTAATCGTTCTCAGTCCTTCGGGAACGGTATCTTCGGGACGACGTTGGCTGTGGCGTTCAGTCATGCGCTGAATGCCCCGGAGAGACAGTATTGCCACTGGATATTCGTCTGCAGCATACACTGTTTCCTGGCGGACATTTCATTCTTCCAGATACAAACGTGTTTTTGTCACAGGTACTGTAGTCTGTATTTCGCGCTACTGGAAATCCTGACCAGATTTTCAGATGGACCTTGTTGAGTCTGAAATGTTCACGACGCCAATGATTCTGCTGCAGACCGTGATCGAGGAAGTTCGGCATAGATCCCTTCCTCTGTACAATCGGCTGAAGACGCTGATAAAGACGGATAGCAAGCGGATATGGGTTTTTTACAACGAGTACAGGATGTGCGTCATTCTTTTCTGTCCTTCTGCTCTATTGAGAACTGACACTGAGAAGGGAAACCGCTATAGTCCGCGAAGAAGGAGAGACGCCCAATGACCGGAATGATCGAGGTGAGCAAGCACCTGGTGTAGAAATAGGCACCTCTTTCTTAAATATCCAAGGTATCAGAAAGGCAACAGCCTGGTATAGCACACATATATCCTCAACACATCGCCAGAAGGGCCCTGCAGTGATTCTTTTAACGGAAGATGCTGCTAATCGGCAAAAAGCAGAGGCGGAGGGCATAATCTCAATATCAGTTCGACGTTACGTCGAAGGCATGACGAATGCTACTCAGCTACTTGACTTGTTAGCTGCGGCAGGGTCGGACGAGATTGAACCTACTAAGGCAGCAGCAGGGCGACAAGCTCTATATCCTGATGTTCTTTATTTTATTTTTTCCGGTTAGATTGATTTCTGATATTGCTTTACAGTATCTTCCTGCATCGACGCTGCTAGCCGGCGTCAAAGCAGGTGACCTTCATCAAGGACATTTCAACGCTAACCAGTACAATTACCTTGAAGTATTGTGCTTGTTAATATCAAAACCGGCGATCTGACATCATCTCTAGGGCAGTGTCTCGGTACAGGCCTTCTCAAAACCCATTTTGCTTGTAGGACGGGAGCACATGAACAGAGCTGTACAAGGTGATGTTGTTGCCGTGGAGGTCTTCGACGAAAAAGAATGGATGGCACCTGCGGATGAAGTAGTCGACCAAGACGCGACGTTAAAAAACGACGATGCAGATGACTCCGGTGAAGAAGAGGAAGCTGTCATCGACGCAGAATCCAAAATGGTGTCAACGAGTTCATCATCATCTAACAAGCAACCAACGGGACGGATAGTGGGCGTGATCAAGCGGAACTGGCGAGCGTAAGTCTTTCTAATATGTTCTCCACGAGCCAACTAACGGAAATCGCAGATACGTGTGCCATATCGACAGTACTTCTCTCACTTCGTCCAATTCGACGTCTCTTTCGCTACAGACCGTTTTTGCAACTCCGGTGTCCCGTCTGTTGCCTCGTATCCGACTACGGACGCGTCAAGCACCGACCCTGATAGGTCAGAAAATCTTGGTGACTATCGACCGGTGGGACAACACTTCGCGCTACCCAGAAGGTCATTTTGTCCGGGCTCTGGGGAAGGTAGAGAGCAAAGAGGCAGAACAAGAGAGTTTGTTACTGGAGTTTGAAGTCCCCTACCGGCCATTTGGGAAAGCTATCTTGGACTGTCTGCCACCTGAGGGCGATAGTTGGGTGGTTCCGCAGAAGGTGGATGGGAATTTGGCATGGAGAGACAGAGAAGATTTGAGAGATTTGTTGATATGCAGTATAGATCCGCCTGGTTCGTTCACTATGTCTCTTCCAGTGACACCAAGCTCATCAGTTGATATCTAGGATGTCAAGATATCGATGATGCGCTTCATGCTAGAGCCCTACCTAACGGCAATATTGAGGCCGGTGTTCGTGAGTCATTCATCTTACGCCCACGGCAATGTTCTCCTACTAATTCTGAGGAAAGATATCGCGGATGTATCGTACTTTGTGCACCCCGACACTCCAATGGATAGCGAAGCTGCATCGAGAGGGACAACCGTCTATCTAGTCGATAAGCGGATCGACATGTTGCCAGCTCTGCTTGGTACTAACCTGTGTTCTTTACGACCACACGTCGAGCGGCTGGCATTTTCTGCTATCTGGGTGCGTCCTTCTGGATACACACTACCGCCATAAGATCTGATATCCAGACAATTCAGGAACTGACACCAGACGCTGACATCGTCAACGTCCGATTTACCAAGTCTGTTATTGCGTCTAAAGCTGCCTTCACCTATGAGGAAGCTCAGATTCGCAAGGATGACCCGTACGTTATATCTGTCAAAAAAAATACTTCGCTTGGTAACGACTTGTTACTGGTAGCAATCTGAGCGATCCTCTGACAGCAAGTATACGTCTACTCAACTCCTTGGCACTAAAACTTAGAGCCAAGCGAATGGCAGCGGGTGCTCTTAATCTTGCTTCGCCAGAAGTTAAAATACAACTCGACAGTTCTGAGTCATCGGATCCGATTGACGTGGAGCAGAAGGAGATGCGGGAGACCAACAGTCTTGTCGAAGAGTTTATGCTACTCGCCAATGTCAGCGTCGCGAGGAAGATTCAGGAGAGTTTTCCTGCAACTGCGGTATTAAGGTACGTCTCCTTCCTCTGATAATTGGACGTCGATAGTGACATTTTAATCGGCAGACGACACTTGCCTCCTCCAAAAACTAATTTTGAGAAACTGCAAGACATCTTGAAGAAGCGCAAAGGAATGAACCTGGATGTATCGAGCTCTGGGGCGTTGGCTGCTTCCTTGGATCTGTGTATCGTATGTTATCTTCAGTCATATCATCAGGTGGATGTTCGTTTAGTCTCTCCATAGGATCCAAGCCAGCCCGCATTCAATACGTTGGTGCGGATCATGGCTACGCGATGTATGCTCTCTGCAGAATATTTCTGTTCCGGAAGCGTCGGGCGGGATACCTTCGGGCACTACGGTCTTGCTAGCGAAATTTACACTCACTTCACTAGTCCTATCCGAAGATACGCTGGTGCGTGATTTTCGGCCATTTTTTTATTTACCGTATTCAGCTTTTTATTAGATGTGCTAGCTCACCGGCAGTTGGCCGCAGCTATCGGATATTCGCCACTACATGCATCGCTGCATTCCAAGCATCATGTGGAGCGTGTTCTCGATGTTGTCAATCGGCGCCATAGGATGGCCCAAATGGCGGGACGCGCCAGCGTGGAGTTTTACGTGGGGCTGGCTTTGAAAGGAAGAGGGGAGAAGCAGGAGGTGAGAGAAGAAGCGTTTGTCATACGGACATTCAGGAACGGTGTTGGCGTCTTCGTGTCCAAGTAAGACTTGTCCTTACCTTATATGAAATGGGGATACTAACAATCCTTCAGGCTGGGTATCGAGGGCTTGGTTATGTTCAAGCGAGACACCCAATTTGACCCGGATAATTATACAATAACCGTGCCAGCTTCTAAGGGTTCGGGAGACGTCACGATATCGGTGTTTGACAAAGTTGTGGTGAATATTGAGGTGGAAAAGGATAGGAATACTCAGAGGGGTAAAGTCAAGATGTCTTTGATTGAGCCAGTTGATTCTAGAGCCATGTAATTTATCAGTCATGAGAATGTAAGCAGCCCGCGATAACGAATGGATAGTAAATGGTCATGGACGTGTAGTAGATGACCCATTATACGGAATTGATACATAACGAAGAGGCAGACAAATAGGTAAGAGAAGATAATTAAATCCTACATCGGTATCTCGGGCAGTCAGGCGTATTGTCGACGAAATTATCCAGCTCGCGCTTCTCCTGCTCCAAAGACTCATGAATTGTACTTGACCAAGCCCAACTCCACTTCTCCACGATCCTATCTCCCATTTCACGTAACTTTCTCTCTACGTCAGCATCGTTGCTGCCGCAGAAGTCGAAATTGTCGTAATGCAGAGAAAGCCATCTAGAGTTTTCTAATGACCGACGAGCAATCTCTTCCGCGAACGGTCGCCTCATGCGATCGTATACTTTGAGGGCATGGTGGATTGTTGATTTAGTCGTGTGGGGATGACTGAGCAATTCAGCAAGTACGTATGCGTCCTATGTGCGAGGTTAATAAGTACCGAGCTCAAAGGAAGAAAACTGGACTAACCTCGATGGCTAAGCCAGCACCAGCTCCTTGGTGCGGATCCATCGCATGACTCTGCAGAAAGGAGTCGATATCATCCGCTGCCACACGGTTGTAAAAAACATACAGCGTCACCCAAGAGAACAACACAGTCATTGACATAGGTATGCAAGGGTTTGACGGCGTGGATAGCCCATTTCGTTGGTCTTTTAACGCACTTCGAAAGAGAACCAATAATGAGGATCTGATAGGACAGATAAACATCTATTTACCTTCGACCAGCCCCTAGCTTCGGGTTCCCATTCGTCAAAGGTCATTTCATCAAGCCAACTAGCCTCGTCGACTTGCGTTGTCCACGGACCGTCGTACACCATGCCTTCAAGTTCTGGCCGCGTATGGAACACCACCAAATTAATGACCTCACCCACATCTTCCTGCGACACCGGATACACCATAATATTCTGTTTGTCGAAGTCAGATTAGCGTCGGGAAGAAACGGATTACTCACGATATCCTTGCCGATATACTGATCAGAAACACACGCACGTCAGTAGCCTGACGACCATGTGAGCAAGCCAAAGACTGTACCTGCGTTGGGTGAAGAGGAATACGTAGCTCCCGAGTATCAGCATCCTTCTGGAGTCGAGCTAACGGCGCTAGCTCCCTATACGCGATTGATCCTGTCCAAAAGGGTTCGATAGAAGTCAAGATCTCCTCGGCGGCATCTGGTCGTCCACTGTGCAGCGCGATCTGGGCTTCGTCCTGCATTAATTGTGCGCGAACTGTTGAATGTATGCCGTCGGCACCCACTAGCACGTCACTTAATGTCGAGAGTAAGCACCGAAGCCATCAATCGAAGTCATACTAGGAGCCATTTACCAGGTCGCGTGTGCCCCATCGCGGAACGTGAGCTGTATTTCGCCAGATGACTGTCGGGAGTACGACTGGAGACGCTTGGAATAATGGATTGGATATGAGGATGGTAAATGTTGGAGGAAGGCTTGTTGAAGTTGGCCTCGATGGAACGTCATGATTTGACCTGTTCTGATGTCAACATGACGAGACGGCTGCCCATGCACGGCTAATCGCACCTTTGCTGTACATCTTGTAAAAGTCAGGTCCAGCCGTTTGGTCGCTCTTTCGAAACGTAAACGAGTGCGCTAAAGCAAGCTAGTCTTTAGTGACCCGCCAGATTGATAGGCGGTTACCACTGACTGGTATCAGTAGTTGGTGACGATGACGCGATCTTCAACAAGTGGTCACCCAGGCCAAGTGTAGTTAAGACATTCCATGCCCTGGGCCAAAGTCCGATTCCAGCACCAAACGACGCAAAACCGGAAGAGGCTTCATACACCTCCACCGCAATGTGTGAGTGTTTGGACGCCGCGAGGGCGAAAGCGAGTCCGCCTATGCCACCACCGCTGAGATAACATATTAAGTAGCTGAAGACCATATCGCGGATAAGCACACGCATACCACACGGCGACTTTAAGCTTGACACCAGACATACGGGCAATGATGGTGTGGAAGGGACGGCGGGAGAAAGTTTGAACAAGGTGCAAAGAACCCGATTGGTTTCTTTATGAGATCCACCAAAAGACACCTAAGTAACATCAGGGCGCCAATGGGCCTGAGCCCTGAGAAGTGCCGATTTTTTCGCGCCTGCCCACCCACGGGTTTTTCCTTCGGCTCAGGGCGATGCAAAGAGATTTTTAGACGAAGACATGGGGCAGGACTTACTAAGGCTCTAGGTAGTGCAGATCAGAAGCTCCGCGGTGCAAAGGGAATTACTGAAATAGGACGGCGTAGGTTTGTCTCAGTGGTGACGACACGAGTCTAGTCCATGTTGCTGGAGACTTGCAAGCCAGGGCGGAGAAAGCTGAAAGAGATTCGCTTCCGTACACAGATAAGGTAAAGAAGAGATAAAAGAAAGGCCATTGATGTCATGAGCTCTGGCGGGTGCCCTAGGGAAATAATGCACATCATTAAACCCGCTCCGAGGACGAGCAAATTGGCGTCCTGGTCGTGACGGGTCACAATGAGCATCAATTGCCTGTCGAAAATGTTGTCAAACATAGAGAAGATTTTACAAGGAAAAATTTAGTTGCCTAGCGCAGAACGTTGTCGCTGTAGGGCCTAGAAGAAGGCCGGAAGCTAGTCACCCGGGGGATGAAAAGCCTCGAGGCAGGTGGACCGGTCGAAAGGTAATACGATTGAGTCCTCCTTTGCACCACAGGATCTGCAGAAGGTAAAATCCATCAACGAATACCCCATGTCTCTGCTGCTAAATCTGAAATCGATAATTATGTGAGGAGTTTGGGTGATTATGACGGGATAGTACAGTTCTACATTTACACATACTGCCAGGAAGAAAATATTAAAGACAGGACGAGTTGCAGTGAGATTGTTGGCCATACCTAAGGCTACAAAATTGAAAGGTGGAACCCGGGCTGCTTATACCCTATCAGACGGTGTTGATTGCCCTGGAGGCGGTTCCTTGAGCGGATTCTCTTCCCTCGCCTGTTGAATAAGATGATCAAGTCCTTTTTCCTTTAACGAGTTCTGCGATTCCTTTCAGCGTTAGCCTCGTTTTGATGTGAAATCACCCACCTGAACGCATGTTTTATATTCCACCCATATTTTTCCACATTTGGCTTCAAATTCTGCGGCTTGCTGTCGCGAGTAAGCTTCTCGCTCTGGTTGGGTTGCAGAGGCGGCTATAGCGGGTTCCAGATATCCTTCGAACCATTCATTGAAGCATGAGTCATACTTGTGCTTCAGTGGAGTGCATTCAGGGGATAGGCTGTCTGCCATGTTGGTCAAAAGGAATTGGAAGGGAAAAAATCCGGATACCGGTAACTCGGCATTCAATCTGGTGACCGAGGGTGACCGGGAGTCACTTTCACGGCCACTAGATTTGAACGGGCAGGAAGTGTGTGCAATTCTTGCTGGATGGTCCGTTGAAGGGTTGAAACGTTTGCATCCGAATATAATTGGCATAAGGTCAGTGAATCGGCGCAAATTGGAATAATATTACGGCTTGGCTTCATACAATATATATACAGTCGCAACAGTGTATCCATCAGTCACCACTGGCAGCGTGTGGATAACCTCAATGACAGGGGCTTCTCTATCTCAACTACAGTACCATGTTTCACGGTAAATTCTCTTCCACGCATTGCAGAGCCTCGAAATCCTCGTGAACTGCAATCGTTCCTCCACATGGGAAGCTCAACATTTGCGTGGTTGAGCCAGAACAGATCATGGATCAGAGAAAAGAATATCTTGACAGCTGGTCGCAATGATGAATCGAGCACGAAAATTCAAAAACGATGTCTCTCACTCGTGGGCTTTCTACCCGCCTTCCAGAAACGATGGTTGATACCCCATATATCTTCGGATTCTTCTTTGCGGTAGGTGCGATGGCAAAAATGACGGGCACCATCGGAGCATGTCGAGCCTTCTGCTGCAGATGAATGGGAGCGAACATCGAGCATAGACCATAGCATCCGGCTGAGCTGATGCATTTCGCAGAGTAACAAGCTAAGATCACCTGACCATCTCTTTTCGAGTACAAGGGGATCGACTTCATTGATATCCGGAGGGTCATCGATGGTGACATACCAATCTACGGGTAGGACACTAAGCCGTGTTTTCGCTTGATCAAGTCTTATGGAGACCTGCGTTCGGATGATTTGGTCCCCCACGACAAGTCCTGAAATGAGCTTGATTTGGAGGCGGATGCACTGGATGTTGGGGAAACATTTGCGAAAGCCGGCGTAATTGGGCATGTGGCAGAACGTTATGTATGGGAACAGGGCTGAGTCGTTGTTCGAGTCGATGGTATTGACATGACAGGTAATGGTGCGGGTAGATTCGGAGAGAAAAGGACGGTAGATGGAAGACTTTTTGGAACGGATGATAGAGCTGAGGTAGAATAAGTATCTGAGAATTGGGACGTATATGTCTCGGGATGTGATACTGGCATAGACGTCCCTCCAGAGGCTGCAGACAAGGGGGCACACAGTCATGAAGGCGATACGGACGTCGGAGTCGTGCTCAGAGTACCAAAACTCGGAGATGATAATCTCGACGAGCTCGAAGGGCAGCTGGGTGCTATGGGCGTCCATCGTCGGTGTCAGGAAAGAACGAAGAAGAGAATTTCGGCATTTTGGTATGTCTCGGTAGAGTTTGAGACAAGGTGTTCGGGATGAAGGTATCTGAATCCTGGGGCCAATGGATGTCGAACATAATCGCTTTATTGGACGGTGAAAGGGCACTCTCTCGTTAGAAATGCAGGTTGGAACGACAGTCCTATGTAGAAATCGCAAGCTCCGCGCGTCGTTCCTTGGGAAACGGAGGACACACCTCTATTCTGCAATCCCTGCTTGCTCTTGCTTCCTATTACCTGTGCCTCATGCCGAGGGCTCTGCGACATGCAGCATTATTATCGCGATGTTGTCGTTGTAAGAAAAAGATTGTGTTCACACAAACCATCGAAATCAACTTCCCTTGAGATCCTTGCCATTGTGGATATAGCAGCGAAAGGTTTCAATTGCCATCAAGATATACAACCACCGCTACCGTTTCAAGAAGGGATTTGCAATCTCCTGAGAAACCCTCTTCGATCCCCACGTACTCGTAATAGTTGCACGCGCTTCCTGCGGGGACATTTTCTTTTCATCGATAAAGCAGTTCTCATGCAATGGAGTGTACCACCGCGTGGGCTTCCCATCTACACGGATCATGAACTCCGTTTTGCTCCGGCCAGGTAGCAAGTAGGCCTTATTGAAGGGGACGGAGAGACCTTTGGTTGGACCAGTCCGGATGGTCTGGAGGAAGAGATTGCGCTGCTCGTGGTCAGCAAGATATCGAATGCGAGGACGTATGAAGAGCGCATTTGCATGACCACGGCTGTGGTAACACAACCCGACATGAAAACTAAGGCGGCAACGGAGAGTCGTTCCTATGTTGACCGGAGAACACGGTGCATATGGTCCTTTTCGTCGTCGTCGTTGTCAGTAGCATATGCCGGCTTTTCTGTGGATATCTTCGTCCAGTTGTTCCACACAAGATCCATTGTCGACGCACTGTTCTCGCAAATTCTGAGCGAAACGAATTAGGCGAAAAGAGACTGGGACGCACGTAAACACGATACTTCAGTGGCGAGAGCGGCATCTTGTAGCGGATATCGTTGAAGAGTGGCGATGACGGTGAGACGAATTTCTTGGGTTCCAAGCCATATTTCGGAAAGAGGCCGACTGCCACCATCAGGGTATCGATGCTGTGTCGGAATTGAAAGCATGATATGCGATGAATCGCGTGCAAAATGATGTTAAGTATTTCAAATGTCTCTGTGGCGGAAACCCGAGGTACATGATGGTCCAAGAATTTGTTAAATCCATTCGTAGACGCAATGACGACTTCGTGATAACGGACCTCGAAGAGAACGGAATCTTGCTCCTCCGACACGTTCAAACCAGAAAGGGGAACATCGAGGGTGGCGATGGTGTCATGGAGGGCGACGTTCTGGAAAAGCGTTGCATGGCACTCGGGGGTGGAGGGGGACCGAGCCGTAGCAGGTCACACTTTGAAGCTGGGGCATGGAATAAGGCGAAGAGAGTAATTGAGACAAACACTCTACCGTTGAATTGAAGTCTTTCAGCTCGGGAAGGGAACCTGGGGCAAGAAAAGCGTCGTCGGGGATCACCCTGAGCGTGAGATTGCCGATTGTGGGATGGCGCGATAGAAGGGGCGTAATGCGACTTAGATGAAGGTCAGGGCACTGAATGACGAGTTTTTTTTAAGGTTGGAAGGGATAGGGAAGGTAGCAAGGCGCAAATGTCCATGTTTACCAGCGAGACTTCTGTGTGGGGTGACAGATTCATGTCCAGTCACGGAAGAAATCTGCAAGCATGAAATGTGCGCGGGAGAGGGTGGCATCCTTGAGCGTGTTGACGATGGGTCCGTCGAACTTGGCCCCTTCGGGGTACTGGGGTGCGTTGTTTATGTCGAGTGTATGGCACTAGGCGCGGTGCAGGTGACAGAGAAGGCTGCAGATCGCCGCACAACAATCCGTAGGGGAATACAACACTGGCGGTTGGAAGAGCGCTGGCGATCTAGGGTGCAAAAATAAGGACTGCAGCACTCTCTCTCTTTTGAAAAGCCTCGTTACCTGCTCCATCTCCTTGACGTACTCCTGCAGCGAGAACTGGAAGGAGAGGAAGCCCACGGGGCACCTCATCGAGAACGAAAGTCGGAGAGCAGCGATGCTGTTGAATGGCAGACGAGAAGAGCCCCCGAACCGCAGACTCGGAGCGGTGGAACGTATGCCGTAAAAATCTGTATGCGGGGACACGAATCGCGCAAGTGCTACGGCATTGATTCGTTTACACAAGCAGGAAACGGCAATGAGACTGGGGATTTTAAGGTCTTGAAAAACGAGGAGTAGAAATTCATTTAGGAGATTGTTGAGGGTGGGCACCTCTCCAGTGATCGACTCGCTGCTATCGATGAAGCATCACGTGTGGTTGGATATATCACGACCGGTACGCTATGTATGACTTCAATTCATCAAGATATACGCTAACTTATCGCCGTTAATCTATCGATACAGTAGGATGGACACTGGGGCTCCAGGAATAAAGAGCTGGTATGGCACCCATTTGGATATGACATGCGATGGTGGTTATTCTCTAATGCATTCACAACTTTTCTGATAAGCGACTTAGCTTGTGCGTCCAATTTTTTTGGCCACGTTCCCGAGTTGCACTGCGTCGCCTGAAGCCAAAGGATGCCTTGTGGAGTCGATAGATGGGGCGAAGCGTACGTGTAGATTTGGGGCAACGTATTCTCCTTCCCAGTAAGTCGCCGATACTGGTTTCTTTACAGAGCTTGTAAGTGGCTGTTCATAGTTTCAGGCTCTCCTGCTCATCGGGAATTCAGGGCAGGCACCCGCCGTCAAAAGTCACGATAAATGAAGTTACGCAAAGTTCCAGTAGATCGGAGCCTCGTCCATTCACTATCTGCTCTTTCGCATTTGGACGCATGAGGTTTAGAGGTATATTTAGCGTCGGAGTGTCGCCATTTCATCCATTTGTAAGGATATCTGCCTCAGTTCTAGTATGGACCCCACGGCGATGCTAACAGCTTGGACACCATGTGCAATGATTTCATTGCTGTGAAAGACATTTGTACGTTTCATTAATTCTTACTCCAATTTCCGCTTGACGGTGCATCAATGAGTACTACCATCAAGGCTTCTGACCACTTCACAGCGCTTGCCTACTTCTGAAGGCCGCGTGATTTCCGAGCCTGCAATGACGCTGCCATGCATACTCACGCACTACCGTTCGCCCTTTGTCTGGCCATGGACCTTTGTCTCGGAAGGTGTACCGTCCAGGGTATCTGGTATCTGCACCCCCAGCATACGAGACAGTTCGGAGTGTCTATTGCACCCATACTCATGAGGCTGATGATTGATCATCGTAGGGCTGCGCACCGTCTGTAACTGGCCGTATACTGTATAGTCAACTTGGCTGATGGCTTCGATCCGTACAATTACGACCGTCAAAGACGTATATACGGCCGTACTAGCTGTGACTGGGTATGTTTCTATAATTGGCGTGAACATGGTCCTTGATGCGTCATTAATGGCATACCATGCAGTTTAACACGCCCTGAATACATCATGACCAGGAATCAACGGTGTTCTTCGTCGATAAAAAGGCTTAGGGGCCTACATCATGGCGTCATCCTACCCTACGGGCTTCAATTCGACCTGTAAATGCATTGTACAGGTAGACACCTGAAATGGTATGATAGTGAGCGGTTTCAAACCTGCTTACAGACTGCATACCGGCCTCAAAAAAGTACATTCAAGCCTGGTAGCACTGCCATGCAAATACGGCCGTCGATGGCCGTAATGCACGATATTACCTAGAGTGCTCACAGCTTTGGTACGTATAGCAATACCGTACGCGGAAGCCGTATCACTGTACAATACGGTGATGGTGCGCAGCCCTAGATTGATAACTATTTTTGCATGATATGTATCTGTTTGGTTGTTTGTCTGTGGCGGTGAGAACTGCATATATATAGTTGTCAACTACTCAAACATGAAGTTGCTGTGTTCCCCCAATGTCTTTCCTCCCACCCACATCTTCCGACTTGTTGACTGGCAATGTAGAGTTCCCTGAGCCAGCCAATGCTCCGGTGGATTCTCAAGAAGGTGGGCTTGTGCCTTGTGAGATGTGGAATGACCTTTAAATGTTTCTCCCAGCACCCATCACATCTGACAGGAATGTTGAAGGCACTTTAGAAGCATTTGACCCCAACATTTCAATGGGTTCTCTAGCTATGGAACACTTGTCTCCTGAAACACATAACATCCAAGTCCTTCTATCCTCACCCATTATATCCAAACACAATGATGGCAGTGCAGAGTCCTCCAACTCCCATGTTTTGACCGACTCTCCTGAAATGGAGGCTGACCACTGGGCTGACTGGGATGACAGTGATGTAGAATCCTCCAACTCCCACATTTCTACAGGATCTTCAGAAATGGAGACTGATTGGGATGACAGTGCCATAGAATCATCTGGCCCCAGCATTTTGACAGGCTCTTCATCTATGGAGCATATATCTCTTGAACTGCAGAGTGCCCTTCCACAGTCTCTCCTGCCATCTCATCTGATCAGCAAAGAGGATAGTGGTGATACAGCATCTAAATTCTCCAGTGCTCCAAAATGTTCTGAGCCAGCTACAGAGAATTGGCCTTCTGAAATCAGGAAGCTAGTTTGCAAGGCCTGTTGGAGAACTATTTTTACTGCTGATAAATTTGATAAAGCATGGGAGGCCCGAACTGAGGATCGCTTTATGGAAGAACCACTTGGCTTCTTATATGAGACACCTACATGGAAACAAATGCGGCATCAGTATCGTCAGCATAAAAAAAAATATCAGTACAAGTGCCAGTGGTGCAAGCTCATCTTCTGGAGTATTCTGGAACAATACTACTCAAATTCTTTTATGGAAGCGGGAGCCCAGATACACAACAATAAGAAGTTCAAGATAGAAGTGCGCTTTTGTGAAGAGACATTGCGTCTCCCACACCTGGTCCATGGATCCCGGCTCTCTCTAATGCTCAGGCTCTTTGAAGAGAAGTTGAATACAGAGGAGTCCTTATTTGGGATACATACAGCTCATAGTAAGTCTAATAACTGTCATACATTTGAAGTAAAGTCTATATTCTGACAACTACCAAGATGATCCAGCTGCAAGATTCATTGACCACCGCCCAGTGCTTTTGGATGTTGATTCACCATTGGCTTACAGTCTGATCAAGGAACGTATAGATGACTGCCTGCTCCATGAATGTTGCCATCAATCCCAGAATGTCTGCTTGCCAATTCGGGTGATAGATTGCAAAGATCCTGATTATCCTTGCCTCTTCATCAGCAATAACATAGAGGCTGACTATGCTGTCCTAAGCTATGTATGGGGGTGCAAATCACAGCCACATTGTACAACAACTCAAAACTTGGAGTCCTACATCAATGGCATTCCCTTGGCAAACATTCCAAAAACTATCATAGATGCCATCATAGTGACTCAAAAACTTGGTTTGCGATATTTATGGGTGGATGCACTCTGTATTCTTCAGGACTCAAAAGATGACAAGGCACAAGAAATCAAAAAGATTCGGTACATATTTCGTGATGCTTATGTT
Source organism: Armillaria ostoyae (assembly GCA_902506015.1). Taxonomy (NCBI): domain Eukaryota; kingdom Fungi; phylum Basidiomycota; class Agaricomycetes; order Agaricales; family Physalacriaceae; genus Armillaria; species Armillaria ostoyae. The sequence goes on along the minus strand of LR732085.1, from coordinate 2,106,656 downwards.
GCCATTATTGCAGCCTGTGCTGACAGTGTGAATGATGGATTTTTGCATGTTCGATCTGAAAAAACCAAGCCATGGGGCCTTGGGGAGATTATCTCACTCCCATTTCTCTGCCCTGATGGTGGAATTGGGACAATTCAAGTGCAAAAGGAAGATAATGCACCATTGCCACCTACTAGTACACGTGCATGGTGCCTAGAGGAACGCATGCTGCCACAGCGCAAATTGATCTATGCCCCACATACACTATTGTACGAGTGTCATACAAAACTTGTTGACATCAAAGGTTCCATTGACTCTGTTTGGTTAGAGTGGACCTCAAATCTTCCCAACCCCATCTCTGTCCCTGACCAGGCTCTATCTAATAGCAATTCATCAGTGAATGATGAGATGAGAAATATCTGGGAGAGTATCCTTGAAATGTATACAACTCGCAAGGTGACCAAGCCAAGAGACCGCCTTATTGCCTTCTCAGGCATTGTTGAACACTTTCAAGAAGTTTGGCCAGATAGCAAATACATTGCTGGCTTATGGTCACACCAGCTTCCTGAAAGCTTACTGTGGTGTTCTTGCTCTCCTTTCAAACCCAGACCACAAAGCTACTGTGCTCCATCATGGAGCTGGGCCTCAATAGATTCAGGAGTAGAAGACTTCAGCCGACCACAATCACGCTATGGTATTGTGCACTTAGAAGACATTGATGAGGACACAGATGATGAGTATGCTGTATGCACTGTTCAGTTTTGTGATGCAGAGACTAATACGTATGGTGAGATAACCAATGGTTATCTTATTCTTGATACAATTCTATGGCAAGCTGTGTGGGATCCAGTACAAGAGGTCTTGATAGATGTAGCCAGTGTACGAACCTATCACTCCACCAAGATCAGTCCATTGGTGTCAGAGAAAGGAGTGAAGCATGAGATGGGTACTGTGAGCTGTGATGCTGCGGAACCCATATCACAGGAAATTGGTGAGGTGTACCTTGCCATTGTCACTGCAAGCAGTGGAGGATTGGATGGTCTTGTTCTTGTTCCTGCAACCAACAAAATCACAAATACACAAGAAGATGCCTACACAGATTCATTTCGCCGTGTTGGTGTGTTTGCACTCAGACTTGATGTTGATGTTGATGACACTTGGCAGAACTCTAAGTACCAGCAGATCAAGATCATTTAGATCAAAGCCAGTGTCTGTATTTCATTTAGTGGTAGAAGTGTCAAGTAATATGTTTAGTATGTAGACTCTGGTTCTTATGCTAAATGCAGGATAGTATTAAATAGATCTGCTTACTAGTTGCCTGCTCTATTCAATAAAAACCATAATATTGATATCAAATTATCATTACTTACTGTAAACTCTCTTATCTTGTTTCTCATCTGCAGAGTCTGACACATCTGCAGTCCTCAAGCACATAAATCTAACAGTCCACAAAGTATACTCTCTTGTGAAGTGTGGTGATATTTCTATACACTTTGAGTTGACTTCAAGTTCAATTGATTACCTAGCACAAAGTTAGATTATTATTGAGTCAATAGTTGTAGTCCTTAACAATAGTGGTGTGATGATTTATTGTTGATTACTGAAGGATAAGGTCAAAGGTAGTACTAGAGACCTTCATGAGTGTGTACTCAAGTACACAAGTTGTCAAGTACTCACTCACAAATTTACATACTCATCATCTGTGAACATACTCATACAACAAGTGACTTGTACCATGAGACAAGTACTTGCCAAAACCACAAGTACTCACCTCACACAGATACCAAAAAGTATTCACAAGTACTTACCCAAGCACTTGCAATCCCCGATTCTTTCTGAGATAAGGAGGAAACGACAGAGGGTCTACTAGGAAGGATAACGACCATCCTCCTGCCAACTCGTGCACCTAGGGGTTAAATTGCACTTATTTGGTGTCAGCTGCATCAACGAAAAAGGGAATCCCCTGCTTTTTTAGGTAACTGATAAGATAGGCCAGAACTACATGTCTGAGTATGTTAGTAAGACTTGGGCAGCTGATTCCGTCGTACTCCGGCACCTATATATTGGGGAATATTAGTCTTATTGTCTCAGTTGCATTTTCTCTCGAACTTGCGCAGGCGAATATTTTGGCCTGATACTGGTAGGGGGGAAGTAAATTTTTGGAACAGGCATTGAGGGTTATAAAATTGCTTGCCTGTCTTCGACTCTTCGTGCTCTTGGTCTGTTAACGTGAGTCTCTGTGCTTATCCAGCGTATCTTGGTACGTGTTGGCATGGTTTACCCCAGTGGGAAGCTAAATTTTTTATTATAAGACCAACAGAATTGTGTCAATGCCGGCGTTCTGAAAGTTTTTCTTAAAAGACAGGCCCCTATTCTTTTCAGATTGCTGCTAAGGCCTGTTTGACTTCTCCAGTAATTCACTGAGAGGCGCCGTCACTTGGTGACTACGCTCTGTGTGCTGTTTCTGCTCCTTGTGAGCTGTTGATCTCGTTATTGATGCTTGGCGTACTTGTTCCGCATGAGTTTTCCTCTTTCAAAATGTCCTTGTTGTCATGTTCGTGTTCTTGATGAGCAGCTGGAGCCTTCGAGTGGTGGGGATTATTCGACATTGCAGTATCCGATATATTATGATCCTCTGTATTTTGCCTACCTTCATCGGGATATTTTTGAGACACCTGAACGGGTACTTATGTCACCGTTGTCAGTGGTTTTGTGATATCTTTGGTGCCGAAAGTGGATAGGCAGACATGAAAGTTAGGTTATTGTGAAGGTAAATTCCTTGTGGACGATGTATGTATCTTATGACATAAGGGTGCTTGTCAGTAATGAAGAAATTGCTCGCGAGAGCTTTCATGCTCTAACATACTACCGGTTGAGTTATATCGTACAAAAGACAAGCTCAGTGACTAATTTGAAGGAATCAAGGTTAGAGAATTAAGAGAGTACTTGGAGGCTGACAGAAATTTAAAAAGGCGTAACGAAGCTGTAGAGGCAAGTTTGGTACTCTCCTTTAGTGAATTGGCACGAAAGCTTATTTAGGCAACGGATCTGGAGCTCGAGCAACTGTGTAGTAACATGGTTGCGATCCTGTGTCAAATTCATCTCCTCAGCAGACCGGACAGAAGCCTGCGCCTTCTTGTAGAAGTTATACGCCTGTTATGAACCCATGTAATTCTTCATTCAAAAACGTGTACTTTGTATCTCGGGATAACAGATGGGAAACAAAACAAGACGTTCTTCAGAGGTGGTCAAGATGGGTTCCAGAGGATACTTAGTCTGTCGCATTAAAAGACATATTAACCATGTGTGTACGGAGGGCGCCTCAAGGCTTCCGGGAAGAATCGGGGACCCGGTGCGTGCACCGCTACGATATATCTGTGACAAGTGATACTGTACTATTACAACTGACTCTTTGTCTCTGTTCCTGTGGACTCACAGAAGAATGGCAAACTAAAACAGAAGGAGCGAGATCAACCTTACACCTACAGGCTCACATAACTAACTGACCGAATTCACAGGTGGACTCCAAAAGTAACATACACACATGAGGTGTACAGAATAAGTAGCTCCAAATCACGTGTTCCGTTTGAATCGGTCCAATGCAGATGGCTTTTGGTTTTGCCCACCATTAGCAGCCGCAATTTTAGCACGCCGTTGCTCCTCTTTTTGTTTTTCCATTTTCGCTCGAATCGCGACCTATAACGCATCAGCCGCGGAATATCAGTAATAAGACGCAGTAACTTACGGCTGTGGGATCGATGACGTTTTTGCGCTGCTTTCGAAGATATCTATAACATCGTTTGTTAGATCGCAGGAGGGGAAAAGATAGAAAGAGATATTGTACCTCTTCAAACTCTTGTTTTTACCCCTCATCTTCCTCTTTTCTTTCTCCTCTGGATCTGCTTCCGCACCACTGGCCTCATCATCATCACTGAGAACCTCGGTTTCGTCGGCCTTGCCTTGCACCCGGAGCTTCTCCAACCTGAGCAAACGAGCAAATGGAATCTCAACAGAAGGCTTCCCATCGAATGTCGTTTCTGTCGTTAGCTTCGATGGCGGCGCGAGAGATCCGACGAACTCTGGATCGAGGGTGATCAGGTCTGGTTGGATCTAAAAAAACGTCCCTGAGTACAAAGGTGCACGATAGGAAAATAATATTCTTACTTTGTCAAGAAGAGCCTTGACCTCCTTCTCTCTTCTAGCCTTCTTGTTCTCAAATGGATCAGCCTCGGTGCTGTCAAAGTTGGGTTCACCAGATCCGGGTACCAAGATACTAGAGAGGCCGGCAGAGTGGCCTATAGTGAGGATGTCCTGGAATGGCGTGAACCGAAGTGAGGTCAAAGGTCGATGAGGGACTGGATGGGTCATGTAGAGAGGCGGTTGCGTATTCATATGCACCGGGTTGTGTATCGTTGGAGCAGTGTATACCTGTATGTCAAAATAATTAGACACTCGTGACGAAGCTGCAAAACTTATTTCTTACGTTGACGGTACCCCCAGACGCTACGGCTAGAGCGCCCTTGGCACTCCATTCTACTTCTGCGTATCCGCCTCTCGTAGTCCACTCTCTCACCGCGCCCTTCCAGTTCCGACAGTCCCACACTTTGACCGTCTGATCCTTACCGGCTGTGGCCATGTACCGTCCGCCTTGGCTTGGATCCATGCTCACGCTGGCCACGGGACCGAGATGTGCGAGGAGCTGAACTGCTGGGTGCGGCAAATTTGGCGTCCAAAGGGTCACCGTACCGTTCTGGTGACCGAGATGAATGACCGCATTGTGTAAATTTTGGGTCATGGCTGTACAAGAGCCAAATTTTGTCCGGTGTTCGCACAGTAGTTGTCCCGTAGACGTATCTTGGTATTTTAGATAACCAGCATTACCCTGAAAGGCGTTAGCAGGTGTCAAGAAAGCAGAAGCTCGCCTACTATGGTAGCCAGCAACCAATGGTACGAAAGAAACTCCATCCGAGTAGGTTCGATGTGTGCCTTCAGACAGTGAAGCTCGACGCCATCCCGATCGTAGATGAAGACGTACTTCTTCTGTGCGACGGCAAAATGTGAATGATCATGAAGGTACCTGAAGAATGCGTTAGAGGTTGAGCAAACGACAAATGAAAAAAGGCACGTTATATCACGGCATGTTTCCTGTAGCTGCAACTCGGTATGAAGGGTACCTGCTTGCCAGTCAAACGAAGCGACATGTCCTGTGTTTCCAACAACAGCCAGATGCCTGAAAACCATGAGAGGTATGCACCAGGATATTTTATTCGACAGTCATACCGTCCGTTTCGCGTATATCGCGACCTATACGGTCCCCCTTCTAATTTCCATTCTCTCCTTCCTCGAGCGCCTTCCTGTCCTGCTCCTTGGACAATCTCATCCTGCTCAACACGCCACGTTCTATCCATCTCTCCCTCAACTTCCATGCGTCCAGCCTCTCCCGTTAGCAGGAGCTCTGCATCTTCTATTAAGGCCTTTGCTTCCACAGCCCGCGCAGACTGACGTGATAGCTCCGTACGAAGCTTTTTGTTGGCTATATGCTTGTAGGAATGGGCTCCGTCAGGTATCGCGCCAGAGGATTGTAAGGATTTCGGTATTGAGGTGCGTTTTGAGATGGATTGGAATGTTCTATCTGTGCTTGGCCCACTACTGGAGGACGTGTGTCGTAGTTTTCGCTTTTTACCTGCGGGCCCGATGGCATCCGCCTTCGCAATAAGGGAGTCCATATTGTTGTAAGGAAATCCTAGAGGAAATTAGTATCGCAGCGCTTCCCAACAGCAGATAATATACCTGAGTCAACAACCAAGGAATATCGAGTGTTGTTTGCCTGAAGGGGAGAGGGGAGGATACTCGAGAGAACAGTACGTCCTCGTCGAGATCGAAAAATGAAGACGGTGGCGGTGTACAGTATTTGCGACTCATACCGATACCTGAGGAGACAAACAATGCGCTCTTTTTCCATCCGACTGTGACGATGCTGCCACCCTGATAACGTATACTAATCACTTTCTACGAGTCTGTTGAGATGCGTACTGAACCAATATTTTATGCTTAACTCATGGCACCTGTTCTTTCCATGCTCAATCAGGAATTCAATCCAAAATTCAGTTTTGCGAATTCAAGAAGTTCCTTACGAGAAACTTTGCAAACGCCGAAGACTAGTCCTTATCGACAATATGTCACTGCGTGAATTTCTCATTTCATGTTGCTTCGTATCTCGATAATGCAGTACTGTTAACCGCCCATATTGAAGCAAACACTACACCTTACGCACCTCTCAAAGTAGGTCATTCCTGCGTCGGCTTTTTGATTCTCATTTGATAACGTATGAAACAGGAGATTTCATTTCTGATGGAAGTTCCGTAACTGAAGAATATGTCATTTGGAAGCTACTTAGTGGGGGGGGTCTGGGGGGGTTTATTCTGATCAATGTCCCTTAGAAGTGAGTTGGCGGAGTCATCGGATCGGTTCAAATGTCATGCTCAAGGGTACCGGTGATTTCTAATTCGGGGTTTTCACTAAGGCTGATCTCCTGGAACAGGCATCTCTGGAGTCTACATCCCGCCAATCTGTCGTGAAGTATTGGGATTGTCAATGTGGCAGAAACGCACCTCAAGCTATTTTATCGATAATATATTGTTTCGACCCGTCTCTTCTGAGAGATTACGTGTTGTCACATCCAAGAAGTGGCTTTATACGTGACTCTTAGTTCAACACCAGCGGCGCACGGATCCAAGTTATATCTGTTATCATCCGCTGAAATTACTTCACGGGACGTCGATATCAACTCCGCTCTCTGTGTTCTGGAAATCTTCAGCCTCAATGATTTGGCGATGCCGCTATCAGTGGAGCCACGTCCCCAACAGCGAAAATAATGACTGGTAGGGCTTTGTATCAGGAAGATATCGGCCTCCCTTGGAATTGGAAAGGGCGAAGAAAGAGTTGAGATATGTGCTGCTGCACGTGGTGAAAAACAGGATTGGCAAAAATCCAATCCGATGTCCATTACGCGGGGTCCTGGCCAAATTGGGAACAGGGTATAACCCATCCTTGTTTGAACTTCTGCCTTTACCCCTTCACTACGAAGGTTTCTTATATACCCACCGCATCTCCTTCTAGCACAGAACATCCTGAAGGCCCAATGATGGTCAGTGTGTTATAATTACTCTCGAGGGCCCCTACTAATTAGTGGCTGTGCTTAACGACATCTTTGGTTGACTTTTTTAGCGCTCACAAACACTCCCTAATCGTGATCTATGCCTGGCGTGTCGACTCAAGCTGCCAGATGAGAGGGATATGAAGCAGAAGGCCGGTCTATTTACTAGTTGCGCAGACGTGCAGACCACCCAGTGAGTACATTTGTTACTGCGCCACAACGCACTAATTGGCTTCGATGATCAGGCATCGGTGCTCTTGTCCCAAAAAATACGAGGCTCCTCCAGAGAAACTTACAGAGCGCGTCGAGGCCCGGTGAATACTCCTCATCTCGTTCTCGTGACAGCTATTCACGGTCACGCTAGCGCGGTCCAAACCGACTTTCCCCCCTACCAACGCGACTTTTGCAACACAGACACCGGACGTCGGATGAGTCGTCCTTTCCTTAGGCCTCATGCCCCACAGCATCTAGAGCGAAGGTCTCATAATGGTGCTAGAGTCGAAATGAATGTTGTGAGCGGACGCCATGCCACGAATCGACCCTCACCGTCGACCTCGAGTGGCTCCTCGGGAGCCTCAGATCACATTCTACTCCCAATCATCGATGACGACTACCCCCCGTGGCGCCACCCTCTTCCCGCGGGCAACGACCAGCGTGGCGCATCGTCGACTTGGCGCACTTCGCGCGCCGAAATTTCTGGCAGCTCTTTGCTTCATTCCCATTCCGATCCATCGTCGCAGATCTCAGACGCGGATCACAGGCAGAGATATCAGCCCTACACCCGCCCCAGCCCGCTGCCACGCTACGCACAGGACAGCGACGAGCTGCAGCTGGCGAACTTCAGTGGCGGCTTCATATCTCCTCAGACTGACACGTTCCTTGCTAATCATCCAGAGAAATATACTCTGGCGGGAATTCACCCCCATAGTCGCGATTATAGCCCTCCTTCGCCGGTACTGACCTTAAATGAAACCGACCATCGTTTTCTCGGGCTTCGCGACTCTCTCGCTAACATCCCCAACCATCATCGCAGGTTACCCCCGCTAAACCTTGATCGCGAAGATCTTCGTTTATCTTCCCTCCGCCGACCACATAGGTATAAAGTCACATCGCCTGACAGTGAAGATCGTCACGAAGACCTCCTCAGTCGATATCAGTTGCCTACTCCTCCTGGAAACAGTTCATTCCATCCATCACCGCTTGCCCCCAACTTCCGTGGATTCTCTGACGATCATCGACCCTGGCGATCACGCTCCAATTATCTCCCTCGGGAAGTCTCGCGAGAGAGGGATCATCGGGATGATAGGGAGACTTCCGGAGGTCTGCTAACTCCCATCAGTAACTCACCAGTGTACAAGGCACTATTGGAGGATAACTATCCCAACGACAGGATTCCCGCTTCTAACGTATCCGACATATCATTGATGACCGACGGCACACGAGCGCGCAATGATGGCTTTACTCATCACAGGGTACTTCATAGTGCATACGAGGACTCTAATCCACCCCTGCGGAACAGCTCATACAACGACAGGGTATCCAGACCTTCACCCACCGAGAAATATGTGTCGGCATCCAAAAGTTTACCCAGCCCCATCAACGACTTGCCATTGCATGAAGCACTCTTTAACTTGAACCATGGTAATAACAGGTTCCAGACGTCAGGTGTCTCTACTACCTTAATGACTAGCGGCGCACCAGTACGTGACGGCCCTGATAACAGAATGCAGCCTGATGGTAGTGCATATGACCCATCTAGTCGTCCGAATGTGCCACAGTCGATTGGTGCTCTACCTGTGTCTTCACCTCAGGTGGCTGGCATGTCATACAGTCCCCCAACGTCTGATGATGAGGAGGTTGACCAGCTGGTCGAGGATAAGCCGCAATCAGCCGGCTATTCTCGATTCCAGTTTATGCCAGGGAATACCACTTCTCGTACCTATAAAACGGTCTTTTATCCCGGTGACAAGGGACCTCCCAGCTCACCTTGGAATACGTGCGCGATGCTTGTTCTCACTGATCCAGACCATTCTACTGTCTACGCTGATATCAGAAGGACGCGTTTGCTTGAAACGGGTTTCAAGGTCGATTCATTGGACACGGTCGCACCCAAGCCTGTGTCTGGATTACACTTCTTTTACGACACCTCCATGTCGGAGACGGTTCAGAATTCTCCTTACCCCAGGTCCTTGCTGTTCTCAAATGACCTTTTCTTCGATCAACGCATCGTCGAAATCCAAGAGTCACCTTCCCCCGAGTCCAACTCTGTTTCAGAGGTGCATGATCACATCGCAGCATTTACATTAACTAGTTCTACCAGCACGGACGCAGCCGCCGCCTCGCCCGAACTCGATTCCCTGGCTGACGATTTGGATCTCATCAACTTGGATCCAGAAAATGACGAACCCAAGCCGTAAGGACGCTGATATTTTTTATGATTGTAAAATAATGTTTTGAACCCCTCCAAATTGCTCCTATATCCATACTACATACAATTTCTTGCGCTATCATGTTAAGTATTGTTGCTTTCCCATTGCTCTCTGCTATCGTAAAATACGCTGGATGCTATCTTTGCTATCAAGTAGTTGTCTCTTTGTTTTCAGTCCATGCTCTTTCCAAATTCCTACACTCGCGTACTCATCATAATTCATAGGCTCCCCGGTGATCCAAGCTAAGTACCTGTACATCCGATGTGCACATTTACAAATATTGAGTTTCGGCCGAAACTTCGCCGCCGGTTATCAACTCGTCAGGGTTGCTGGAGCCTTCCACTTCTTGGGTATGTAAATCGACTTCAATTTCTACCTTTGACTAAGTCATTGATTGTACCTTCATTTCTCAGAATACGAGATGATTACTAATATCCACCTTTGCATCCGTTACATACAAAGGCTACAGACACGAGGAGGCAGGCCCGTATCCTAACCAGCTGCACCATTTGCTGTCTCTGATCAACGAAGTCTACTGTGAAATTTGAAGGTTTTACCAGCTCTGCAGGTAAGATTCATCACATATAACATTATTTCCCGCTCCTCAGCTGCCTAGAGAGATTTACATCTCAAATGCTACGCTACTACCTAAGCGGTGTCATAGTTTTCCTCCTATCTCTTCTAGGCTGGTTTATTCCAGGTCGACCCACAGGACCTCCGGACGATGCAGCGTTCATACAACTAGATAAAGATGCTAGAAGTGGAGATGTTGCAGCTATATCCAGCGCTGTCAGATCGTACAAACAAGCAGTTCAGCTGCGACCTAAACGAGATGAATGTAGGGCAGTTTGCCTTGAGGGCCTCGGCATAGCACTTCGAAGTCGATTCGAGGTCCAGGGAGATATAGCAGATCTGAACGAAGCAGTCGACCGAGTTCAAGAGGCGTTGGAAATCAATCCTAAACGTGTATCGCTTGCAGTTCTTCTCGCTGACATCCTCCGCACGCGTTTTGAAAAATCGGGTCATCACCAAGATCTCCATAGAGCCATCGACATATTATGCAGCACGCTGGCCGAGTGTGCTCCTCAATCTGCGAAATCCTTTTCGATTCTCAGCGATCTCTGTCTGTGCAACAGTCTTCTTGTTCGCCAATCCACAGAACACCTCCAGGCAGCGCGCCCCATTCCCAACCTCAGCTCGTTCAAATTACCCCACATCATCAATCAATTTGGCACAGGCCTATATGTATCTTTTCTATGGCTCAGGCGTCGAGGAAGACTTGGGAAGAGCTATCGAGTTGTACCAAAAAGCACTACAAGTCCATAGGAGCGGAACGGCGCGTGCCTCTTGCCTTTTGGGACTTGCAAATGCAGTCTTTGTTCGTTATCAGCATTACGGGGAAGCTGAGGAGCTTCAGACGGCCCTAGAATCCTATACTGAGGCTTTGGAATACGCCAGCGAGGGGAACCTCAACATACAGTGCCAGATCGACCTTGCCGGCGCGTACCGGGCTCGATTTTATCGTGATGGAGACGATGCTGACCTCCAGAAATCATTCACTCATCTCAACAATGCGCTCATTCATTGCCCTCCTGGTCATATTCACCGCCCCTCTATTCTTCGTTCCCTGTGCTGGAACAAGCTTCATTGCGTCGGCACAAGTACCATTGAAGACTCGCAGAATTTGATTAATTCTGCCAAAGAAACTCTGAACCTTCATCCCCTTCATCATACCGACCGCCGGAGCTGCCTTGTTCTCTTAGCGGGTGTTATGTACACGCACTTCCAGCGGGTTAGGGAGGTTGAGTATCTCGACCAGCGTGTCGAGTTACTCGCTGAATCCTTGAGCCTGTGCTCCGATACACACCCTGATCATGGTAAAGCCTGTAATCACCTGGCGGATGCATTTCTAGAGCGATATGAATGGGCAGATGAGCGTGATGTGGCGGACCTAGATCGGGCCATACATCATGATAATCTTGCCATAAAGGCGGGGAGTGCACCACCTTGGAGATATCGACCGAAGGCTTTGTTATTTCGTTATCTCCTTACAAAGCAAGAAGACGACAGGAAATCTGCTAAGGACGCGTTACTGCAAATATGCAGGTCTCCGTACTACAGTTACCTCAGCCGCATCAGAATGGCGATGCAGTGTTCAAGTCTGGCCCGGAGTCGGGGGTCTCGTTTTGCAGATCTTACTATTCTAGGATACGAGATTGCCATAGAACTGCGCACTCAACTTGCTTCATTTTCTCATCACAATGCCCAAACTCGTATCGGTAATCTAGCTGAAACTGGGGACCGTTTCGCGACGCGCGTCGCAGCTTTGATGTTGCGTGCGTCTGGGCCAGCTCGAGCTATAGAGCTCTTAGAGCAGTCAAGAGCCGTGTTCTGGACACAAGCGTTGCAGTTACGAAGCCCTTTTGACGGACTTCCAGACGGTCTGCAAAGGGAGCTAGAAGATACTGCTCAAAAGCTTGACGCCGCACCCAATGATGACTTCCTGACGGAAAAACAGGTAACCGAACGAAAGAATGCGGCGGCCAGATTCGACTCACTGCTTCAGCAAGCGAGAAGTGTCCCGGGATTTGAGGGTTTGTTACTTCCCAAGTCGTATGACCAACTCTCAGCGGCTTCGACGAGTGGACCTGTTGTCATCCTGTTGGGAGACGACGTTGCGATGGATAACTGCAATGTCATTATCATTATGTCCCCAAGGAGTTGCCCTGAACATTTTGCACTGCGGGGAGTCTCTACATCTAAGCTGAAGAAGCGCTTGGAAGACTTTACGGCGCGTCGGGCACGCGAGTCAGAGCCAGCATTCTTCGGGGATGATGATGATCAGTCCCCTGGCGACTCGGACTCTGGTGCCTCACGCAAGATGGTTCTCGTGCGGCGCTGGAAGACGGAATATGAAGGGTTGCTGGCTAGCCTGTGGTTGCAAATCGTAAGGCCCATTATCGATCATTTGGGATTCACGGTATGGAATCAGATTTTCAACAACTAAGAAACCCGCTGAGAATTATATCAGCGATCTACAGGGCATCAACGCCCAAGAATCCACTGGTGCCCTACGGGAGAGTATGCCTTTCTCCCTCTTCATGCTGCAGGGCTGCGCTTTACGGGACCCGACAGTGAATGCACGTTGGATTATGTGGTGTCGTCATACACACCCACCATAGCAGCTCTTCTGAGGGCTCGAGAGCTCTCCGAGAGCGTGTCTGAGTCTGCCAACATCAAGGTGCTGGCGGTTGCTCAACCGACTACTCCAGGACACACCTCCTTGCCAAACACGGGAAAAGAGATCCATGCACTTGAGTCAATCCTTCCGAGTGATGGTCTAATACGACTGCGAGACAATATTGATTCAAAGCTTGCAGAGACGAACAGCAATGTCACAGTCTCCCAAGTCGTGGAACAGCTTCCCGGTGCCTCCATTTTGCATCTCGCTTGTCATGGACATCAAGATCAAGACTTCCCATTGAACAGCGGTTTTGCCTTGGAAGACGGTTCTCTAACAGTTCGAAAACTCTTTGAAATGCAGATCCCACGTGCACGTCTCGCCTTTCTTAGTGCATGTTCGACAGCAGCAGGTTATCAGAGACTACCTGACGAGCCGATCCACCTGGGTACTACAATGCTGTTTGCCGGGTTCCCCAATATTATCGCTACCCTTTGGTGAGTCTTGGGTGAACCTTTGAAAATTTGCCATCAACGTTAACGATGACACGCGCCTAGGACTATGGGTGACAGAGACGGACCAGATGTCGCCAGGGACGTTCACACACACCTTTTTGACTGTTCTCTGCATACATGGCACCTTGATGGTGATGCTATCGCTTATGCCCTTGATGAGGCTATCAGAAATTTGATTAACAAAGGTGTAGATCCAAGTCGCTGGGCGACATACATTCACATAGGATCGTAATACCTGCATAGTGTCACGATCACTGACTGAGTTCGAGCAGTTTCATTCTGTCATGGCACCCTTGATCGAGTTGGCAATTGCGACTGCTCAAAGTCCCGTTCAAGTCCCGTTCCTGGGCCCGTCCTGTTCATCACGTCGTCCGGTCATGTAAGTGAATCTTGAGCGCACAGGCTACATCGTTATAGGTTTCCTAGACGGCGCCTTCGTATGTTAAGTATTGTGGGGGCTCACGGACGTTGCTGATGGCGTGTTAATATTTATTATTTACCGATGGGACGTAGTTGCTGTTATACCGGGGCATCTTTCTTTCCTTCACTTGCTTTTACTTCTCGTGTATCAATACTAGTACACTTGGCTGGGTGTCTATCCAAGTACGTATTGGATGTTGGATGTTGTCAGGAGTCATATATAACACATTACGGTCCTGCATAATAAGATCTTTCTTATACACCATCCAAGGGTTGAAATAACCACACAAATCTACAACTGGCGTATCTTCTTATTCTTACCACAGGTTAGTAGTACCGGAGAGCCGCCACGGCAAGTCCGGCCCGGCGGTCAAATCGGACTTTGAAAGGCTTTTCTGCCAAGCGCATCAATATTTCTCCGACATCTCAATGTCACTACGCCAGCTACCACTTCCTTTTTCCTCCGCGGTTCTCTCTCAAGGGATAGCTCAGCTCAATACTCAATCTCGGAATCCCATATCAATAGGTGTTCTGGTCAGTCTGCCAGTTCCATGCAGTAGAAGTCCTATAATCAGCTCTCTCTAGGTACCATGATATTGGTGTAACTCTCGGAACAGATCATGCGGTACCGCGTTTCGGTATAGAGCGGATCGACGGCCCACGAGTCGAAGACTTCACAGTGTCATTGTCGTTGAACGAGCACACAGTGTACGATGGATCATTACTCTCCGGCCTGAGAATTTCGAAGGGATATATGCCTGGACGACTATCGCTACTTGTCAACTCCCAGGTAAGTGTCCTACCGCGGGCTTGTCCTTATCTCAACCAACGTTAGGATAATGATGCCGACAATGATTGCGACGCTACTGACTTTGTTATGTCTATGTCCTATGGCAGCTCTCTCTGCGGACACCCTAGGTATCAAAGATGGATTCACAACATTCAGCACGGAGACATTCACCATGAAGCTCGTCAAGGACTCTCAGACCCTGTATTCTTTAACGCCTACAGCTCCGATTTCATGGCACAGTGTGCGGATAACGGGCAGAACCACGTCGGCGACATCAATATACGCGCTCGGCGAAGCGGATCAGCATGGACCACTATCATTTCTGTGGCAAATTGAAGCCTGGTAACAACGCTGGGTGTTTCAGGAACGGCCATTGCAGCAGCAAATCTTGCGCCTACCCTCAATCTAACACGTAGCTGGGTAGTTTAAAATGGGATTTTGAACTGCGATTCACCATTTCAAAGAGCCAGGCAGTCGAGATAGGTGCCTTGGGTGCGCCGCTGGAATTCAACAGTGTACGTCACTGCGTTTCCTTTCCTTTTCTATGTATTCAGAAATACATGCAGATCTTTACCGACCGCACCGCAGACCAAACCAACAACAACATTTGCAGCCTCATAGCTCCGTACATCGGTCAGGATGTAGGCTTCTTCCAGGTTAATTCCCATCTAGGAACCCTTCCGCCCCTTGTTCTCATCCCCGCTGCCTCATCGTCCTTAGAAGGCTGGCATTTTCTTCTCGAGGTCTACAGCGACTCGAGTTATGACTATCAGTCGCAAACCATTGAAGGATACTATGAATGGCAGTTCCACACGTTAGCCTTCGCGCAGAACGAGTGGGCCCCCGTCACTCCTTGGAATGCCCCAACGTCGTTTACTCTTCAGCTCGGACAATCACGTACATACGGTCTTAACTTCCTCCTCGCAGATTCCATTTGCGGTATTGAAGATAACCTCATCGATGCTGGTCACCCTGTTGCGGCTGGTATCCCGGGATACATTCTTCTAGCTGATCAGACCGGGAAATTATTCCTCAATTATCGCTCTGCAGTATCGTCCATTTCTGTCACTCCTTCCAGTGCTCTATCGACCTCTAATTCGGATGCGAAGACAAGCGGATGGGTAGGTTACAATATTACTCCGCATAATGCCATAGCTTTTCGTGGATGCTAATGCATCCTGTAGGGACAACATATATGGAGGAAAGCTTCAAGGCATCGAGTGGCAGATCCACCGCTACGGCTCTGGTCAAATGCGCTCCCATTGATCTCCAAGTTCATCGCGTCCCCAACAGACTAATTCCTCCTCCGATTTGGTTTACGCCGGTCTCTCTGGTCCGATGTCCAATATTGACCAAGGCGGATTCGCAGCAGTGACATTCCACTCATGGGCAGACACACTCAAACGGGATGAGCACACTGGAGACTATGGTCCAAGCTTCTCCAGCCATTCGATGGTATCAGGATGTACCCGGTCATCGAGCATCCAGATTTCGGATTGCAGGCGTTCGGCGCCGTGACGCCGTCTTCTTCCACGTCTGTGCAGGTACAAGTCAAAGATCCTGGCAGTTCATTGCACTGATTGCCGCGATGTCGTCGGGGCGTTCACTGGCTGTGGTTGGATCGGGGGCCGCGGCGCCTCGGCGCCGATGGAAGATTGGTAGCTGGGGTGCTGTTGGAGTGCTGAGCCCTGCCAAGAGTCTGAGTGTGCATGCGGTCACTTATACTATCCCCCTTGGCAACGTTAGTACTGCGAGGAATCACGATAGTTTTGAGCGACAAGCCTACGAAAGTTCAAGAGGAGTCTCAAAATAGTTCCCTGGCTCAGCTCATCTAAGCTGAGACATGCCGGGCCTAAACTATGAGTACCCAGCTCCCTCCAGAACTTGTCGACGTCGTAATATCAGAGTTCTGGTACTCAGAGCCTCCCTCAAAGGACCGGATTGCCTTCATGAAGGCCTGCCCCCTCATCAACAGCCTCTGGAAGGACGCCCTTGCACGTATCGCCTTGCGAGACATTTACCTTCCAACGGTTGCGTATCTCGTCTATCTCAGCTCTATCATTGGTGCCAACAAGTCTGTGATTTACCATCGCTTTTTACCTAAGAGCACTCGCACTATAAATTGCCATGTCGACCTCACCAAATCGACCAGCGACTCTGCCATGGAGCCGTACGCAGTCCTATGCAGTTTGCCTAATCACATTGGCTTTCGAAAGTGTTTTCCTGGTCTCCATCAGATCAACCTCGAAATCAGCTATCGCATCCATGGTGGATTGAGCAAGTTCGTACTGTTTCACCGCCAGCTTATCAGGACTCATGTATCGATCTATCTCGACAAAGCGATGACACAGCTCAGTGTCGTACCCGTAGACTGGCACATTATAGTAGAACATCCAGAAGCCGATTACATTCGTGGCCGTATTACTAATGGTTATTGGTGCATGTTCCTGAGTGAGGCGATTTCGGCAATGGCGCCAGGGATGTTGCGTTGCATCAGGAGTTCCTCTTTCAAGAACATAGTATCGAATTCGACGTACAAAAATGATCTTATGTTTTTTCACGGCCATTTTCTTCTATTCGAGAAAAGAGGCGATGTGCAAGATATCAATTATCGCTTCCGAAAGGCTGCACGAAGACCATCGGGTGAGAGACCTTTCTTTTCCTCTTGTCCATAAAGTAACTTATTCCTATCTAGGTTTATGGGCCATACTTACTGAAGCTTATGAGGATATAAGGGAGGTGTTTGATGAACCTCGGTTGACATATTCAACCTGGAATCTTATATTGGCCGAATAATCAAAAATCTGAGCACCAAATACTTGAGTAAGCTGGAAAACATATCATCGTATGATCCTGTGATTCACGGGTTCCTTTCGTTTAGCTGTACTTCGATTGCTCGATGCTCGATGGTAAATACAATAACCGCAACGGGGTTCAATGCGACGAAAATTGTAGAGGGCAGCGAATTTGACTGTGTAGTTACTTTCGAATCTATTGTTTTCTTTGATGGTAGCCCCTTACCATGCTGTAGACCCCTCGCTGAATGCTCTTACACGGTTCATTGTCTGCCATCTGTATACAACAGCAAAACGGAGTAATAGTGTTGGGCTGCGTTCCACAGATATCAGCTTCTCACAATGATTCAGCAACGCGTTACGGGTTGTCGTACTATTGAGTTATTACCAGAATGTGTCTAGGAGCGCATGTAATCAGGCGCGATCGACATAAATCACGTGGACGCGATTCCACTAGAAATAGTTCAGCCTCCATAAAGTACTATCTATCTTTTGTATTACGGGCCCAAACAACGAAACGTCGCACACGAAAAGTGTAAGTAACTCTGGGTGAACAGAACTAAGTAAAATTAGACGGGCGGGATTTCTGTTTATCGAAGCGATGGACTGTTGAGAGGGAACTTTATGGTTGTCGAATGTACTTGGCGACTTCAATGCATAATAAGATCTTTCTTATATATCAACCAAGACCTCCGACAGTCGAAATAACCTCACCACTCTACAACTGGCGTATCTTCTCTAATAACATATTCTTACCCTTCATATCACCCTCCTCAATCTCCTTGATCACATCGGCGCTAAACCAATCTTTCACCAAACGTTTCGCCTTACCTCCGCTCAAGGCCTCGGCAACCACGAAGGCACCATTCCGCTCACCCTTCGTACACATCCCGACGATCACATCTTGCCCTAGTGTTTCAACCAGCTGATCCGCAAAAACGGCTGAATCCCACCCTGACACCTTTTCAACGGCATTGCTCGCTCGGTTGAAGTGCCCGCCCTGAAGGAGGGTCTTGTACATGCGTGAAGTATGTGGGAGATCGATACCGTGTGGGTTAGCCGGGTCGATTGACGGATAAGGAGCCGCGGCTGCTTTAAGGAGTGCTTCGACCGCTTTAGACTTGTCTGTCAGGCAAGAATTAGAATTAGATACTCAGAATTCAGAAGCGAGACGGGCGTACCACCGGTCGCGTAAAGTAAAATCTCAGGGATGACAAGGCTTCCGCCAGGATCCCGACTGATCTTTTCACCGTTCTCAGATATCCACGCAAGGAGAGGTTCGCTGGCGCCGTCGCGTATTTCATTTTGTCGGATGTCTGCATCCTTTTTGCTCGTTCGAGATCTGATTTCATCGGTCTCCGTTATCGACGCTATTTGTGCAGGGGTGAAGTGCCGTCTTGTACGAGGAACCATTAAGTAGAGGAGCGCTCTGCGACCCTGTGGCGAGGGATACAACGTATCGGCTGCTTGCGTGATCTCGGGGACTAGGGTTTTTAGTACAAGTTTTGTGTCACTGAACAATAAATGGTTCAATTAGAACAATGGAAGAGGGCGACACGCTTACTCGATTACATCTATAGCCGTAAACAGGACCAGCTGAGCCTCCTCGTTCGTGCACATCTTCAGGATGTGTGGCTTGAGTACTTTGAGAATCTGTTTTCGATCTTTTGCCGTTCCGCGTGCGAGGAACTCGCGCACAACTCGGCTCCCGTCTTTTGTGTGGACCAGCTCAGCCAAAACTTCCTGACAGCTGTTGCACTTCGCTAAATGAAAGGAAAGGTTGCAAAGACTGACTACGTACCATTCAAACATTTCGCGAAATTGCTTCTCACGTTCCTCCCCTTCACCTTCATTGACAGCTACAATATATTCCCATAACGCGCGATGTACAATTGCATGCGTTACAGCACCTTTGTCGGGATTGTTGAATCTGGCTCAATGTCAGTTGAAGGTAACAAGCAAGTCCGGATGATCTTACATCGACACCAATCCCGTTTTAGTTGCAGTAAGAACTCGCTTCCGTCGTTCTTTGTCTCCGCCTTGCAAAACACCACTGAGTCCCTTCTTCGCGCGCTCTTTGTCTTCAATACTGCCTGACGTTACGCTGAACAAAGTGGCCTCCTTCCCATAGAAATCACGGAGGAGCAACGATCGCTCGTATGCATTAGCATACAACTCGAACGCATCAGCTAGTACCGAAGATGCCTCTCGGTGGAGAAGTAATCGCAGGGCGTGTGACTGGAATTCGAGAATAATGGAAGTTCGATGAGCGGGGCAATGTCTGATGAGCTTCGTCACGAGGAACTGTGAAAAGAGTGAGAATTTAGAAGGAATAAATAACATGAAGCGCATACCTTTGAGTATTTGTTCTGGGCCAGATCCCTATACTTCCCCTTCAACTCGACAGCTACTTCATCTCGTTCCTTTTGCTTGCCGTGCTTGACAACAGTCTGAACTATCCGGCTAGCATCGTGTTTCAGGACGATATCCTTCACTTTTCCGCGAATAACATCCATGAGATCGTGAATGTGTTTTTGCCGTTCGGAAGCTGGTATATTTTTCTGTCGTGCGAGTGACCACACTCTCTTGGCCTCCGTTAAAAGCGACGAATGAGGTTTTGCCGTCTTCCGTTGCTCTTGAAGAACCTTTTGTGCTTTACGAGCCTCGCGTATTGCTACTCATGCATAAGTCAAATGGATAGAATAAAAGTAGATTTGGCAACACACCCAACGGATCTTTCACCGCTTTTTCCTCAACTACATTCATACCATCGTCATCGACAACTTCATTATCCTGTTTCTCCACATCATCTTCGTCTATTTCATCGGAATCAGAGCCAGAACCATCGTCAGGTGCAAGTTGGGTTACAGGTCGACTTCGTTTCTTTTCAGACGCTTGAGGTGCATTCAGGTGGAATTTCTTGCTGGAAGGACCGGCCTGAGATGCTGCAGATCGCTTTTTTGCTGTCCTGGATGTCGCAGCCATGAGGGAATGATAAGGATACCGAAAATGTCGAAAATAACTTTTTTTCACAGATCACAGGTTGTGACCTGTGACGTATGCCTCACGGCCCGGTACCCCGGCCTCCAACTGGATTCCAATTTCCAACCATGACTCTTTTGATAAGGCTTGGTAGCAACGGCGCAGAAAACATTGGCTGTTTCCTTTTTAGGGACCACTTGCCAGTGCGACGACTACTACTACTACTACTACTACTACTACTACTCTTCCCCCGACTCTTCTTGGTGATAGATGCTGCGTATGCACGCCAGACAAAATACTGCACTGTACATTTTAGAACTCTACCGCGATGACCAAGCGACGGGGAAGCTGCCTGACGCGTAGCACAGCTTCAGTCGAAGGCCAACTTCTTCCAAGCGACCATGCGTGTCTTCACCGTAGCTTGGCCGTGGATATCTAAGTCGCGTCAACACCGCGAGCAATAAGCCACGTCGGATGATGCAAGTCGCCTACGTTACTGTGCTCAGCCTTCAAATTTTTGGATCAGCACACTTACTGACTGATGCAACGGAAATGTTTGATGTTATGTCGGTGGCAAGCTTCAGTGCAGTGTCCGTCGGTTGTTCGGGCTCGACCCGTCTCCAAGACAGAAACAACATATATCATCGGCACAGCGAAACAGGTTTCCCTCCCTTCCGGTCTATAGAGCTTGACGCTCAAAATCCTCTTCTTGCTACAGCTGGGCTGTTCGCGATATGAAGAACTCATCACCCTCTCTCTCCTCCTCTGTTGCCGCTTCAGTGGAATCTTCGTCGATGGATCACTACTCTGAAGCCGACAACGATAGCTTCAACGTGCACGATCCGAATTTCTCGTATGAAAGACCCGTCTCTTTCAGTCGCTCCGACGCGTTTCGCCCGAGTCCCCCACCGCTAGCTGGCCTACACAGTAATGACAGTTATGAGTCCCTAGAAAAACTCCCCCTACAGCCGGCTGATAGTTCGGTGTATCCTGTGCGGTGAGTTGCAAAGTTTGCTGTGGTGAATAATTTTTGACCTCGTTTCATAAAGAATGAGCGGTATCCTTCGATCGCCCTATGAAGGCAGCGATCTGGGGCGAGAATCTGTTGTTTCTTTGGAGACTAACTGGAGACGGCGCCAAACAATCAAGCGTGGAGTCACGCGAAAAGTCAAGCTCATCAAGGGCAACTTCATTACTGAATATACAGTACCCACGGCCGTTAAGAATGCTATCGAGTCCAAGTACACCTCGACACCAAGCACAGAATTCTCGTACGTTGAATCCGTATTTAGCGACTCGATATAGCGAACTGACACCACACCCACAAGTCATATGAGATACACGGCAGCTACATGCGATCCGGATGACTTTACCGAAGCAAACGGCTGGTCCTTACGAACAAGACTTTACAACCGCGAAACAGAGCTGCTCGTTGCTGTCACATCGTATAACGAAGATAAGACATTGTATGCCCGCACGTTACATGGTGTTATGATGAACGTCCGTGACATCTGTAAAACCAAAAAGTCCAAATACTGGCGAACTCAAGCCGAGGCTGGCTCTCCTGGCTGGCAAAAAATTGTAGTGGTGCTGGTCGTCGACGGCCTGGAAGCGATGGACAAGAGTGTTCTAGACATCCTTGCCACTGTTGGCGTCTATCAGGATGGCGTGATGAAAAAACAGATTGATGGGAAGCCAACAGTAGCTCACATTTTTGAGGTGTGTTCCAATTCATCACTGCAGCTTACCTATCTGACACGTTGTAGTATACCACGCAGCTATCCGTGGACGCGAAACCCAATCTCGTACTTCCTCAGGATGGCGATCCATCGAATCTGGTTCCCGTGCAAATCATATTTGTGTTAAAAGCGCAGAACCAGAAGAAGATTAATTCTCACCGGTGGCTGTTTAATGCTATCGGGAGAATGTTAGTGGTGAGAATGAATTGCTCCTCCGTGGAGAATCATTAACGGGTAGCCGCAGCCCGAAGTCTGCATCCTGATTGACGCTGGTACCAAACCCGGTAGGAAGTCTCTGTATTACCTCTGGGAAGCCTTCTACAATGACCCACACCTTGGAGGGTGCTGTGGCGAGATTCATGCCATGATCAAAGGCGGCAAGAAACTCTTAAATCCCCTTGTAGCTTCCCAGAACTTTGAGTATAAGATGTCCAATATTCTCGGTGTGTATATCTGTTCTTTCTCAGGGTCTGCGCTGAACACCCATAATCAGACAAACCTACTGAAAGCATGTTCGGCTATGTCTCCGTGTTGCCTGGGGCCTTTAGTGCATACCGATACAGGTTCGTCTCATATGCAGTGCTTCGTTGTGATATGCTTACGAGTGCGCGGTACAGAGCCATCCTTGGCCGACCTTTGGAGCAATACTTCCATGGTGACCATTCCCTTGCGGAGCGTCTTGGCGACAAAGGTATCAACGGAATGTCCATCTTCCAGAAGAACATGTTTTTAGGTATACACCATGACGTCTCAGTCTGCTCCTCATTAATATGATACCCAAAGCCGAGGATCGTATTTTGTGCTTCGAACTCGTAGCAAAGCGAGGTGAACGATGGACACTGACCTATGTGAAACCAAGCAAAGCCGAGACTGATGTGCCAGAGAGCGCTGCAGAGTTGATAGGGCAACGGCGAAGATGGCTCAATGGTTCATTTGCAGCGAGTGTCTATGCGCTTGTCAACTTCTTCAGGTTTTATCGCTCGGGGCATGGGATCTTCAGAATGCTGTTCTTTCATTTACAAGGCTTAGTGAGTTATGTTCTATCCATATTGAAACCTGCTTATGACGATATAGTACAATGCATTTTCTTTGTTCTTCTCATGGTTTGCCCTGGCCAACTTATGGCTTACGTTCAGTATCATCATCGATCTGCTACCATCGCAGGGAGTAGTCTTCGGCAATGTAGTCTTAGTAAGCGATATCACTCTTGCAATCGGATCTTTCATTAACATTACTACCAGATTCATTGGATCAACTTCGGTTTAAAGTGCCTTTATCTGGGTTTCCTCGTACTACAGGTATGTCTTCGTAGGTGCACTACTTCAGAAATTTAAATTCATTGGTGGCAGTTCGTCCTGGCGTTAGGCAATAGACCCAAAGGAGAACGATTTGCGTATACCCTTACGTTATGGTAGCCTGCTTATTTTGCTTTGTCGGTATTCAAACTAATCGTCTCCAAGGGTTTATGCAGTTCTTGCCGTATATCTCTTGGTTTGTTCGTTCTGGCTCACGTCACTTGCCTTCAAGGTAACGCTAGTTCGTGTATCTCGTATCAACTGCTAACATGCATGCGCATACAGGACATTCCCAAAGCGCTTCAAGGACATAAGTCGACGATGGAAATAGTGACGTCTTTCTTTAACCCGCCTCTTGGTCCACTAGTCGCCGCCATGATATCTACATTTGGTATCTATTTCTTTGCGTCCTTTTTATATGTATGTAGGCGGCATCCACCTGAAGTGATCTGCTAACAAGTGTCCTAGGGCGATCCATGGCACATGTTCACAAGCTTCATCCCGTATCTATGTCTAGCGCCGAGCTTCATTAACGTTCTCAACGTCTACGCATTTTGCAACCTACATGATGTGAGTGTGACTATGCTGTGAGGTGCACTTCTGACTAGTCGTGCCTATTGGTGTAGGTGTCTTGGGGAACGAAAGGAAGTGACAAAGCAGACGCCCTTCCATCACTGAAATCCCGTACAACACTTGGAAATGACGAGCCTCATGTCGAGGATACGACTAGGATACAGGAGGACGTCGATGCTGCGTTCAAGGAGACGGTAACTCGTGCTCTTCAGAAGATCAAGTCAGCTGAAGGAAACGAGAAGCCGACCCTGGATGACGAAAACAGAACATTCAGGACTCGACTTGTGGCTGCATGGATGCTCACAAATGGAATCCTCGCCGTTGGCATCGAGAATATCAATGGCTGGCTGAATATAGATGACGAAAACATCTCAAAAGAGATGATCAAGGATTTCGAGGAGCATCATTCGGAGAAGAGAAATAACTACTTTGCTTTCATCTTATATTCGACTTTTCTCCTGTCGATTGTGAGGTTGATAGGTGTAAGTGGATGTTTCCTATGGCCATATCTCGGACTGATTTGCTTCGTAGTGTTTATGGTATTGGCTGGGGCACAACTTATGCAGGTGCTGCCGTAGGAACTGAAGCGAAGGGATATATGACTTCTTGTATCCTTGTTTAATCGGAAATCCTGGCAATGTTCTATCAGTAAGCGACGAAGGCAAATTTAACATTTGATCGGAACACGGCCCGCAGTCCTTTGTCTCGATCGAACCGCGATCATCAAGCTTGGATCATACCCCGACCGCCTGCTGCTCTTATCCTAGGAATGATGTATCTTCACGTTCCTCTAAGCCATCGCACACTGTCTTCGAGATGGTATTCTACTATGTCTGGTACGCACATACTACGTGTGCGGACCTTTTGCTTTGCATTAACCCCAGTCTTTTATGGTACAAAGCAATATCTCGGTAAGTCTCATTACAATCCGGACCATGATTGTTGATAAGGAAATCTTTATTAAAGACAGCAAGACATAGACCCTAACAGCACCTTCCGTGATCCTGTAGACAAAACAGCAACAGCAATCAACCAACGCAAGTATGTAAAATGTCTCAGGCAGTTTCTATCTTCTTACTTTCACCAGGCTGTCGAAATGGCTTGATATCTTGCACTCTGGATCTATAGAACTTCCAACAAGCACTGAAGATCTAGATCACGTGTTCTGGAAGCGGTTTATGTGCAACGGATGGTCTGGTGCCCTCAGCCGTTCGACCTATGAAATAAAGGATATCTATGACCTTGACTCAGATGAAGAACGCGCTTATGTGGAAACGACCAAGAGGCTATTGGAGATCACGGACGCCGCGCTCTTCTGTAAGGCAGCAGATAATGAACCCCGTGATTTGCCCAAAGACGAATCAAGCTTCGCTGAAGTTCTCTCGCAGCTGGAGCCACCGATGCCGGACAAGTACATAAAATATCCTCTGGAACTTGATATAGCGATGATCAGGACAATGCTTGGATCGGTTGAAGTGTCGTCATCTTTTAGACCGACGGAACGTCTCGAACAGCATATCAACGAGATGTTCACTAATGTCAAAGTGAGAATATCGTTTTTTGATACTCTCAATAGATGGTATTACACGCTAACTTCCACCCAGATTCCACTTCAAACGACCGAGCTTGTACTACCCGTGGAAAAAATCCCACTCATGCTAGTTGCTGAAGATCAGCTTCGGCACCAAGTATCTGGTCGTATGGTACCCATGGCAAATAATCTATACGAAGCTGCAAGCTTTCCGTATCGATGGTTTTGCGGCGGCTCCAAGGAACTTCTAGAGGCCTTGAGGGATCTCAGGTAAGTATAACTACTAGACGCACTCCGCTTTCTAACCATCGCCTCTTCTTTCTTTTATAGAGATTCGGACGGGCATATTATCAACCCGATATGGTGTTCAGCCAACGTATTGCTAACTAGAATTGACCCCATCTCCAAGAAAATTGCCAGACCTCTTGAAATCGCTGCATTTCTCAAGATCCGATCTCCCGACGAGCTGAACTTGGCTGGACAAGCTGCTTATGTGGTTAGGCCAAGAGAGAACGTTTTGCCAGTGATCAAGACAGAATGGAAGAATTCGACACCACAGCACTCTGAGGCCTCCTATGCCAAGGCGCTGACCGCACAGATCAGGGCAGACTTTTGGTTTACCGGGGCACGTCTAGGGGTACGGATCTTAGTTAATTTCTTTACATTTCTTCGTTGATCAGCGACTCAGTGTTTTTGGGATGGCCATTTCATGGTCATGACACAAGCGATCGAGAACGGCCAACGTTTAGACATTCATTTTAGTCCTATCGTCGCCGCCGGTTCTCGGGCCACTCCCTACAGGAAGCATCAGATAACGCCAGAGGTATTGCATGAATCAGTAACTGATTATATAAAGACGGCGAAGGCGCAGGCAGAAAGACAACAAGAAACAGAGAAACAGAAAGTGTACAATTCGGAATCGGCACAGAAAGATATCCTTGCCGAGGCAAAAAAAGCGGAAGAGAGAATGGAAGACGCTGAAGAAACTCTGCGCCGTGCGAAGGAACAGGGCGATGCGATTACTTCAATGACAGAGAACAAGGTAGAGGAAAGCAAGAGGATGCAATTGACCAGTTCATGGGCAGCGGTGAAGGTGGAAATCGAGGCCAAAGTAGCGAAGGAAAAATATGAGGAAGCCAAGGCCGCCGTTGACGATCTCCAAGATGGAGGGTGCTACGTTTCAGACATCTATCGAGGGCTCAATTCGTATGGGCTCTTTGCTTCGGTTGGAATACTGGCAGCTCGTGATATCCCTCCACGCCATGCCCGACGCAAGCCTTGCCTATCTATGGCAGTTTATCCACTTGGGAGGGCTTCTAAAAGGGAGGTAAATCCAGCAACAGAAGGTGCAAGATCAAGCGCGGTTGCTCTAGATACGGAGAATGATGCACAACTTCCTCTGCCATACGTTGAATGCGGGAGAAATATCCTAGCAGGGGGTCTGTACGGAATTGTTTGCGATGGCACATTCCATGACCTTGATGGAACAACTATTCCAGTCGTCGTTAAGATGCCTTGTCTTACTAGGAATGAAGAAGGACTGGCTCTAACGGCAGCGGCCATGGAACATGAATTCAAGATATACAAGGCACTACACCGTATCCAAGGTTCTATCATTCCTCGATTGTATGGCTGTGGCTATGTCGACGACTGGTACAGTGGGCGATCTATACCTGCCTTGGTATTAGAAATTGCGGGGGAGAATAATCTAGCGTCGCTCGACATCTCGACGTTGACAGCGGAAGAGAAAATTGCCATTAAAGATGTCTTGGCTGCTTTTGTAGGTTGTCTTCTTCTTTCCTTTGCCATAAAAATAATTGTGATTCAACAGCACAACGAGGGTTGGATCCATGGTGATATCGCAGGAAAGAACATTCTCTACTCAACTGACACTGATGGCCAGAAAAACTTTCGTCTTTGCGATCTATCCTTTGCAGAGCG
This sequence comes from Armillaria ostoyae, assembly GCA_902506015.1. NCBI lineage: Eukaryota > Fungi > Basidiomycota > Agaricomycetes > Agaricales > Physalacriaceae > Armillaria > Armillaria ostoyae. The sequence goes on along the minus strand of LR732085.1, from coordinate 2,079,330 downwards.
GTGGCACTGTGATGATGACAGGCAAGACGATGTTAGTGACTTGTTTGGAGTATTGTGTAATGATGAAGATGACGACGATGAAGACGAAGACGAGGAAGAAGAAAACGAGGAAGATGGTGTTGGCGAAGACGACGAGACCGATCCAGTCGTAGTAAGGTATAAAGATTAAGTAGGAGAGACTCAGTTTGGTGGGATTTGCTCAATGTTGCAGATAGGATAGCGGAGGCGCGAAATGCGCACGAGTGAGACCACAAGAGATCCGGAAGCAAAGAGTAGCATTAAACGTCTTGCACTCAGAACTTTTCCAAACTGAGCATTTTGGACATGCGTGAAAGGTTTTGAATAGTAATTTGCGCTTTATAGCTGCATATTTTTCATGAGCCAGCCCAATAAAACAGCGAGGCAGCGTTCTGAAGCGTTACGATTTGGTTACGACAACTAGGCAAACCCGCACGAACGCACTTGAAACGGACCAAAGAAATATTATTGCCTCGCGCCCCGGCAATGCCATGCATTGCATGGAGCTCGGTATACCCCGAAAGTATCTATTTTTTTATTGTCAAACTCACAAGTGTATTGGTTTCCCTGCTCATAACGTGTCAATGTGTGCCAGTGCGTTCTTTCACCTCGTGAAGTGAACATGAATCGACAATAAATAATTGCATTGAACTGCAAGCGAGTGCGCGATATCATGTGGAAGTGCTCGTTGTTAATGTTCAGCACAATATGAGAGCTGGAAAGAGCACAGATCGAGGTATTCGGGCTGAGGTTGAAATTGCCATAATTTAGACACTGATGTTTACGCATCCCCTGGCGCAATAGCATGTACCATAGGCTAGCATTTTCCATGACGCAAATGGCGTACTTGTGCTGACAGAACTACCAGGCAAATGTAATAACAAGTGGACAAACAGAAAGGTCAGGAAACAGCGTTGTGTACCGTCAACTACTTGACGATGGAGTTAACACCACGAGCTGCAGGAAGCAATGTAAGACACAACAAGTAATCCAAGCACATTTTTTGGCATACCTGAAAGATAATCCTTCGCGGTGCTAACACTCTACGACGTCAAATGAGCAAGGATTCAGAATAGATGAAAAATGTACGGACCATCCCTTTGATGACTTGGTACACACTCTTATCATGAAACCGCAGGCCCGTGGCCGGGTCCGTATAGGGTGCCTATTGAAAATAATAACGAATAAACCTCACCCAAAAGTGCCGGGGCACGCACCTCGAGACCTGTAACGTCGCAGTAATGCTTCATCGGCAACAAAGAAGGTGGTGCCTCGATTGACGCATCTACGTATTCTTCAGCAGACTATAAGAGTAAATCCAACTTGGCATACATGTAGGCATCTCATCTGGCTCGAGGGGAACATCCGGCTGTGCTAATTTTCTCCTCTCCCGCTCTGCCCTCTCCCGTTCCCGCTCCTGACTCAGCACGGTCTTCAAATTCTTCGCCCGACGGTTGACATTCTTTGAGTAGTATGGATTCTTGAACGGTTTCGGGCTGTGCAGGTAGGATAGTTGCACCGCTAGGCTCTATTGGAGAAGGTTACTGACTGCCTTTGAGGAAAAGCCAGGTTCGTACGGGAACGTTGGGCGTCGACGATCCATCAGCTGCAGCTTTTCTTCGACTGAAGCCCTTGGGAGGCCTGGATAATAATAAGTGCTATGCTTTTCAAGGAAAACAAAGAGCGTACATGATGGAGTGAAGTCAAGGTGACCGGGCCGGTGCCGGACACGACTGATTTACACATGGCCCGTGCGCACTGTGACGTTGACCGGAAATCATCGTAAAATTTACAATTCATAGCCCCGAGAAAGGTTCTCTGCGAACGCAGGTGCGTCTCTTTTTGCTAAAAGGTGCCGTTTAGAGCCGAGAACGACAGCATTTACCACTGGCACTGTGACAACTTGTGTGTCTCCCTCTCTCGAGGGCGAGTCCTGTGAAACCACCACTGACAATTTGAGGCATGGCGTTACTTTGCAATCCTGCCTGATCTTACACGCCATTCATTTCTACCTCGCACTAGGACTACACTCAGACACATTTTTGTTAATTCAGAAATATGGCAACTTGACTTGGAGGAAAATGCGGGAGGAACTTCATCCCAACGCTGAGTCGGACTGACTGAACCACGATCTTTTAGAAATTCTCCCAGTCATAGACCGGGTATTCCACCTAGCTATAGGACAGGAGCCTTCCACTGAAACAATCCCGGACTTTTCTTACGAATCGCTCCTATAGTTCGTCTCGCATTACTTCCGCGGGGACTTTTACCTTCCGTTTATGCTTGGTTTATGCTGTTGCGTGGATATTCACTTGAAGGCACCTGTCGTTGGTTAATAGAATATCGACCTGCAAGAAATCGCTACGTACACGTTAAAAACAATATTTTTCTCAGAATATTCAGTTGGATTTCTTTTTCGAGAACCCTATGATCAAGGGGCTACCGGAATTGCGGCCCGGAACACCGGCTAGGTAGGTAGGTTGGGCCGGCAGGCCTGAAAAAAAAAAGTTGACCATCCTCAAATGGCTTGAAAAGTGCCTTCTGAATGTAAAAAGGTGACATATTTAAGTGCCAATATGTCTAATCAATGGACCTTCAGTCTTTATAATGCCTGTGCGACGTAACATTGGGAGTAGACGGAGTGTTGGCTGCACTGCCATCATGAGTCAGCATATGACATCATGTGTCCAAATTCATGTGTTTTCTTTATCTGACTAGAAAGGTCTCAAATTGTACTCAAAATGATATTTCGTTGAATAATAATACACAAATACGACTCAATTTGACATTTTTGCTTGAAAATATGCTTAATTTGGAAACTATGACATCATAATGGTCACGTGGAGGTAGGTAGGTCCAGCGCCAGAGCCCGAAATTTTTTAATCGACCCCATGTCATTTTTTTTCATATTGGTAGCCCCTTGCCTATGATAATCACAAGTACTTTTTGTCTTGCACTTGATCCCATAAAAGGAAACTTAACGATCACATGCGAGTCTATCTTGCACGGTCTTCTGTCGCAAGTTTCAGAGACCGGAGGATAGAATCCGTGGTTTCCCTCCTCTGTACAGCTTGGTACCCCTGTTCACATTATCGGAGACATTCTTGCGACACAGTCTCACATTGCTGGATGTATAAGAAGACGACTTTCTGCTCGTACTATGTATCAACGTTCACAACAACAACATGTCTCCTTCTTTCATCACTTATAACCACATAAACGCTCCGCCTCCGGCATATACTCCGCATAATGTCAGCTTCTTGTTCTCTTTCTAGTTTAACCACTCAATATCAATGTTCCTATAGGACGGAGGCGCTCCGAAGCAAGATCCATTAGCCAGCATTGATAGTCTACTCGACAGCTTCAGGACTCTGCACCACGAGCAGAATCTTCCTCAGAATTCCAAACTCGTAAGTACCTTGCCTGTTTAATAAGGACACCCCATTGACAGTACTTTTTCAGTACGTCACACGACAACCGGAGCCGCTCAATTCAATGTCAACTGATAAATACGCAAAGAGCCCCGAAGATAGCACTCTGAAGCGGACGAAATGGTCTCGCAGTCTCTTCCACGTCTGGGGAGATCTCCGAAGTTGTGAGTTATACAACCGTCGTTGGGCTTGTGCTGTTGCTTATTATCTAGGATTAGGCGTGTCTGCGTGTGTCTGCCCTTGTATCACGTTCGGCCGCAACGCCGATCGTGTAGAGCATCTTCAAAGGACCGGTAACTCTCACCCTGATCCGTTTGGTGGTTCTTGCTCCGACTCCTGCTGCATATACGCTGCGTGTATACCCTTCTGTGGTGCGGCTTGTGGAATACAGGCGCAGAATCGCCGAGCGGTACGAGAACGTTATGGTATCGATGGGCATATCGTCAAAGATTGTTTTGCATCTACTTGTTGCTATCCCTGCGAATTGACCCAAGAGAGCAAACAAATAGCTTTGGAAGAACGGCAGTGGGCTGAACTATCAGATGTTTAAGGACCTTCGATTAGATCTGTTTTGCATATATTATTCCCCATCTGTGGCTCGTCAAGTTTTCCTGATCGTTATTATACAATTGCTACAAAGTCCTTTACATCTATGTACATCCTGAACTTTTTTGAACTACATAAATTCAAAAATCGTCATCGACCGTCATTTACTAGGTCTCGCAAAATGGGTCGGCTGCGCAAGAGACCTTCCTCTGTTACGCCTTTCTTCACCTTCATTTTCTTTTGCGGTCGGATACTACTCGCGTTCTCCTTCCTCTGACTGAAAGTGTCTTCTACAACGCGCTTCGAAGGCGTTGTAGCATCGAATGCTCTCGCATGACTGACATCTGCTTTGGGCGGCAACTGCATGATCCATTTCTGCCCTTCCATCAAAGCGAAAAACTCCTTAAGGAGTGGCACGTCCTGCAAAGTCTTGCGCGATCCAAAAATGATGAGCTTTGACCGAGCGCGGGTGAAAGAAACGTTCATTCTCCTCCAATCCTTGACCAGATCACCGATCTACGAAAGCACCAATGAGCAACAGCACAACGAGTTCACTGAAATGGCTTACCAAACCATCGTCATTGGAGCGCACCATCGAAATGATAATACAGTCCTTGTCTCGCCCTTGGCTTCGATCAGCTGTGAGAACTTCGATGCCTTTGTGTTCATGAAGCATCTGCGTCAAGAGCTTTACTTGTTGACGGTAGAGCGAGATGATGCCAATTTGGTCCGGAGTGACTCCGCTGCGCAACATCGTTTCAGTCACTTCGTACACAAGGCTAGCTTCAACTTCGTTTTGGACCAGATCCCCCACTTTTGAGTCTTGGGCGGGTACAAGATCTGTATCGACGAAAACGGCTTTGCAACTAGGGACATGGTCGGCTTCATATATAAGCAAACAAAAGTGCATACGTACCTCTCTGACATGAGCTGCTCAATCCAGCAGCCATTGCGATGGCACGTCGACTTTCCTCCGTGTATCGCATTCAGGAAATTACGGTTTGGAAGAACCAGAGAACGGTTCGCCACGGCTTGAGATCCACAGCGCAGACGGTCGCCATAGATGAGTTTATTGGACAGCATCATTATGTCAGAATTCATGCGATATTGATACGCAAGGTCAACGACTGAATGAGGATGCGCATCGGAGAGACGTCGGAAAAGAGACACGTCCAGTCCTCCTTGACGCGCCTCCTTGTTTCGAACCTGTCATTTTGGACTCAGCAATTATTGAATACTAAAAGCTAACAAGAACTTACTAGAGGTGGAAGCTGGAAGTGGTCGCCTACTAGCACGAACTTGTCCGCGAAGCGGAGAGGGCCAAGACAGCTGGGAAGTGTGATTTGAGATGCCTCGTCAACTATGCAATAGTCGAACTTTCGCCGAGAGAACAAGGCACTGAATGAAAACTATCAGCTCAGTCTTATCAGTAAACCTATCCACGTACTTATCGATCGACAAACATGTGGTTGCAACCACGGGAGGTGTCATGATCTGGAACTCTAGTTGTTCGACCGTAGTGGGTTCTCGTTTCGAAGACAGCGTCATGGCGCGGATTTCAGGATGTACCTATGGGACAATGAGATGGATCCAGGTAGTTATCGTGTAGCATACCTTGTCAGTGTTACCCAACCTCAGGATACTAAAATCGGCGTCCTTCAGCTTCAACAAAATATTATCCACAGCAGAGTGCGTGTATGAGGTCAGCAGGACAGTCTTGCCCATTGCCACGACCGTCTTTATGATAGACGCAATGATGGTCGTCTTCCCAGTCCCAGGCATCCCAAGGATCAAAGCGTAATCTTCGGCAGAAAGAACCTTATTCATGGCTTGCATCTGGTTGGCGTTAAGATGCGCCGAGTATCGGGCAACAGAAGGAGGAAGAGGTATTGGGTCAGAGCTGAAAGAGGGATACTTTAAATCCACGACAAGCTCCAACCGTTTAGTATCGCCACCTAAATAGAAGAGCTGGGCCAGGTTTTCGCGAATACGGCCCATACCGCCAAAGAGCTCGTCTCGGTCGATACGGTAAATAATGTCAGAGGAGGCGGAACCAAAGGCCGATAAACGATCGTGAATAGAGCGTGAGGACAAATCATGATCGACTCCAACGATAACGTCTGTTGGCGTGAGCTCAAGGATGAATCCTCTTGCGAGTGCGAGCAGATGTGGCTCTACGGAAATCGTCACCGGGTCGCCTGCGTTCAGGAATCCACTTATAAGGGAGGAAGATATTTTGTATCCGGAGGAGCGAAGGAATTTATAGGTATATTGATGGATTTTGGTCTCTCGGGATGCATGTGACTGAGATGGTGGATGATACGTCGAATCGATGACCATAGAGCTAAAGCAACGGCCTTTAGTCTCTCTTTCAGAAGCGCCCATGGTCCATAGTTCTTTTCTAAACCGGCCGAGGTCTGACTCTTCGAGAGAGATGAGATGCTCCCATTGTTTAAAGAAGGCGGCATGAGAAGGGGAAAGGTGTGAGGTCTTGAGAGAGTAGGCATCCGCAATCGGAGAGTCGGTGTCCTCGACATTTTCCACAGCCTGCCAGGATCAATCAGTCAATGCCCCTTTGAAGACTTGAATAATATTCACCTTGCGGTACAACATACACGCATCCAACACATAGCATCTCTTGCATAACCTTTCATCATCCAACGTCGGTGGAAGAAAGGGCTCGGGGGGATCTTGATGACGACGAACCATGTAGCAGGCCATTTCGTTTCGTGCCATGATGAGCCCCCTCAGTTCATTTTTGTTCACGTCAACTTGGAGAACTTCTTCGCTCTGTGTATAATACAGAAGACCTGAAGACACCCCCAATCCATATCGCTCCTCCGCAAGAAGACTGTATAACATAGTTTGAGCGCGATGCTCCATGCCTGCCATGGCACGTCCGGTCTTCAGTTCCAACGGTTTCGGCCCCTCTGTGAGCACTGGTTTATGGAATGGTGGCTTCGTCTCAGAAATTGTCGTCTGCACGGTCGCATCGAGTTTACCCTTCAGACCGTACGAAGGGCACCATATATCTTCTTCGATGTCAAGAATTTTCGTTATTGCCAGTAAGGACACGTCATTGCGACCCGCCCGAGTGTTTGTCAGGTTCGCGCCGGACTGTACAGGAGTTCGTCAACACGCTAAACAGAGAACAAAAGTCGAGGAAGTTACCTTAGGCGACGATGCCATGTATTTCTCAGAAAATGCATGAAGTCCTTTTGCTCGAGCCTTCACCTCCCGTTTTGCCTGGTCGACGTTGGTGTTGATGCGGACAAGATCCGAGAGCCCGCCGCGAACAATTTCGTCAATCTTGTCATCAACCCAGATCTCATCCCAGCGGTCTGCGACAAGACATGCCTGCAACACGCTATGAAGCATATTGCCCCAGACAAGAGAAGGCGTGTAATCCGACGATGAACGAACGAGAGAGGTTATTAAGGGTTTCCTGCGACACTGAGGGGCATTGGAGAGAGCGGTAGCGGTAATGAGGACATCGGGGTGAAGAATAAGCAGATTGTTTTTAGAAGAAATTGCGATTGAGGATGTGAGTGACGAGGACGATTCGCCTAGAACAGTGAATTCTCCAATGGCGTTGACGATATCGCCTATGAAAGAATGAGATTGAAGAGTGCAGACGGAGTCTTAGGCTGCATACCTTTACGAACGTCAGTGACAGACCAATCGTCACGTAAAATGATTGAACACTTCTCCTTGCTGCCGTCTACTCTCACTATGAGGTTCTAGCAGGCAACGTGAGAGATTTAATATGCAAATGGGAACCTAAATCACCTTTTCGTGTCTGGAACCGACTTGGTGCTCTTCAACGGCTTGCACGATACACCGTGTACACGCTGCACTTTTGAATGATCGCTGGGCAGGTGGTTGGAGAGATTCAAGCTATAGCCGATTTAGCGTTAGAACATATGCCACTTAGACAAGCCTTGCGCACCGGAATCTCTTTCTTTTTCACCTCTTTCTTGGGTGTGAGGAAATCGTCACTGAAATCCCAGTCCTCTGCTCCTTCCAGAAGGTCTGACAGATTGAGGTTTTGGGCAGAGACCGGTTTAGGTGGAGTGGATGGTTGTTTCTCCTCTTGTTTAAGACGCGTCGTTTTCTGCTTGGGCTTTGCTGGAGATGGTGTAGGGCTCGCGTTCCAGAATGAATCGTCCAAACCGGACAATAGATCCCGCATGAACACGTCCTCCTCGTTGGCAGTATGTTTCGCGGGCGGCATTTCGAGAAAGCGGAAGGAGAAAACGAAGAGGTGCTACAGTCACGACAACAACAGCAAACAACAGAGACTAGAATGCTGACCATGTCACGTGATGGTATAAGCGCCTGCGACCTACTGCGACAGTGCGACGACTGTTATTTCGCAGCCGTCGCAGTCGTACGCGCCTTGGAATCGCCCACTGCACGCTTTATAAAAACTCGCGGAACTCGTGGCCTATCGTACTTTTCTGGCAGGCTGGTACTCAGTACTATGTACCTGTACCATCAATCCGAAATACTTATTATTACCTCGAGATACCGGTTCGTGGCACATCTTCGATCCTTTTACCTATGGGCAGGCCGTCTGCATTGGGTGCTCCCTCCAGTTATTTTTCTTATAGCCAGCTGACTTTGGATGCCCTTTGGTCGTTAAGAAGCTCATGCCACGCCTGGTCAAATCGTGAAAATCCATTATTATCGCTTAGCGGCCATTTTACCCATCTCGGAACCGCAGGTATAAGGTCGTTGTGATCATCAAAAGTGTGTGGATTTAAGCCTAAGCCTCATATATTATCCACCGGCTTTTGCCTGACCGAAAATAGCTGCTTACCAGAAGTCTTGTGGAGAAAACTTCTTTGTCAGCTGGTACTACGCACAGACGAAACTTGCGCTGTGTCGGAATCAAGTCGGAATACAATTAGAAGCTTTGGGTACAAATAGCTGCCGCCTCAATCAGTGGGTCATGCATCTCTTACTCATTTCCCTCCTTACATTATACTCAGCGAATGCCTTCGGTGCAATATATGAAACGCTCGAAGAGCTACCGACTCTCGATTTTGACTTCATCATTATTGGAGGCTCGTTTACTCTCCTTCTCAAGATGCTCTTTCGCTAATTCTAAGTTACAGGCGGGACGGCAGGAAATGTCATTGCGAATCGTTTGACCGAAGACCCCGATATTTCTGTGCTGGTCCTCGAAGCAGGAGGATCGTAGGTACAACATTTTTATGAAACTTTTCGATGTTAATTTCTTCAAAGAACGGCTAACGTGCTTCTCTCTCAAGTACCTTTCTTTTGTCCTCAAATAACACCTGGAACGCCTTGGGATTGGAATTTTACCACAACCGAACAACCTGGCTTGAACGGACGTTCTGTCCCGCTTCCTCGAGGATATGGATTGGGAGGAAGTAGTGCCGTTAGTGCGACCCTGTCCTTTTGTGGGAAAGACTGGATTACTGATATGAAGTCAGACTATATGGCATACACTCGTGGTTCATCACAAGATTACGACCGCTATGCCAAAAGCAGTGGTGACCCTGGTTGGGGGTGGGAAGCTTTGCAGCCGTACTTTAGAAAGGTCAGCGATGCCTTTCGCTTTAGTCGATTGTATTTCATCTGGACTTCACGGCAGAACGAACGCTTCGTTGCCCCTGCTGACCACCACAATACATCTGGAGAATTCGATCCAGCGGTCCATGGCTTCGATGGTATCAACTTTGTTTCTCTTCCGGGATACCCGCGCGGCACAGACGGTCGCGTTATTCAGGTGACAAAGGAGCTGCCTCGCGAATTCCCGTTTAATCTAGATTATAATTCTGGATACCAGCTGGGCATTGGTAAGGATTTTGTAGGTGACTATCTCATCGAATGTAAGTACTGATCGTGGAGAATGCTTATAGGTTGGAGACCGTCGACTATCGGAAACGCAACTCGAAGTAGCTCTCAGACATCCTATCTCGGACCGGAGTACGTCGGCCGACCGAACCTGCATGTTCTGATTCACGCACATGTGACTCGAATTCTTCCATCGGATACCACAAGCCTCAGCGTATTCCCAACGTTCAATGTTGTCGAGTTCACTCAGGACGATGGAGGTAATCCAGTACTTTAGCACGCTTAGAATTTTCAGCTGACAAATATTCTATGCCTAGCGACAATGCACATTCTCAAACCGTCAACTCTCAAGGAGATCATTCTCTCCGCAGGCGCCATCGGTTCCCCGCATATCCTCCTCAACTCAGGCATTGGCGACCGCACCGAACTTTCCGCTCTGGGAATCCAACCAGTCCTTCACCTTCCTGGGGTGGGAAAGAACTTGACCGACCACCCATCATATAGCATCACTTTCTTTGTCAACAGCACAGACACTATCGAAAATATTTATTTCCGAAATGCGACTTTTCAGTCAACAGCCCTGGCAGAGTGGCAAGCAAATCGGACGGGCTTTCTGTCGACAGGAGTAGCAAATCAAGGAGGGTTCCTTCGTATTCCCCATGACGCGGGCGTTATAGAAAGAGAACCGTGTGCGGGGGATGAGACAGCACATTATGAGTTGAGCTTTTTGGTGCGTCGTATGACCTCAACTAATGGTGAGCTTACTTTTTTGCTTCGTAGAATGGCCTTCTCCGAGAGCCTATTCCCGACACGGGAAACTATTTCTCAGTCACGGCTGCCGTTTTATGCCCACTGTCGCGTATGCCTGCTTGTTTGTATTCCGTTTCGTATTCATGATCCCTTTTGATGCAGGTGGGAACGTGACCATCGGTAGTGCGAATCCCTTGGAGCCGCCTTTGATCAACCCAAATTATCTTTCTCATCAGCAAGACCTCGCCATTATGCAATATGCTATTACTAGCGCACAGAAATTTGTGACCGGCCCTGTGTGGGAAGGATATATCCTCGGCATCGCAACGAACACCACCGAAGCTGACATTAGAGGCGGCGTAGCCAGTCTTGACCATTCAATGGGTACTGCAACCATGTCTCCTCCCGATGCCGATTGGGGGGTAGTAGACCCAAATTTAAAGTTGAAGGGCGCGAAAGGCGTAAGGATTGTTGACGCATCAATTTTTGTAAGTTCTTTTAGATTGTTTTCAGCACTTCTAGTGATCCTAGAGTATCTATTCTTTAGCCATTTCTGCCAGCAGCGCATCCTCAGGTGGCGGTCTACGCTATAGCTGAGAGAGCGGCGGATATCATTCGGGCAGGATAGTCAGTGAGAGGGAAAATGCAGAATATTACACGCCAATAGTCCTATGAATCGGGAGCCTGCGTCCCGGAAGGCAAATGAAACGTGATGCTTCTATCGGACCCGGCTAAGGACTAGCTTTGAAGATTCCAAACGCGCAACAGGCCAGTTACGACGCATGGAGCGTACGAACAGATCAACACTAATAGTATTTTCCCACGGGGTTTCGCAGCTCCATAATAACCGAGATAATGCTGTATTTTTTAAGGACTCGGGATTACAAAATTTACAATGAGTGGGGCTACAATCATCTATTAGTATATAGGCTACATTGAAAGGAGAAACAAGAATGACAAGAAGCGAAACAAACCGTATCCCTATGCTGTCATCACCGCGCCAGCCTCCCGGCGAGTTTTCTCAACTCCATTCTTAATATGTTCCGCATAGTCGATGTTGTAAGCATCGGCACTAGAACGTCCCAAAGCAGACTTGTCGCCGAAGAAATACGTGGAATTGCTCTTGCTCGCAGCAATAGCCCTCAGTTGTTCGAGACGGCGTAATTCAACCAATGTTTCCAGCGCCCGCAGGCGTTCCTCAGGCTTCACATTGTCTTTGTCCAGAGATATACTTCGAGCAACATCCTCGACCTGCATCGCAAGGGCCGAAGCCTCCATAATAGCCTGTTGTTGCCTACATTCAAAGATTTACAAACCTGGTACAGGACGAGAAAGGAATGAACACGCACCGTGCCTCGGCCTCGCGAACGACAGTCTTGTAACTGGCCTCAGCTTCATTCGCTTTGGCTCGAAGCTATGAATTAATCAGATTGCTTAGAATGGACAGGGTAAGAGAAACGCTGGTTCTTACATGGCCCTCACTCTCCAAAATTACGCGCTGCTTGTGACCTTCAGCCACATTGACTTGTGCTTGCGTGTCGAGAAGCTGTTTTCGCCGATTACGCTCAGCCTCCATCTGCAGTTCAAGTTGCCTCTCGACTTCACGGTTCGCAGGCTGGAATGATTGAATCTCAAAACGAGTACCCTCCACTCCCCAGTTCTAAAGCCAAATGTTACTTCAGATGTTTTTCCGCGTTTGCCAGTACTTACCCTAATAGAATTACCAATCACAGAATTCAGCTTCGCGTTGAGGCCATTTCGGTCACCTATGACCTGTATGGATACCCTTCATCAGAGAGGGGAAATCATTGCACGGAGAATTCCGACGCACCTGGTCGTAGCTAAATGTTCCAAGAACGGCTCGCATAGCCGAGGTTCCTGCATTCCTGATGTTGTTCTGCACATCGCTGACTTCGAAGCAGGCCTTATATCCGTCGACAATTCGATAAAACAGTGATCCTGAACAGGTTACGGGGACCTGTTTCGAGCGGTTCAGAAGCATATAAGGTCAGAACAGCAAATTCGTTTACGTTGTCAAGAGTGTAGCCGGGGAGCTATGCAAATGGAATCAATACCTTTGGAAAAGAAGACTCTATGTAACGGCGCACATTTGGTATTGAGATAGCAGACTCCCGCAAGTCCACCTTTTGAATAGTATGATAGACTGGTAGATTGAGACGGATTCCAGGGTTTAGCTGCACAGGGTTCCGACCGAAGCTGACCATTTGACAAACTTAATGAACTAAACTAGAAAGAACAAAAGTCAAGAACTCACCTCAACCTCCAGCCTTCATGCCCTTGCTGTATTATGGTAAAAATATTCCGTCTCGGAGCAGCCAAACTTGAAGGTGATTGTCGTCGAGATGTAAAGCGAGTAGCCGAGCGCAAAAACGTCCGTGATGCATTCATGTTTCTTCAGTGCCAATACAGTGAGGCATGGTTGAGAGTGAGCAGTGGTATTTATACCTGAACCGAGGCTGAACAAGCCGGGTGGACGCGTTGCGTGAAGGAGCACCGGCTTGGTCCCGGCCACCGCCACTTCATGTCAAGGCTTGCCGAGTTGTACGTTATACGGCTTCTTCCATTGCAGATTTCGCTTTAACTATGATGCGCGAGTAAGTATATCTATTCATGAACAAGTCACAATTTCAGTTTCTCGCGTACGATGGTGCATGATGCCAAGAACTCCCCGCGTCACTACGCAGAGGTGGGCATACCATCTTCACCGACATCCCCCCGACCAGACATCGCTGTATGTTTTGCCATATAGCGGCGTAGAACAATTTAGATGCCAAAAAGATCAGTATAGATAGATCTGAACGCCTAAGGTGAGTAACAAATGGTCGTCTTTAAATTTCAGATAGGGCATTAATCGTCGTCTCAAATACTACCGTGACTGCGGGAGGGTAGTAATGAATTCTGATTCATGTGCTGATTATACGGAAGAGGTGCATTGCAATTTGCGAGTCGCATCGCTCTCGTTTCTAACCACACATCTCCAATCTTTCCTCTTGAGTAGCGCCTCACCTGACGCTACAATACCTCTTTCTTCGGGTTTCAAGTACTCGGTAGTATCCCGGAGTTCGTAAAGCGCTGCTTACAGCTTATTAGGCAAAGGCTGCCTTCTGAAGAGAATGAAGTCACAATAATCTTTACCTTCCGGTCCTCCTAGTATAGCGCATGGAACTTGTCTGCGTCTACCGACTGGAACGCGACGCACCATAAATAGCCTTGATGTAGGCTACAGATGGCCTGCTAGGCCATGGCTAATTCTTGTCGACTTTTCTCGCAGAGCAAGGTTGCGAAGCCTCGCTCGTAACAACTGGCCATTTCAAATTTCGGGGTTGATCAATGGTGTGCATGTACAGCCACCTGTCACTCCTGCCACGGCAAATCTCATGCAATTGCCTCATTTCAAGCAAGCGCGCGCACACGACTAAAGTTTCGATCCTTTCGAATTTTCCGTGCATCCAAAACCTACAAGAATTTTGAACACTACATGTACGGTCTTCGTTCGTGTGCGCGGCCGCTCGTTTTACATAGCTTGTTCCCAATTAGCCTTAGCTGCTCGAGATGGCTTCATTAATGTGGCTACTTAAACTTTGTTTGTCTACCTGGGTTACGCACCTTGTCCGGCTAGGGGCGCTAGGGGGGTAGCGTCTATTGCATCTTAGCCGATGACCCGTCCCACCATCAACTTGGCGGTATAGAAATCCGGTACTGTGCCACTACCCTGACCCACTGTACGAAACCAGTAGCCATTGCTTACTGCATCCAGGAAGATTCGTTTCTGTCTCTGGCGCCCGTTCAAAAGTCCTACTCATTATTCCCAAGACGAGCCGGTTCTGCTCCTGACCAACCGACGCCGCGGGTAAGTCATTCAATGGTGCGGGCTCGCCCATCGGCAGTGGTGAGAGATAACGTTGCAGAATGTCAGGGATCATCAAATGCCAATTCCCGAGTCGCGGCTTAACACCACGGGTAGGTCCTTTTTGGGCAATTTGTGCATGTGCTCTTATCGTGTATCCACCACCAGGTCCATTTTAAGTACGACGGATCGCTTTATGATGGCTTCCGGCCTTTCAGTTACTTGCATCCAACATGGCTGACGCACTCCATGATCATGTCATAGAGAACGATGAAGAAGATTTGGCGCGTATGGGATACAAGCAGGAGCTCAAGTACGTTTTCATGATTTAGCAGTATGTTGCGAGTCTGCGACGCTGATTTGAGCCGCGGTATACCAGACGAGAATTGGGTTTGATGCAGGTACGGTTTTGCGCAAGGAATCACGCACATCTGTCTTCTAATATCGTTTTTAACAGAACTTCGGGGTACCTCTTTTTCGCGACCTATCTATGATGTAGCGCGCTCAAAGCCGGCATTCAGGTGTCCTTCTCAATCATATCCGTAGTGACGGGTATGTCGTCACTGTTTCTGTTTGGATTGGTGAGCGCATCGGGCCTGCAAACCCATCATACTTTAATTAAGATGTACAGAACACTGGAGGTCCCGCTGTGATGGTGTGGGGATGGATTGTCGTCTCAATATTCACTATGCTCGTGGGACTAGCCATGGCCGGTACGTCACACCTTTCTCTCTGACTTTAATGTGGCCTCTAACACACTATCAGAGGTCTGCAGGTAGTATTAGTTTCATTGTCAATTAACACCGACATCTACTAATTTTGATTCCTACTAGTGCACATCCAACGTCGGGGGGACCTTATTTCTGGGCAGCTATGCTTTCAAAACCGCAACACGCTGCGATGGCGTCGTGGATATGTGGTATGCATGTCGGTCTCCCATTTAGGCGCTTCGATTGACGATGCTCGTAGGTTGGTTCAATCTATTAGGCCAAGTCGCTGTCACCACCGGTATTAGTTTCGCTTGTGCTAGCTTTTTGTCCACAGTGTGCACGTTCAAAACCGACTTTGTACCTACTTCGAAGACTCAGATTGGCGTCTACGCAGCTGTTTTGGTCGCACAAGGTTCGCACTCCTGCATTCATTTATCCCTGTTCCCATTTGATGGATATGTAGGCTTGATCAACACTTTTGGCGTGCATATTCTGCATTACCTGAATAACATCTCCGTGTGGTGGCACGCCCTTGGAACCTTTTCGCTGGTAATCGCTATTCTCGCGAAAGCTCCAACGCACCAGTCAGCTGAATTTGTCTTTACCCAATTTATCGACGGTACTGGTGGATGGGGTGAAAGAGCTAGTCATGCATATGTCGTGGTTATTGGTGTATGTCCCCTAGAATTCGTTCAAATGTTTTGCAGCTGACGCGCACTACCTAGACTCTTATGGCACAAGTAAGATCCTCGCCGATAAGCGTATTCATCTGTTGATGTGTTTCTATATGTTACCAGTACACTCTCACAGGTGTGCAATGTTTGCCTTCTCCCGTGTACTTACCCTGACCATTCTCTCAGGATTTGATGCTAGTGCTCATGTGTGTTTACTTTAAGCTCTCCGCACCTGCGATGTCTTGTATTGACGGAAAACTCACAGATGACGGAAGAGACGCGCAACGCCGCCATGTCAGGAAGTATCGGCATCGTCATGGCCATCGGCGTGTCAGCCATCCTAGGATGGTATCTCCTTCTCGGTTTACTCTTCTCCATTCAAGACCTTGATGCGACAGTGAATTCGGCGACTGGACAACCAGTGGCTCAAATATTTTTGGATACTGTTGGAACTGATGGGGCAATTGTCCTTATGGTATGTTTCCAATATTCCCCTCACCATCTTGGCTTATTATTTACCAGGTCATTATTATCGGATGTATGTTCTTCTGCGGGTAAGTATAGTTATTCTTGTACGTGGCACCCCACTGATGGTAAAGCAAGGACGTTCTCAATCACGTCAAATTCCCGTATGATGTACGCATTTGCTCGGGATGGCGGTATTCCGGGGTCCAAGTTCTTCGCGGTCGTTAGCACGAAGTGGAAATCACCCATACGGACTGGTATGTGCCTGTACTAAAATAGTATCTCTTATCGCTTATCCTCCCTTAGTATGGCTCGCTTGTACCTTGAGTTTCATTCTAGGCCTGCCTAGTTTAGGTAGCACGGTCGCGTTCTCAGCGGCTACATCTATCGCTACGATTGGTCTGTATATCTCTTACGGTAAGCATATTCATACTTCACACTGTGAGCACTTTCATGATCTATTGGCCTAGGTATACCTGTCGCGCTCCGTGTCATCAACCGAGAAAACTTTGTCCGAGGTCCATTCCATCTTGGCTCATTCTCATACCCAGTGGCGATAAGTGCGGTGCTGTGGATCATGTTCATCTCCATTGCTTTCATCCTTCCCCAAGTGGATGTACGTATCGTATCGTTATCTAGTGAGCAGTATTGGATCTCATTTCCTGTTGGAACAGCCCGTGGATTCGCAAACTTTCAATTACTCCATTGTGGCGGTTGGGATAGTTCTTACCTATAGTTTCGGGTATTGGTTTTTGAGTGCGAGAAAGTGGTTTACCGGACCCGTCAAGCAGATTGCTGGTACGACCTACCCTTTTCCTATGAAAGGAAGTGCATGCGAGGCTCATTTTTGCGTCTATAGCTGAAGAAATGGGTATCGA
The DNA here is from genome assembly GCA_902506015.1 of Armillaria ostoyae. NCBI lineage: Eukaryota > Fungi > Basidiomycota > Agaricomycetes > Agaricales > Physalacriaceae > Armillaria > Armillaria ostoyae. Next base: position 2,062,164 of record LR732085.1, on the reverse strand, counting down.
TGTTATGGACCCCAGTACAGCCAAGAAGTTCGAAACTGAAATGAAGGTACGAGAGGTGTCTGACACGTAGAGGGTCTTTCGGTATATATTTTGTTAATGTCTGATGACTGTAATTATTCATATATGATGCTCGCACGTTAATACACACAATGGCAGCCTGCGAAGTCCAAACACACCATCACCGTTGGGTTCCTTATAAACAGATTCCGAACCCCATTTCCCAGAGAAAAGGAAGGTTAAGGCACTCTTCCCTTTAACGCACATGTGATACAGGAAGGCATTCATCCATCGAAGGTTCCTAAGAGGCTCACCGTACGCCGGGAAGCCCTGCATCTCGATGATGCTCACATCGATAAGAATTAGGGCTAGGAGGTGAATAGAAACGCACGAATACGCCGAGAGATACCACGACAATCAAGAGAAAAAACCTTGTGTCCAAAACGACATGTTCCTGTCTCCCCATGCATAATTGTCTTCCCAGAGATCGACACCTATACCACGCGCCTGAAGATCTTCCCGGCCTTTGGTCCACTGAGTGGCGGGGAATCCCACTGTCTTGAGGGCAGGGAAACGGCCTGACTCGGGATAAAGGAGCGGCCAATTTTCATCCCACGCATACTGGATACGCAGATTGCGCAGTGTTGCATGGCACGGGCACGATAATCCAATGCTTCCCAGAGCCAACCCCTCGAGGTTGGGGAACTGGTTGAGTATGGATTGGACACAGTCCTCCTCTTCACCGAGCACATCAAGGGTAAGGAATTTGGTCTGTTGACCATACTTGTTCGCGAAGGCTGACGCGTATTGGAAATCGCGCAAGTGACGCTCTGAATCATGAAGGTCATCACTGGTGCGATTGATATGCAATCGCAGTGCGGAGAGAGTTGGTAGTCTGGTGTTTCCTAGAGCTGCTAAGAGCCCTGTACCGCTGTCGTCGAAAGCGATATGGATTTCGCGGAGTAAAGGGAAACCGGAGGGCGGCAACACAAATGTTTGCATGCCGCTAGAAAATGTCACGGTCCCGCCAATGTGGGTGACCCGTATTACGGACCCGGCATTAAGCCAGACCAAAGTTTTTCGGACGGTCCAGAGCACCTGGGACAGCGCGCTTGCTATATAATTATTGCAATCAAATACGGAAAGCGGGGGGCGCGCGCTAGCTATAGCGTAAGCAATGCGCTTGTCAAGGGGAGATGATATTTTGAGATGGGTGAGATGGACGCAGTGGCTGATGATCTGAGCGAAAAGGACATAATCTGCAACTTGCTCATTGGAAAGAGCAAACGAGCCACAAAGCCGAGTAAGGGGAAGATAAGGAGGCATTGTTGCAAAGATATGTTTCAGAGTCTCCATGCCTGCTTGTCCCTCGAAAGTCCAGTTGTGATCAATGTCGAATCCGATTCTAATCGTTTCCGATCCGTCTCCCGAGAAGACTGTTCGACAGAGATCCACAACGGACGACGCCATAGCGGCCCTTCCTTTGATTAGGAAATTCGCCGGATGAGCAAGGCTGGTTCTATTTTCGCTGAGGACCGTCAGCAGGTCGACCCAGGCTGTAGGAACCAAGGTAAGCGTCCCGGCCATCAGCCTGACCTGGAAGGATAGAGGAACAGAGGAAAATCGTTCGGATGATAGCAAAGCATATAATTGGGAAGGAGGAGGGTAGACAGCTGTTCCTGTGCCAAAAATCGGCCTATGCTCGAAGTAGGATTTCCAGAGCAGTGGCGACCTAAACAGTAACTCCCTCCATGACTTGCATATGAGGGTCAAGATCCAAGGGCTTTCCATGTAGGACAAACGTCCAAGCGGCCATGGATCCCATGATTGTATGAGGGTGGAAAATACGCTAAAGAATAGTTCCTCAGGCAGCGTATAAATGGGCCCTAGCTACAAACCGGTAAAAGGAAGGACATGCTGCAATACACTTGAAAGCTTACTCTTATGTCCATTAGACGTACCAAATGATAATAGAGTAGATGATAGTCTCAAGCAGAGGTAGGCTTACTGATCATGATCGATATCGAGTGGCTCTGTTGTTCTATTTCTCTCCCACGCATCGTGGGCGCTGTGACTATCAGTATCTCCTTCGGAATGATGCAAGTGCTCTTCCTTCTTGATTCGCGAAGGTGAATCTGGATGATGTGGGCACACGTTATCCCGGTATTTTCCTATTCGTTGAAAGACGCTTATCTTAAATAATATAGTACATCGTCAGGCCGACCCTCATCTGATCTCAGACCTCTATCGCCTCGAAACCTGCAAGGAAGGTACTATACATATATTTTTTCGAGACCCCACTGGCAATGGCATGGATCCTTGTTCTTTGAGCTTCGCATCTGATATGCTTGTTCTTGATAAAGCGGCGAAGTTGCATGTCGCACAATAAGTAACGCAAAATCGGAAGAGCATAAGGGGAAATTGGACAAAGACTGAGCGCTGAGGCCTGACTCGGTGCAGTGGATGCTTCGGTTCGACTTCCGAGACATCGCTCAGTCATTGTCAATGTTCAACCTCCGCTCACGTGCATCGGTCCGATTCCCCGTGTGCTCCGGCGCGGATTTTCCGGCTGTCCTTGCTCCTTACCCTAAACGACGATGAAGAACCAGTACTGACCCTGCGGCAAACTGTCAAGGCGAAGCAAAACGTCAACTACACTAACAGCGATGGCCCTTGCTCGCCCCTATCACCTGCAACACAGTTCGTCATTCCTTCCCATACCTCTGCAAAACTTAAGTCGAGGCCTCCTCGTTTTCGCAAGGTCGACGTGACCACCGCGACAGGTCCTCAGGACTGCATCCCCTAGTTTTCACTCATAATGATTTTGCACCCCGCAATGTCATGGTGAAGGGGACGCCTCTTGGTTGGGAAGTAACCGGCATCATTGACTGGGAATGCGCTGGCTGGCTTCCCTCTCATTGGGAGTACTGCAAATCACTCAATTGGAACTGTTTGAATGCGAACTGCGGTTCTTGAAACTGGGAAGGCTGGATACCTAATATTCTGGAGCCATTTGATCTGGAAGTAGAGGCAGATAGAAAGTTGCTGCCTCCTCCGACGTTCCATGTCCTGTAATAGCTAGCCATTAGGTTTTTACCACTTTTCGGCTCTCTGAGTCTCACTGATAAAATACTTTCTAGCTCATATTTTCCTACTCCAGCATATATCCAGTATCCGGCATGCTCACTCTCTACAATCATCGACCGCATACGATCATCCGAATCGCTGTCATTGCTAACCAGACGGGTGGCTAGTATACCTTCTGCCTGCGTGGCTCCGTCGCCATGGCCTCAGATATTGGCTAGTAGTCGATGTTTCTATTTATTCGGTACTAGTGCTGTAGCCTACCGCCTTGGTTCAATAGGCGATAGAGCATGACGGATTTGTGGGACCGGAGTACACGCAATTGTCAGATGAGAAATGGCTGTACAGAGGAGGATAAGACCGACGTACTCGGGCCGGGTGCCACTCAAACTCAGTGAATCACCCATCATGTCATTTGACGATGAGAGGTGCACGACCAGCTGGCCGCTTCGTCCAGGGCCTCCCAAATTCCTAGAAAAATATGGTTGGTACTGGAAGTGCAAGTATATGTATTGGGGGGCTTCCTATCGCCTATCAGAAACTCTCTCATATCTCTGGAATTGTGCGTACTTGTCCTCATCGGCCGAACCACTTTTTTGACTAAGTAGAACTAAGTAACGATTGGTCGTCGCCTTTATATCAAGTCCTACTACAGGCGTCCCATCTCTACTGATATTGTGACCATGCGTTTCGTTAGCACACACACAACCATTCCAATTCCTCGCGTCTATTTCCATTTCCGTCGGCTGTCCTGGCGCTACATAGTCATGGATCGTATTCCGGGTGTAGTGCTTGATGACGTCTGGCGCGATATGTCTTTGGACGACAAAATTGCCATCGCGGCACAGCTGAAGGGTTATTTCGATCAGCTCCGAGCTATCCCCCCTCCGAAATCGCCTTCCATCTGCTCGGTCACAGGCGGGCCAATTATCTGCAGTCGCCTACACGCACACATGGAGTGGTGTGGGCCTTACCGAGATGAGGAGCACCTGAACACCCAGTTACGCCGTCGACGTCCAGTAGAGGATTTCGACCCAGTCGTTCAAGCCAGTCAAAAGCTCGCTCATCCATTGGTGTTCACCCACAATGATTTTGCACCCCGCAATGTCATGGTGATCATGGAGACGCAGGTGGGCTGGAAAGTGACTGGGATTATTGATTGGGAATGCGCTGGATGGCTACCTTCGTACTGGGAGTACTGCAAAGCAGTCAACTGGAATGCTCTAAATGCAAGCTGTGGATTATGGGACTGGGAGGGCTGGATACCCAAAATTATTGAACCGTTTGAACTGGAAGCCAAAGCGGATCTCAAGTTGGTACCATTTCCAAGGTACCATGTCCCTTAGGCTCGTGCCTGATCTAACTATATTTCTTGTCGTGTTGATTATACGAACCTTGCCAAAGCCTATACATACCCGCTTTACTCGATACCACAGCACTGTATAGCAGATTGGTACTCGTGGGGAGCCAAACTTGAATATAGACGTAGCCAATTAGTATACCTCCTTGAAGAATTGGGGACGAAGGTCAGACAATAGATCAACCTAGGCCTGACACGCCCGGCAAACAAGGCTTAGACGAAATCGATAAGTCTTGATGAAGTTCCCATTCGAGTCCAATGACCTCGATCAAAGGTAGCGTTCCATCCACAAAACCGGATGAGATTTTAATCAAAACGAAGCAACATGTTGGCAACACGCTTTCGACTCCATACCAGGGACCAGGGACGATACGTCCTCAGCGTACATCACGAGTGTAAAGTGCGATCAGTCCGTGCATGGATGAAGCCCATCCTGCTCTCTTTAGCCAAGCCGAGCCCAATGACGAACGCAAGATACGCATGATACTCCAATATTTCTATAAGCAATGTAATTCCACGAACATAGCACTGAGAGTACAATGTCAGATGCCATAAACAGGGAGGCGGGATTGGGTCATAGCACCTGCAATCCATCGTGTGGTCAGCTACCCAAGACGCGAAAAGGGACGGATAACTACTTTGATTCATGAGCAAGCAGCTTATTGCCTGTCCATGATCCGAACCTTGTTCACCACTTGACCCACGAACTGAGGATTGTTGGATCCGGCACTCAGAGCCACTTCACAAGTAAGACCTTTTGTCCGGCAGATGTAATGGTAATAGGCATCTCTGTCGTCTAGCGAACCTCTGGGAGTCGCTGTGAACCAACCGTTACGCATGATGCTCTGCAGCGTGCGGATGACCCACTGGGCGCAGGACCACTCGTCTCGCTCCTGGCATAATGGAGTGGAGCCTTGAGTAGGCTCTTCCAGCTGTAGGAACTTCGATACGTCGTCAAAGGAGACGTTGATGGATGGTAGTTGTACGAGAAACATAAATTCGGGGATGTTAGCCACCGACAAGGCTTCAGGCCCGACCCTATGATCTGCTACCCATGAGTCTGTCTCATCACTGAAGACAGATTGATAGAGATCCAGCGGCTTATCTGTCCTGTAGTTGAATTCAGGCCGAGGGAGCGCAAGTGCCCAATGGTATTTCCCCTTGAGTGGGCCAGATTCGGTGACGTTCAGAGTGATGTAAATCTTAGTGGACATGGCGGAGCCAAAGCACGGTTGCAAACACTGATAGACACGAAGTTAGAGAAATCTCAGCGGCAAGACTACTTAGTAGACAGCACCTTAGTGGTAATAAAGAACTAGGCAATCGTTGGGAGCGAATCAAATGGGTATCCCGATAAGCTGAGCACTCAAGGAGAAATTGGGTGACTAAGTTCAAAACAAATATTTACCCTTGATTGCGTCTGATAATAGATTACTTCATCAATAATCAGCCGCCGGCCAATGAATGCATCGAATTGAATTCATCCTCGGAGCCGTACACGATGCAATGGTTCAAAGGGCCTGGAATGGGTACAGACAGGATGACCAGTAAAGCGAAGTGGCTGCACTCGGGAGAAGCCGGTCGGAGATTAAAATGGCGATCGCGTCGGTCATTGATTGCTGGTCCGCTTTCTCCTAAGTACGACATCCGTTGGAACCGTCCGAGTCGCCGAACTTTTCTTCGCTGTTCTGCGTTTGCAAGAATCTTCGAACTTTGCTGTTGTAGCAGCCAACGTCGACCTCAAGTCACAGTCGAGACTCGATTCTGCCAGTGCTTATAGGGAGCTTTTCGCTATTCCATCTGCGCCTTAGAAATAGAAAGCTACGATGGCCAAGCGTCCGAGCATAATCTCCGATAGCGATAATGAAGACCCAGATGCACCTCCATCAAAGAAGTCTCGTGTCGACCGCGGCGGTGATTCACGGTCGCGTGGTAAGGGAAGAGCACAGAATGACAAAAGTGAAGAAGGTGGAAATGGTGGTGAAGACGCGGACCGCAACATCGACTACGATGACGAGAAGTTCGAAGAGAAGTTCAAAGATAGGATCCTCGCATCTCTAAACGCGAGGCAGCGCGTTCTTGGGGTTCGTCAATCTTATTGCATTGATTCATACATTGACAAGTATCTCAGGGAGTTGCTGAATATGGTATCATCGAGTACATCGAAATGCACCAGTTCATGTGCCACAGATACTTGTCGTTTACTTTTGGGCCACAAATCAATTTTATCATCGGTGTGCCTCAAAACGCGATGCTCAAATGCTGCTCTAACTGTTATTTCCAGGGCACAATGGTAGTGGGAAAAGCGCTGTCCTTTCTGCTATTACTGTGGCGCTAGGGGGTCGAGTCAACTCCACCGGACGCGGCAATGGATTGAAATCATTTATCCGCGAGGGACAGTCGTACGTTCAACTTGATTTCATTTTGTTACCGAACCCAGCGGTTCATGAGAACTAGCGTCGCAGAAGTTATAATTCACCTCAAGAATCAAGGAGAGGAGGCATACAAACCTCACGAATATGGAAAGACCATCGTCATTGTGCGCCGATTCACGAAAGATGGCTCGTCTTCATGGAAGATCCAGAGCAAAGAGGGAAAAGTTATCAGCACCAAGCGTGACGAGCTATCCGCCATCTGCGATCACATGAATATCCAGGTTGACAATCCCATGAACGTCCTGACTCAAGGTTAATCAACTGTTTTGGTGTTTCCTTTATCTTATTCCTTCCTATCTTAGATGCTGCGAGACAATTTTTGAGTGCTTCCAGTAAAAAGGATAAATATAAAGTTTGTCGCAAACAAGAGATCGCAAACTCCTATTCATCACTCCATTTCTAGCTATTTTTGCGCGGCACCCAACTTTCTCAGTTGGCACAAGAGTATGACACATGCCAGGAGAACATTGTACACACGTCGAAGATAATCGAGCAGAAGGATGCTGTTTTACCTGACTTGCGTTCAAGCCTTAATGAAGCCAAGCAGCGACTTCGAGAGGCCCAAAAAGCCAGAGATCAGAAGAAGAGAGTCGACGAGTTGAAGAAAGAACTTGTTTGGGCACATGTTAATGATAAAGAAGCGGAGATGACGGATGCGATCAACCAGGTAGCGGAGCTGAAGACTCGGCAAACACAGATCCAACAAAAGCTGCAGGATGCTCAGGTTCGGTATACATCGGTTTTCTGATGGTTTGCGCTGAACGGTTGTTGCTTAGGCCAAATTTGACGCAGAGACTGCAGCTGTGACTCGCTATGAGGAGGAAATCACAGCCATGGGAGATGTTAAAGACCTGACTGCAGCGAAGGAAGAGCTTAATAATGAGCTCAGGAGCAATAAGCGACTACTGAGGGATATGTTGGTGCGTTTCCTGACTTATCGGATTGTTCGCGTCTCACGGTTCCCTCAGAGCGAGGAGAGGGAGATGCAGACCGCGCATTCTGCGGCCAAAGTTGCCATGGAGTCGATTCAGAAGCAGATCGCCGATGAAACACGTCGACTCGAAGTGGACACTCAAGCCAAGCGGGATGAATCCCAACGTCGACTCGATGAGGCACACAGCTTGCTCCTCATCGCAGAGGAAGCCGCTGCCCCGGTGGTAACGTCCAAAGGCGAAATTGACAGCCATATCCAAGCCCTCAAGGCGCAGGTTATGACTGCAGAAGCCAGCGTCAGAAATGCGAGTGAAGGCATCGCCCGCTGCCGAGAGATGGTCCGGAACTGCGAGCTACAGGAGCAGAATCAGTATGCGGCCTATGGCAGGAACATACCCCACATTCTCGAGCAGATCAAACGAATGCGGTGGAAGGGCGACCCTCCTATGGGTCCTCTGGGTGTGCACGTCAAAGTTCGCGATCCTCAGAAATGGGCCGACTTGCTGCGAAGGCAGTTACGCGGTCTTTTGGTTGCTTGGGCTGTTACAGACGGTGCTGATCTGTTCCAGATGAGAAAGCTGTTGAATGAGAACGGAAAGTATGCCTTATTCCGGATCATTACTGAAATTATTTTCTGATGCGCCATTCCATTCAGTGCCGGTTTGCAGATTGTCGTCGCGAAGCGAGATCCGACGTTTGATTATACCAGCGGAGAACCGCCCGCTCGTTATTTGACTGCCCTTCGTGCACTTGAGGTATGGTATCAGTTTCTCCTGTTGAATGAGTATACCTGAATGCATTCCAAAGATATCCGACCCTTACGTTACCCAAATGTTCATCAACCAGTATCGCATCGAATCTATCTTCTTGGCTTCCACTCGTGCAGAAGGCGATGCGGTTCTTCGTGAATTTGGCCGAGGTGGATTTGCTTGGACCACAGATGGGTTCCTGGTTCGCCAATTTCCGTAAGTGTGTCAGTGTGTTGCCCTCAACGAATCCTGAGAAAATAATTATACATTGTCATCAGTGAAGGTGGTGGATCTTCATCAGGATTACCGCGACCGAGGAATGATGCGACCAGGTTACTGCTAAGTGGTCGTGATATAGCTTCTGAAAAAGTGTCTGTATTGCATTGCTTCATCTGTGTGTTGGGTATCAACCTTTTTTTGCAGACATTATCGCCGTGAATTGGAACAGCATCAACGCGAGCACAATGAACGCCAGCAGCGCGTGACCCAGCTCAACCAAGAACTCGTGGCGGCACAGCGTGACTTCCAAGTGAAGATGGTAAGGTCATGTTCTTCAATTTCTGTTGATGTGAACTGATAATCGGGTCATTCTCAGAGAGAGGAAAAAGTTGCCAATGAAGCTGTCTTGATAGCTACAAGTGCCCTCAAAGATCTCGAAGCCGCCGTTCAGGATGCTTTACCCATTAATATTGCTGGTTTAGAGGACGCCAAACAGGTATGTTAATGCAGCTTTCCTACCCTAGATCTAACCTATATTGTGTGCAGGTTCAAGAAGAGGAAAAGAAAAGTCTTGAGGTCCAGTTTGAAGCCCACTATACCCGGAAAGGCAAGATCGACACAGCACAGAAAGAGCGTCTGACCAAGCTGAAAGATATAAAGGCTAATATTGATGAATTTGGAACGAAGCGCGACGCCATACAGGTATGGATGGCCTGCCTGGACTTCGTCGTATGCTGACCATCTTTCAACAAGGCCAAGGCTGAAAAGGCTGCTGAGAAGCGGACGCAATATAGATCTAATGTTGACCATTACAGGCTTAAGCTCGCTGACGAAACAACCCGAGTGGAGCAGGCTGAGACAAACGCAGAGGGTCTTCAAGCAGACTTTCAGGCAAGTCCAATTGCAGTGAACTCAGCGCCAGCAGTCTAAAGGGCTCTATGGATAGGATTGGACTGAAAAGGCTGAAGAATATTGCAATCGGGTGGAGACGCGTCGCAAACCGGATGAGATTAAGAGGAACATCGAGGCAGCGCAGGCCGCTCTGGAGGAGAGGGAAAGAAGGTGCAGTATTTTCTCCGAGTGCTTGTCGTTCCGCTCATAAGCCCGTAGAAATGGTGCTTCTGTTGAGGATATGATGAGGGAAGTCAATCGGCGAACTGATCTGCTTGAAAATATTCAGAGAGATATTCGGCAGATGGCGTCCCTGGTCATTGTGCGTGGCTTTGATTGCAACAAATAATCCCATAACGTTTATATTTTGTCATTCTTCAGGCACTAAAGAACTCTCTGAACGAGCGTACCAAGAAATGGCACGACTTCTTACTCCACATAGCTCTCCGATGCAAGTTTATCTTCCAGTTCAATCTATCCAACCGCGGATATTGGGGTAAAGTCATTTTCAAGCACGATGCAGAAACTCTCGAACTGAAGGTAATTGGCAAGAGTTATCATCGGCTATCTGCTAACCTTTCCTTTGTAGGTCCAGACCGATGAACAGGCTGCTACGCAAGGTTCCAGGGAGAAAGATCCAAGGTCTCTGAGTGGCGGAGAGAAATCATACTCTACCATTTGCTTATTATTGTCACTATGGGAGGCTATCGGGTGTCCCCTAAGGTGCCTCGGTATGTATATACTCTGGGATGTCACGAGAAGTCGTAAGCTGACTGTCCTTGCTACCAGATGAATTCGACGTATTCATGGATGCCGTCAATCGTCGAGTTGCTATGAATATGATGGTAATGCTCTAATTGGTTCTTGCTCGAGTGATGGGTGGCTCATCTCGTATATAGATTGAAACCGCCAAACATTCCGATAAGAAGCAGTACATTCTTATCACTCCTCAGGACGTGACCACCGTCACGATCGAGAGCTCTGTTCGCCTGCATCGGATGCCTGATCCTGAGCGGAATCAGGGTACATTGTCCTTCCGTTAGCATACAATTGTAAAGGAACCCAGAAGCTGTTCATAATTGCATGTAGTCTACACATCCTGATCCTCTGTACCGACCGAAAGACGCGGTTCGTTTCTTATTTTTTTTCAAAGCAATGATCAATCGAGTAATTACCCATACTACAAGAAATCCGAGTCGATCCAGCTCGTGGAGCCCAACACGGTTGAAATTGTCACAGCGCTGCTCAAAACCTCAGAGAAGCTTGCACGCGAAGAAGTGTCGGCACCAGCGCCAGAGTTTCCGTATTCGGCGAAAGTAACATGGCCAGTGCTATCCAAAGTGTCAAGCCCTTCAACTTGTAGAAAAGATAACAAGAATTACCGTTCATCACTAAAGGATAAGCGTGGATCAGCAAAATGTTTGTGATGAAAGTGGGATATGGAACTAACCCAGTATTCCAGATGGACCATCCCGCGGCAGGTACGTTGCTGTGGAGGTAACTTTTCTGGAAGACGACTCGGGCGTAGCTTTGCCACGGCCTTCCGAGGTAGGCATCTCCGGTTCCAGAGATTTCACTATTGTCGATAACATACCAGTTGCTGTCGCTGCTGCTTCGTCCGGAGGCGGTGATCCATCCGTAACCCAGAGTCTGTAAAGGAGTTGAACGGCGAATGAAACAGAATCAGGACTCGAAGAGGAGAATTACATGAATGACAGAGCCGGTAATCCAGAGCCTGGATAAAGGGCCGTGAGAAAGATCATTACTTATGAATGGGTGGGTACTCACGATGCGGTTTGTCCGAATATCTGCGTCGGATATTTTAGCAAGGGTGAGAGTGAGGAAAATATGAAAACGTACAAAGTCAGTGTTTCCTTCAATGTAAGAATTGGCGATGAATTCGCTATGGATTCGGTGTAAAGATAACCTAGATACTCCAGAAGAAAAAAAGTACCCACTAGCCCACATTGGCCAACAAAGTATCTCTACGGAAAATCAGTACAATGCAGTCACAGCAAGGGGCCCAGAAACTTACTGATATCCTACGATTTTCAAACCGTAACCACCGAACTGGGTTGCTTGAACACTCAGGGCGATGGCTTGGTCCTAGAAACACATCAGCGGCCTCCGAATAAGGCAACATTTGGAAGTACTTACGCCCTAGAAGAAAAGTTCAGAACATACCGCTAGAAGAAAGTACGGGAACAGAATTGTACCTCGCCGCGTGAATTCACGATGTTCAAATTGTAAAGGGCAACGTTGGAGCCGTGGACACGGACGGTACCACTTGCATCGTTGGAACCAGCGTCGTCGGCACCGAGAGAGTTGGTCAAAGTGACGGCTGGAATGGATGGGTGAGGAAAGAGTTCCTCGGCTAGGGAAGTGATGAATACGTACTGTTACCGGTGTAGCTATCGGCAGTGCTTGTCTGTCCATAGATTTTGATGTTGCTTCGCGAGATGAGTGTTTGGCCGGTGTACGTGCCAGAGTAGATGAAGTAAACCTGGAAGTTTATAAGTGAACGGGCGCGAAGTAGAGCTATGGGAGAGCTTGCACTGCTAGATGTGTCTGCTAATGCTTTAGAGAGAGTAGAGTACGTTCCAGAGCTACCGACAGTAATGGCACCGGAGGGTGGCGAGCTGTAAGCCCAGGCTGCTTGGGCACAGAAGATAGCGGTAAACACCTTAGAGAGCATGGTCAAGTCTTTAGATTGACTTGGTTGACAAGAGGGGTATATATACAGAATTTCTTTGAACAACGCGTGATAAGACGGCGGCCCGGGAAGAAATATCTAGAGGCAAGGGAGAATTTTCGGTAGGCAGAGAGCACCATAAGCCATCGTTTCAGTGTTTTGTAGGTTATATAAAACCGCGAAAAAGATATCAAAATTGCGCGGAATGACAAGATGACCTGCGAACTCGCGGACTCGTAAAAAAAACTTGGCATCCATATCGATCTTGAATACTTGTACTGCTCGCGACGCATACTCGCGGAGAGTTGTCGGCATCCACCGATGAGCAAGTCGTAAAATGACCTGCTCACATGGATATCAGAACCGGAATGCTAGGTAAGTATTTGGAAAGACACCCATCCTCACATTGGCGCAATGCCGTTCACGCTGTACTTGGAGTCGGATGACCCGACTGACCCGACTCAGGTCACAATTTCCTCTTGGCATCTTTTTCTCCTGTCTTCGAGGAGGAAATGGTCGGGAAATACGGATGGAGGTGCAACGGCCTGGACCACACAGTAAGATGACACGTGAACGACGAAGAAGCCTAAGACAAACGTTCAGCCGAATCGCCAATGCCTAGTCTCTCGGATTTCTACTTGTGACCTGAAACTTTACAAAGGCATTATGGCGAGATACTCTGATTCCGAGCTCCAAGACACTCACCGCATTTCTCAATAAAATTTGGGCTGTATAAACTCCCAAGTCCCAACTCCGGTAAAGTTGTTAGGATTTAGTTGGCACTTGGTAGGGCTGGGTTGGCAATCTTTGCTCCCGAATCCCAACCATGGTGACCTTCAGTTACTATACTTCACTTAGACACGACCTGCTTCCGTCTGCGGAATGACGCGCGTACTGGACGCCCTTGACTCCTGATGCACAAGAATCTGGGTCGACGTGGTTGCAGTTTCAACGCCGACTATGGACCGTAATTTCGGGCGCCATTACTCGCATGCAAACTTAAGGTGGGTGCAGGGCGGCGGTCTAGTCAATGTTGAAGCGAAGCGGGAGAGATGGCGACCGACCCACTGTTCCGCCCGTGTCTGTCCAGGATATAATTATTCCCGTAGCTGTTCTCTCGAAACTCGGAAAACGGGCTGATCGGTGCACCGAGTATTGCCGACCAGAACGATGGTGACGGGGAAGTCTTCAGTGATAAATGTACTGTCAATAATACGGCCTTTCTTGCGTCAGAGTCATGTTATCGATCTGAGCTCGACTTTCAATCGCCTCGTGTATGTTGAATATATCCAATCCATATCTTCGCAAAGTCTGTGGGACCATGCCAAGAGTAATCTCTGCAAGAATGGGGGCCCATGATCCTCGGAGAGCCACGAGATCGGTTTCTTCGCCATCTGGTGCATCATCAACAACGATACTCCAGTCAACAGGCAGCACACTTAGCTGTGCTTTCGTCTGCTCGAGGACTATAGAAACTCGAGTTCGGAAGGCTGGTGACGATACAAAAAGCGCCGATGCCATCCAGTGCGAAACTTGATTTCGAGATTGATTCGTTTGATGTTGGGAAGCACCTGCGAAGGCCGACGTAATTGGGCAGGCTGCGGAACACCGAATACGGTTCCTTCAATAGAGGTGTCTTCCGTTGATTCAATGAGATCCACATAACAGTTTATGGTACGGGTAGAGTCGGAGGGAGAGTAGGGATAAATGTCCCAGAAATGATAGATTCAAGGTGGAATAGATATGCGACAGTATGCGCGCAAAGACGTCTTTCCACACGCTGTTGATAAGAGGGCATGCTGTCATGAAGGTAATGCTCAGAATTCCAAAGTTCTGAAATGATACTTTCGATGAGCTCCGGAGGGAGTTGGGTGTCTCGCAACTCTATTGCTGAAGCTACGTATACAAGGTATGCAAGCCTGAGCGAAAATAATCATTACAACTCAGCTCTTATATTTCAGGACATCACCATGGACTACTTAAAGATCCAATTCTCTCTGATGGCCTTCTCTACGACAAACACAAATTCCGAAGCCGATAAGTTAAGCAGCAAACAGCCACCCTAAAGGTGGTATAAGGGTCAGAGAAACGGGTAGCAGTAAACGTGAAGGAAATACCATTGCACAGAGCTGCCCCACAGTGGCAAGGAGTATGAACATCAGAGACCTTGCCCGCTTTCACTTTCTTCGCTGTGTCGGCAATAGTTTTCTATGCCACATTGAGTACACCTGAATCGGAACTTTGTAATGCTCACTAACTTCAGTGACCGCCCCGCAATACGAGAACGTAAGCTCCTCCCCAGCCAAGACGTCCGTGCAGGTGAATATGGCTAGCAGCGGCTTGTGCAAATTGGCTTCATTAATGTAACATGCCGCCAATGTACAGTTGGGACTACAGGAATGGTTCTGAGGTATCAGAGTTAAGTCTGCAGGCCGCAAGTGAAATATAAGGGACATAACGTACCAAATACCGCGTAAACTGTGTGCAAAGAAGAGAGTTATGTCAGGTAATAGATATCAGGTAAAAAGACTGCGACTTGCGTTGCCAGCATGGTATGCATCTACTGAATACTTGTGGGCGTCGTCGATGCCTTCGATATGATTGAAGTCCAAGTCGAACAGATACGTTCTCCCCCATTTATCATACGTCCTAACCGAGAGATGTCAGTCTAACCCAAGCGATATGAAAGGGAGAGCTTTGCGCACATTCCACGCATTTCAGCCTCCTCCCAAGTCACAATTTCGCCCGCATAAATACCCACAAATGTGCCTTTGGGTATTCGTCTAGTACCAGAGTAGAAGACACCTAGAATACACGCTCAGCATCGCAGCTCAGACGACCAAGGTCACATACCCCAGCCCTTTTTCTCAGTCTTCGCAATCTTAATTGGAATTTTCCTTCCGTTTTGGACAACCTATTCGTGATCAACGGTCCGCTTCAGAGCTCGCAAAAAGAAATTCACTTACTCGATTTCGGCAGTCATCTTCGCACCGACACAAGTCGTTGCATTCAAAGATCGGCGCTCCGTCCAGAAGACACTCGTCGCGTACCCTTCCTTGCGGATCGTATATCCAATCCTTTAAACCAGTGCCGTTGGCATTCCTTAATTGGCGCTGCCTGCACGCACAGTCCTTGTTCTTGGCACAAGACCCACTACAGTCACAGCACTCGAGTCCCTTCATATCTGGCGGCGGCACACCGTCGCCGTGCCACATCTTATTCGTATAGTGGAACTCCCAGTCCGGTGTAGGCTGGTCGTCCACGAAGTTTTCGATTACGATGGGTGGCGCAAAGGGTTCATCGTCTGCTGTGTTTTCGCGAATCATGGATTCGAAAACAAGCCGCATCGGAGGCTGCATTCTTGTATATAGAGGCATCGCGTTGATGTGGTCTTGCAACGCATGCGGAAGGTTTTCAGCTAGATGATACACGGGATCTGCGCGCATCTCATCCCGCACGTCTTCCCAATTGCATACCCTGTGTCCACCAAGGAATAAATGTCTGCTCTGTTCCTCAGGTGTATCACTGGGATGAGGAGAATCGAATCGTCCAACAGACGAACTTTCGGAAGATGCCACAGAAATTTGTGGAGAAGTTCTTCGCGATGAACGACGCAAGGAAGTGCGAGAAGACCCAGGAAGAAAATCATCTGCCACAGACTCTGGAAAGAGTTGTGCACCCACATCAATGCTCTGATCCTTATAATCAAGGGCGTCAGAACTTGAAGTCGGGCAATCGATAATACATACTTCGGTAGAAGCCTCAGCCATCGGTACATCAGCATCATGCTAGTCCAATCAGCACAGTAAAAAAAAATAAGAGAATCAGCATACCTCTGAATCGACATCAACATCCATCGCGTCAGTTGATTTCGATGGCTGTTGCTCAGGCTCATCATCCGCACCATCTGGCGTCTAAAACGACAGAATAAACTATCTGAATTCCGCGCTGTGGAAACCCACTGACCGTAACGGGAAAATCGACGTATTCCAATTCAGGCTCCGGTACCGCTGGCGTACTGGCTTCCGGAGTCGCAAGAGACAACTGGGATATACCTTGCGTGTCAGACTCAAGCATAGACTGCGTGGCATCATCCAAAGAGCTGTCCACTTCCATAGCGTTCTCCGTACGAGTCGAGGATGTCGAAGCTTCGGGCTGCCTATCCTCAGACGTAGAAGCAGAAGGCCGGGATTCAGCCGTCTCACCAACAATTTGTACGGGGGACTTGGGCGGAGAAGGTTTTTCTGATGCATTTAAGTTCATTATTCACACAGAGATTAGACAACGAGATACTTACGAGGGGTAGACTGTTCCTGCAACAATTTCAAGGCATTTATGAGTCTTCCGCCTTCTGCTCTGGCTGACGGGTGCTCGGCAGCATGGGCCTTGCCAGCTATGCTCTTTGTCTTGCGAGGCAAAGGTATCGGCTTAGGAGGTGATCGTACATTGTTGTTGACATGCGCTTGGACAATTGCATCGGCTAGAGATTGCATTCCTTTGTTCGGCGAAGACAAGACAGGAGACTAAGCAGCATGAATAAGGACGTGAATTTAACGAGGTTGAAAGAGACATACGCGTCGGGGCTTGTCAGCACTGGTTCCTGCTACCCTGGAACCAAAATGGTCTTCAAAGAACAGCTGCGACTTTAAAATACATCAGACACATGAACTATTGTGGAGAAAAACGCATACACTCTTGCGAGGGGAACCCGGTGATGCTTTGACTGAGAGAGGGGCAGTTTGATCAGGTGTACGCGGACGCTTCAAGAACAATCAGTGGATGAATGATACGGATAATAGACGAAAGCTTTACGTGTTTCCTCGGAAGACTTGGAGTGGTGGGGGATCCTTTCACAGCAATGGAAATGCTTCTCTCTGGAGTCTGGGCACGAGGGATTCGCGGAAGGGTAGTAGATTGTTGGCTAGGTCGGGCTTTCTTAGGAAGCGGTGGGGGCAATGGCGCAGAAATCGAGGGAGCGGCCGTCAGGCTCAACTCCGAAAGGGCACCAGAGGCCTCATGTGCAGAATCCAGTTGCTCCCCTATGGGAGTCGCGCTTGAATTTGCTTGCGGGCCCATCTCGTCATCCTCGTTTCCAACGTCGTGAGATATTTCCAGCTCGTCGGGAAGGCTCGATGGAGGCTCAGGGATCGGAGGCTCGAATAAAGGTTCGTCGGGATCATCTAGGAACAGAGGTTCATCCAGAATAATCGGATCATCAGGGATGCCGCCGCGATTGGAGCTTTCGTCTGATTCGTCTGTATGCGAAGGAAGGGGTGGATTTGCTTCACCGTTGTCCAACGCGTCAACATCAATGATTTCGACTGGAGACCTTGGTCGATCTTTGGGCTTTGGTTGGACCTTTGGGCGCCGCCGATCTTGGTCTGAGTCACTTGAAATTTCTACAATAGAAACTGCAGGTGACACTTTCCTGGCCTTGGCCTTTGACTTCGGTGCCGGTTTTGCCTTGGGGGCTGGTTCGTCGTCGGAATCGTCAGAGATATTGATGATTTCCGTTTGAGCTGTGGGACTATGAGTTTGACCATGATATGGCAGGACATAGAGCTAACCTGGCAGAGGCTTCTTTGCCTTCTGGGTGAACTGCGAAGACCCAGGTGCCGGCAGTGAGGAGGATGAGGATGAGGATGAGGATGAGGAAGATACTATGCTCTGCCGCTCCCTCTCCTCGCGAGTACGCTTGACGGGTCGCGTCTTTGCCATTGAACGCCCCGCACCCCCGGTCGATTTCCGCGCCACCTGAATAGGTTCATTCCGGAATCTTGTCTTGGAGCTTGAGCTAGCAATAGACTGAGAGGCAGTGTAAGGCGCCTTCGAGGGTCCTGCACTTGTATTTCGGGTGTTGCTGGATGAAGCTTTGTTTCGAGCGGCGAGGCGATTTAAGTACGGGATTTGACCTACAATAAACATTAACAAGGAAGGGCGCAGAGACCTGGAAATATCTTACGTGACGGCGGCTTGGTGCTGTGGTTTATGCGTGGGGGTGGCTGCGACAAGGAAGCAGAGAAAGTACTGGAAGTTGACTCTAAGAAATAAGGCGAGGTCAGACGCTGCTTGCGTAATGTGACGATGCGTACTGATTGGTCTCGTCTGGGTTGAAGCAAAAGCCGGAGCGCTTAAGGATGCAGAACCTACACCGATGAGCGCGATGGATGTATGCGCGCCAAATCATGACACACCTGAAGTTTCACCCAGCTTTGACCGCTTCTGCACATTTCCAACGATTGAGGGGCGGGGCGCCTTGCGCTTCTGGGGTGCGACAGAGGGCCTGTCATCCGCCAATTCGTCAACGGATCTGTCGTCAATAGACTCATTACCGGAATCCGAAGGTTCTAGAGCATCTGATGAGAAAAAGCTTGCAAACACGATGAAGGGAATACCAGGCTTCGTTGTCCACCGAGGGAGTCCGTCAGGAAGCATGTCGATGTAGTTTACGGCTGAGCCGTGTTTGACCAAATCCTGACAACCAAACTTTTCCACTGCCACCGATCTCAACCCGCGATCAACCGTGTCCGGAACTTTCTCAAAATCCAATAGCATTGATATCATCCTATACATATCATCGGTGCTTTCCGCAGCCGATCCAAGCTCAGGAAAAATGAGGAGCAACGGTAATGAGACTCAAAACAATTCTACCGAGAGCGGTCAATTTGAGCAAACAGTGCCCGTGGCTGTGCAGCTCTCTTATCAGCGACGATCATGTCAGTCAAATTCAAGCTCGTCTTTTTTGGCCCTTCAGCAAATACACAAGCCATCCTCAACCATCTGTTTCTGACATTCCCACAACAACTCGGTAATATAGGGAAATATGATCAGTGTGCATTCATCACGCGTGGCACAGGTCAATCGAGTCTTCCGCCTCTCACTCGAATCTACACTGATCATCTTGTGAGAACAGGACAGTTTAGACCGGGCCCCGGCGCTGATCCGACTTTGGGCCCAGTTGGACAGCTGGGACGTGTCGAAGAGGACAGAGTCGAAATCGTGGTCAATGACGGAAGTAAGGAATTAGTCAGTAAAGCCATTCAGGAATTGAAAAAGGCGAGTAGTACTAGAGTCTACGAGTCAACACCTTCTTAGTATCACTTACAGGTCCATCCATATGACGAAGTTGCGTATGATGTGTTTAAGATGGAGGATTTCTAATCTCGAAGTTACGTCGAGATATGCTAGTGCGAATGTAGGAATGAATGTAATCGTGTACTTTTCTCACACAAAGGCGGCAAGTTGATGTCAAGCGTAAGGTAATCGTGACCGCTGTCTGTGGGCTACCCATGAGAATGGAAGGAGCCTCGTTAAAAGCTAGTGCGAGTCTATACTACTGTGTAAGGGAACGTTCAGCTCAACTAGTTGAAAAGTTTAGACAACCGTTCGTAGGTAAGTGCCAGAATAGCGATTCTGCGCCTTCCTAACTTATATAGATTTATCCGTGAGGTTGCATAGTATAGCATCAACTGAGGCTATATAATCTCTCTGGACGAGACTCGACACAAGTGCAGCTTATATTACTTCTGCTATTCAAGGACTAGCGCTACCAGTCAAAGCTAGGATTTTTGCGGCCGCTTGCTCAGCTGCCGACAATATAGCACCCTGCGGATTACCTATGAGCCGGTCTCGTTCTCAGGCTTTTAATTGCAGAGCTCGTGGCTATTCAAGGAAATGACACTCTGGACCTCCGAATCAGATGATCCTAAATACTTCTTCAGGTCTCGGACATCAGGATCACTGACATCTTCTATCTTGTTGAAGTGAAGAAACTGTTCCGACCGGGAGAACTGGCAGCGAATTCCGAGAAAATTGATGACTTCACAATTGTGGGAACGAGTCAGGAGCTCCGAACAAGGGAACCCTTATAGCCAGAGTTCAGAGATGGATATCCGCAAGCCTTCCTTGATCTATGAAGACCCGTGCATGCCAAGTACATTATGATGCCTCTCCTTGAGTTTCCGTTGTACCATTTTCGTTTCCACATAAGTACAGAGGTAAGTCAGAATTCTAAGTCTTCTGTGGTGATACCACTAGATAAATGTTGTAAATGTTGGATACCGCACTAGAGAATAGAAGCAAGTACTTATTCGTTAATCGACGTACGTCGTGGTAAGAGAACAAGAGCGCGAGCGTGAGAAGATGGCATCCGTGAGCGAGATATGGGTTCGAGCGAGCTCGAGGTATGCTTACAGGTATCTTGGGCGAAGTTAATAGACTAGCGCGTAGCTTAGTGTCCGATGCTTGAGGTCACTCGAAGTGGTAGGGGTTCAAGATAGGTAAGAATTTGGTACCGGCTACATGTTTCGTAGCTGCGTACATATACAAAGGGATTACTAGAAGATTCTGCAAGCTTCGTGAGGTCGTGGGTGATACTGAGTACATTAGGCTGAGTAAGTCGAAGTAAAGAAAGGAATTGAAGGAGAAAGAAAACGTTTCAAGCGACTGGAGTTCCAAGAGCATTCTGTAGGATTTCATCGATGCGACAATCCATAACAATAAAGCAGTTCTGTGGCGTATAAATATACAAGATACGACGAGTCAGGTGATAACATGAGCGTCTACATGAACGTCTAAATAAAAATTTCCTTGAACTGGCGGAAGCCTACTACGTCTACGCGATGTCCTATTCTGTAGCACCAGGATAGTCTCGTAATTTGTTTCCAACCTCCACGTCGCAGTTTTCGGGAGGACCCAAGTTCCGCTCCTTTGTGATCTGCACAACCGTATCCAGAGACGTGGCCTGAGATTCAGCACAGTCGGCTGCCGCAAAATGCGGCGCAGACAATGTGGTGACCATTTTAGAGATACTTTTAGGCACCTGCTGTTCCTCCGACCACTCTCTGCCTGCCGACCAAATCGTTGCCAGCAGGACCGAAATGATCTCAAAGTATACATTCGTGGTTGCAATATAGGTTGCGGTGAGATAGCTTTGAATTCTGAAGGAGCAGATGAGCTGCACGCATGCGAGGAACACTGGGAAAACGAAATTGGAAATAGCAATCCAGAAGAGCGCATTGATTCGAGAGGAATACGATGCTTGAAAGAGAATATTAAGACCAGATTTCATGTAACAAGAACTTGACCTACTCGGACGCGCGTGATTAGTGCTATCAACTCGACCGTTTACGCGGCGACTACGTCGAAGACGCCACAGGAATAATACAGAGCAATATCTGGTTCATGAAGCTTAGTGGAAACACTGTTCGACATCTAGAAATGGCTTACCCACTATCCAACATTTGCAGAATCCACTCTATCTTTTGGAATGGAAGGTGCCAGCCCTTCTGAGAAACGATGATGGGATTGCCACCGGAGCTTAGATCGGGAAACCAGGTGAACCAGTATACAACAATGCTCACAAACCGAGCGGTTTTCATGCATATTAGCGGAAGGTACACAATCGCTGCCGAAAGACGCGAAAGCTCTCGTAGGGGATATACCGCTGTGACACGAAAAACGAGGATTGACTCCGTGAATAAGGGAAGTAAAGTGACTATGACGGTATATGCAATGAGGATCGAACTTGAGATGGTAATTTCGGGAGACATGATTTGTGTGATCTATAAGATGACGAATATAAGCTTCAAGCTCTATCTGCTGTGACTTGAGATGTTTACCTCCATATAATAGTTCATTATTCCGAGACATAGGCCCATCGAGATAGATAAGACGTTCAGAATGAATATCGGTGTTCGACGTAGTTTCGGAGAAGAGAATAAGAACAACGCTAAGAGAAGCGGGACCATAGCCGAGGACCACGCTGTACCAAGTATCAACATGTTCAACGAAGGTCGAATCGCAGCAAGATAATTCAACCCTGCTGGAGGTGCGGGATATACCGACATTGGCGTCGAAGACATTCGTACGATCTCTAAAAGATTCGTTGGGAGATCTGGCCTTTACTTATAGCGGATTTCAAATATCTTGTTACACTTCATGAAGGCAACATGAGGCAGGTGGGACTGATAAACCTCCTTGTTTGATTTGAAACCTGATGTGGCACGAATTGAAAGACGCGGTGATCATCGACTTCAAATCCAGGGATTCTAGAGGACATTAAGCTTAGTGCGCTTAGTGTGAACCTGCAAGCTCCATAAACACGATGGCGGTGGTGGCGAGTGCGATCAGATCTGATTGGATACTGATGAGTTCGAGAAGCGAGCGCCAAAGCCATCACAAGGCGCTACCAGTAAGCACCACTTACTCCCGCAAGCTTCGATGAGTATACCGGCGACAGAGTCGGCACCCCTGAGAGCAGTACTCAACGATATCTATCAGTGATCACTGATAGCTACTCATAAGTGGGACACTAACGCACAAGGGTTTGAAACGCATGGATGGGTACCGGAACGTCGTCCCACTGCACCATTTAAGCTATGAGAACGATTTTGAGGACCGTAATCGTGGGAAATTTGGAATAACCCCTTGTTGTAATCTTTGGGTGAATTCTGGTGATCCGGCAGGTCTCGGCATGCTGATTAAGGAAGGAATCCGGTGAAAATAGGTAGAAAGTACTAGATTAGGTAGAAAATCGTATAAATACTCGGCACAGGCAGAGGAAGCTCCTCGTAATTCGTGAACACTAACCCTAAGAGTGTAGCTGCATTCAAATAACAATAGAGTCGCTTCTACGATTATGGCGACGGCGATTATGATCCTCGCCCCAACTTACATAGCAGAGCACACGGTCAGAGCCCTGCAGGTTATGACTTGTAATTAATCGGACTCATAACCGCTGCTATAATCGGAGAGCATACGGTGCATAGATAGCAGGCCTTACAGATGTCAAGTTCACTGACACCTGCCATACGCCTCGATTTTTGTCCATCAAAACGAGCATCGAATCGATCAAAAAATCGACCCAAAAAGTGCGACTCAAACTGCTACTATCGGGATCCCAAGTTAAAAAAATGTATGCAAACGGCGACTTCGTCAATTTCAGAATTCGCCTCAATTCAGGGCAATCAGCATGGCCACCGTTGAATAATGGAAGATCTAAGGTTGATCCGTATCAGAGATGGTCCCATCAGTCCGAACCGTCTCAACAGCCATGGCAGTCGTATCTTGATTCTTCAACTACTGGGGCACGAAAGAAATAGGACATTACTCAACTTATCCGACCCACTATTGAAGTTGCCATAGTAAAGTTGATCCTTGAAGTTGAAAGGTTTCGGAAAGCAGTTTGAAAAGACGCTTGTGTCGCCGACCGAATCTGTGGAGAAGATCACACCGCGTGTAACTGGTATACATGTATCCGTGAGGTCATTTCTAAACTGAGTATTGGAAACAGTAGGTTCGCAGTGGGTAGACTAGTGGCTGGTAAAGCCAGACTATTGAACTTGCATTCTCTGGCTCCTACAGAGCCTGTATTTATACTACGAAAACTATCTAGAATGTTCTACCAAACTCGTCCATAAGCAGTAAGTATCGGTCCCAAGGTCATCCGGCATCATGCCGACTTGAACCTTCTACACTCTTCTCGCGGCTTCCCGCGATATCTCCAACACTGAGGCTTTATAATTCTTTCGATATAACTACAGTCTGCATTATTTCTGCTTCAAGGGCCGCCAGCCAAAGCTAGGATTTTGGCGGCCGCTTGTTCAGCTGTAGACATGATGGCGCCTTGTGGATTACCTATCGGCAAGGAAGGAATCTGGATGAAAGTTAGTAACACAGATAGATGCTTGTCCTCGCAGACTTACGATCGACGCCTGATGGGGCAATGGTCAATTATTACAACGGTTCCAAAAGACAGGCAGAAACTCACGTCAACGATAAAGAGGTTATCAGTGCCATACACCTTTGTGTTTTCGTCAACAACCGCGGCACCTTCGTCACCTATAGTGTTTGCTCCCACCCAATGATTGGAACCTAGCGAGCTCTGCGTGAACAGTCAGCGTAAGTAGTACTTCGAGTGTTGTAGATGCTTATTTACAGTGTCGTAGTTATTGACTTCGGTATAACGTTAGATTTATCCCAAGACTGTAATGAACCGTGAACATACTATATTCCTCCACTGTCGTCGTGTCGTCGGGCATGATCATGGTCAAACCGGACACTGATCCCTATCAGTGTCGTAAGGCATTTATCAAAGGAAGAACATACCGTTCCCTATACTGTTCACGATATCGCTGATCCCTTGTATTAAAGTATTCTTATCAAAGTCGTTTTGGAGCCAAGGATCCTCGATCGTGCGAGCCGTTAAGGACGAGTCAATCCCAATACGTCCTCTCGATGTTATACCAGTAGATCTTTAAGTGATCAGCCACAATCCGTTGGTTCGCAAAGAGGATACCCACAGATACGCCGTTATTGTGAATATTTGTCTAAGAGGCATGACGTGAGTGGGGAATGCAGCACGCATGATAGAAAAAAAAATACTGACGTTTCATTATAATCCATGCTTGTGGTTAAAGACGCCGCTCCGGGTCGAGCAGTGCCTTGCAACTATAAGGACCTGATGTGAGCAGGAGACGTACTGAGAGACAGGACGACGCACCCAACGTGTAACGCCATCATCACCCTCGTATGAACGCCAGAAATTCAATCTCCACGATATGATTGATACCTCTGTCTCCTGAGAAGATGGTACACACATACCTTGGAGATGTTTGTGCAAATACGCCAGATCGGTCGGCTAAATATTGGGCAGCATCGACTGTTCTAGGGCTAGCCCATACATCTGCCCAATTATCATAAGAATCAACATCTGGGTGCGTGAACACGAGCTACATAGAAAAAATAGTCAGCAAAAGTGATCAGCTATGAAGATCGACGCAAACATTAATTGAAGGGTTATCGGACACCTGGCCAGAACGTCAGTCAATCATACACATTAAGCAGTAGAACGTCATTTACGTTGTACCCGACTGGCAGACTGATCCAGTCAGCCTCAGTAGGAAGATTCGCACTCGCTGTGGCATCTCCTTGAACCAGAGCAATCATGTCTACTGGGCCGATACCGCTTCGGAATAAGATACGGGAAGTTCCCATGGAACCAGCGGACAAAATCACGCGTCCGTTTTCGTTAAGGGAGATTATTCCGTCTGAGCTGATAGATGTGTCGTTTGTCTTGACGCCAGTGATCGTCGAACCGTCACGTACAACATTAAGGACGGTGGTGTATTGCTGCAGGACAAAGTTGGAACGGGCCGTAGCTGTCCTCAAGTAGCTTGCTACAGGACCACCGCGTTTTCCATCTATGAGCTGCAAACCAGAATCAGAAGAGGACATATATACGGTATCTGCGGAGAACCTACGTCAAATGCACTGTACCCATATACCTTGTCTTTATTGTTGGGGTCATCGTTGATAGTAACCTGAGTATAGCCTTGGCTGTCAAGTAGTTCCCCGACGACATCAGCGACTTGCTCGAGGTATCGAAGTCCATCAGTAGAAGGTGCATCGGTACTTGGAAGCCGCTCTTCGAGCTTTGCAGTGTATTGTGCATGAGACGTCCACGACGACGGCCATCCAGCGTCAGCGGAGAAATCAGCATCACGAGGTATCCAATAGAGGCTTGTAAGGTTGTCAATGTGGGCTTTGACGAACCTCTCGTCTTTTTACTCACCCTCCATTGATGGCTGTTCCCCCGCCTACCATACAACCAGAGAGGACGTCTACATCTGGTCAAGGGTGAGAAATCCGAAAGGAACGACATACAAGCAACGGACCGTCACACCACCAGAACGTGCCATTGTCGGCAAACAGGGATTCTTCAACCTAGGGCGTTAGTCTCTCTGTTCATATTATCGCTTCTGTCATACGAACCAAAAAGTCCAGGAACGTCGAATAGTGTGAGCTTTACCCGGACAATAATATTAGTATGAGAAGGAAACGTTTTAAACTGCCAACCTCTTGGCCTTCGGTCCAATCAGGTGCATATCGGCCGCCAGTTTCCCAGGTACTAGGCCCGCCACGTTCAATTAGAAGAACGCTCTTCCCTGCTTCTGACAGACGGTCCGCGACTACGATCTGAAAGAGCAAAAGGGCATGATGAGACGATGTGTGTGCCGATGTGAGCTGAGACGCACTCCACCTGCTCCTGCGCCAACAACTATATAATCGTATGACGCGACCTGCAAGTTAACCATCAGGACTGGAATGCCATTTAGGATAATAGGTGAAAACTGTACGGCAGCAGACACAGTAGCCTTGGCGTTGGCGGTATTAGTGTTTATCGCGGTAGCCGTGGTGAGGGGCGCGAGAGCTGTGGTAATATCATGAGCTGAAGGGAATACGCAGTAAAGTCCAGGTAAGCTCACCTAGGCCAGAGAGCGCATTGAAGATGCACAATGTTAATAACGGAATCATAGAGAACAACGGAAGACTGAGAGTACTTTTCCGCCCAAGAGCGCACCTTTTATTTGCAGGCTCTTATCTATTTGTATGCGGGAATGTCCCGGAAATAGCATGGATGCACGCTTGACTGTCGAAAGTCTTTGATGGACACTGGAGAGAATTTTTTACGTCACTCTACCAAGTTTCGCTGAAATTAAGCAAAAATCCCAGGATCCTCAATCAAATTTGGCTATAATCGCGCTTCCATCTCGTCTAAAATGAAGCCTGAGGGACCAGATGCAAAGACTTTGACCCGAAAACTGCGACTCTGGTCGCTCCTGATTTTTCTCGACTGGTATTTGATCAATAGATGGTGCTGTGGAAGAGTCAGGGTGAACAGCTGGCCGCCTCATTTTGATGCGATTCCTCCGAAAAGAGTACACTTTGCCTGACGCACTCGGAAATTTAGCGCAGCTGGAATGTTTTCTCTGTAAGCAAAGTGTTGCGCAGGGCTGAACTTCCCGAAGAAAACCCGTCCGAGCCCCGGTTTTAAGACCGGAGTATAAGAATTACCCACCGACATATATTCCTGAATGTTCAGTCAGGTAATCCCGAATGTCAGGTTCGGGGAAACGCTTTTGGGTTTCGAGCCAGTAAACACCTGTCCATATGGACAAACCTTCAGGTTAGAACTTGCTCCAAAGGTAACACAACAAAACCTGCCGCAGATTAATTGAAACGAACAGTGGTTGGACTTGCCGCACACAGAGAGCCACATTCTTAAGATACGCTGAGTTGCTTCGGTACTCTGTTCTGACAGAGAAAAAATCAGCATATGGTGGGACGGTCTTTTCGGAAGCCTACCCGAGTGTTTCATTGACAGTCCGGCATAGCCATTACTTTTCCAAGGTCACTCGAGGTAGGTCGAACTGGGAAGAACCCAGAAGTCTGATGGGACCACCTAAAGAGCAGAAGTACCTTACTGTACAAAGTCCCCCGAGAAATAGAGCCCGAAACAGTTCTTTTTATCTCTCGGACAATTGACAACGATAGAGAGTTGAAGAGTCCTGGATAGGAATACAACGATGTGATGCTTCGTGGCTCCAAGGTCCTTCAAGGGCGCATAAAAATAAAGGATCCCGGGTAGTATGTCGACAATAGAGTAAATAACAACCTGTTCCTGATTCATGTCGTTCTCATTCATTACGAAAATGAACTAGTGACCGCATGCATTCAAAGGCGCCCTCAGGTTAACGGATAGCCAACCGTCGACTCACAGCATATGTGCCTTCCTCGCCCTGAAGCGAACCGGAGTAGCATTTTAGCGGCATGATCAATGTGAAACCCGCCATAATTCTTTGGTGGGCGACCCGAGAGTCGAGACGAGGCACGATATCTCATGGAGGATCACTTTTTTCTCTGGATGAACGCGGCACCAAACCTGCTGAAGCAGACCAAGGTCTCATGGGTTAACGATCCTGAGATTCCCACACTATTGCATGCTACTGCTTAAGCCCGAAATTCCGCTGCGTGATGAATGCGTATTTATTGTATACAGGGAGGAGAATGGTGACGCGGGCCGCTGTGCTCTTGGAAGAATATAACAGCACAGCGAGACGATATCAAATCGCGAGGATCTCGTTGCCCAATACAAGCGCGCGGAGGTACCCTTGGATGTTTACACTTCATGCGCGTCAAACCGGGGAAGTTCGTGAATGATTGTCCTACTCACCTGCAATCCCCGTAGATAAACCGCTACTTTTTAGTCTTTTTACTTTCTACAAACAGTACCCTCCGCTTCACTGCCGAAACGATGAATGAAAACAAGGGCTGCAAATTGTTCAACGTACCCATGGGATCATACTTCACCGCAGACAGCAAGGCACCCTGGCGGAGACGTTTGGTCGTGTAAAAGAATCCAGTTTGTGCCGTCGATATCAAGCGGACAACAAGCGACCTACCACGTAGAGTAAGGTTGAGATGAGAGAGAAGAGGGAAACAATACGCACTTTGCTTTTGCTTTTGCCATGACGGTGCAATGTCACAGCATGTGTTATGCCCTGACCTAATGTGACGTAATCGTGACATACACATCACAGCCAATGACGCGCCCCCTGTTTACCTAGCCTGGGCTCCGGCTACCATCAACATTTCAATTGTTTCCCCACTCTCCAGTTGCGCGATGGACTCGGAAATGTCATCTCTGACTCGAGCGCTGAATTTGTATCACACTCGAGGCGGAAAGTCACGCATGATCTAGGAAATCAAAATCTTTCTTTGATATTCTGCTAGACTAGACCGCGAAATCAAGTTCCAGGCTACCGGCTAGGACATTCTCGAGCCTCCGCTATCATTTGTGTACTTCAGCATGTCCCCCTGGTTGAGGCTATGGGCGGCTAGTTAAAAGGCGCCAAACGTTTGTGGGGACACTATTAACCACTTTTTTAAAGACTCTACGGCTTAAGTATGTCGTCTGTCACCCTCTCTCGCATCGCTCTCCGCTCTCTCCGCTCTCCCGCTCAAAGCCGGTCAATATGGGTCCCAGCAAGCGTGAAGCCTCATCCTAACACAGATGTATGTTTCCATTTGAGAGTCCCCTCTCCACCTGTTAATTGACGCGTCTTGTTAGCACTTCCCCTTCAACTACCGCAACAAAAAGTCGTTCGCTGTTGGTTTCTACTCATATCTCGGTTTCGGCTTTGCCTTGCCGTTTGTTGCAGTTGCTTGGCAATGGTGCGTATCGTCGTGTCTGAATAAGATCTTTGCGCTCATTCTCGAGTAGGTATAAGCCCGGAGGCCTCAAGAACTCTGCTTAGACTTTCAGTCATTAGAGGGTGTAAATTACTGTAAATTAAGACTGCTTAGCCGCAGACCCATTAATCTAGAGCTTTTGTTGTACGGCTTATCTTTTGTCGAGTCACCATTCCCAGGAGGGCATGCCAACTTCAAGAATTTTCAATTCCGATTCCCTCGCATCTTCCGATCCCCCTCCCCCCCTCCGTCTCTAGGAACATGAATACCACCCGAGGTCCCGAACCCTGTTTTCCCCGACGCTAAGCTCTAGACTCGGTGTACTTTGAGGACGCTCAGCATTTACTTGTCTGTCCGTCTGAAAACTCTGACGCAAAAAGCGAAAATAGAACTCCATGAGAGTCTGATGGGAATAATGGCCTCTAACGGCTTTCTGCAAGCGGCCGGTGCAGGGTTAGTGCAGGTTCATCTCGCGTTGACTGACCTGATAAAAAATTTAAGTTCAAGATGGCAGGAAAACTTAGACAGTCTTACATTGGTCTTAGACTCGTAAGCAAGTCATCACTGAAGACAAGCCTCAACTGAATCAAGACTGCCCGTGTCAACAAAGCATGAGTGATCCTGCCCAATTGCCCTTTGAGCTCGTCGAGATTATTATCTCCGAGTTTTGGTACTCTGAACATCCATCTGACGACCGCATCACCTTTATGACTGGATGCCCCCTTGTCTGCAGTCTCTGGAGGGACATCTATGCTAGTATTACATCCCGGGACATTTACGTCCCAACGGTCCCATATCTTTTCTACCTCTGTTCCATCATCCGTTCCCAAAATTCTTCAATCTATCGCCAATTTCTTCCCGAATCTACCTGCGCTATGACTTGTCATGTCGATCTCATCAAATCAGACAGCGACTCAGCCATGTTCCCATACTTAGTCTTCTGCCACATACCCAATTATGTCGGCTTTCGCAAATGCTTTCCTAACATCCAGTACATCCATCTCGAAACCAAGTTCCTTCCTGAAGTTGAGATGGATGTACTGGGACCTGAACCGTACTACATGCCGCGGATGTTGTCTCACCGAATTATTCGAACTCGGGTTTCCATAAGACTTGATCGAGCAACAACACAACCTAGTGACCTACCCGTGGATTGGTGCGTCACCGTCGATGGTAGTCCAGATATCGACGAAGCCGATCCCAGTGAAGTGGCCCTGGACATTCTTCGTTTGTGAGTTGATGGGTGATATGATTCAGTACAGCTGGCTTCTCAGGTACATGTTGCTCGATATATCATCCCATTCCTCTGCGACGAAAGGTTCCGGCGGTGCCCTTCGTTTTTACGGTCGCACCTGCTGCGAAGAACAAAGGAAAGATATATGGGGTATCAACCACCGTTTCTGGGAAGCAGGCAGGACTTCTAAGAGTGAGAGACAATTTCCTTTGGTTGTTAATGCTCAATTTCTCTTTGCAATTAGATCTCAAGACCTTTCTCTCTGATTTACGCGATGAGCCGTGCTGGGACGATTACCCGGAGGCTAAGCGCTACATATGGAGACGCACCTTTGGTGTGGACCGAGCGTTGGGAACCAATGATCAACGAAGCTTTTTCACCCTGAAACACGGCACCGTAGTTTTGCATCATCTGCTATTGTATGTGTATCCATCCTTAACGCTTCCGGGAAACTGACCTGAACTCGAGATAAAGCCAGTGCCGGGACATCCCATCAAGACCTAACACCGTTCAAATTCAGACTTAGAACCTGCATATTCGAGCGTACGCAAGGAGTGGGTACAACCACAGCTCGACCTGTCGGATGGCACAAGACACATCTGGGTGTTGTTGAACATAAGCTACGAGTGCATGGGTCGACGGTTTGTCGCTCAGTGATGACACAGATACGAGTAGTGGAATGAACAATACGGGAGTGATATCTCAGCTTAGTGGTTTGACGTCGCGATTTGAAGGAGAGACAGATATTTTTCGATCCCCAGTAAAGGCGCCGCTAACGCATGATCAGTAATTTGCCACTGTGACCGAGGCGTATCCATCCTAAGAAGCATGATGAGCACAGGAAGACAAAAAGAAAACCTCGATAGCCCACTACACTATCCTTTAGCACCACATCACGAGAGTAGCATACAGATTTGCTTGTTCAATTCAGTACTCGCGCGCAATAATACCTGACTTGAGGCCCCCATTCGATGCCATCAAGCGCCGTGAGTTTAGATTATCTACGATAGTGAGGAGCGAGCCTTTATCAAACCTAGCGGTTCCCTCTACCACTGTCAGTCGCGTAGGCCTAGGCGTAGAATGTAAGGTTTGTAAATGAAACTTCTTCTGCGAGTCGACTATCCAATAAGTCTCTCTTCAGGAGACAATTGATAAAAGTTGTGTAGATACATTGCTGAAAGGTGCAGTCAGGCTGGTGGAAGAAAATTCGAAAGGAAACTTACCGTCTGTCACTAGTCACTACTGACGAGCCTCGAAAGTAAAACAGGAACAGTTTCTTGCGTCGATAGTTCATGACAGTGGAAGCAAGGTGCAGGAAGCAAATATGAACGCTATTGCCAAATTGAGACGATCACCTTGAACACGGACCACGATGATGGTCAGTCCCACTGCGCTCCGCTAAAAGTCGACTGACATACATACCAGAACTTTCCTTTAGGCAACACAAACAGCTCTAGTACGAACAGCATTATCGCAGCCCAATGGCATCGAAACATCGCCGTCAAGCAGTGCCCTGCCACCAGCAAGTTCCATGTCGCCCGAGCTGGAGCAAACCCTCGCCTTGCTCTCGTCGCATAGATCTGTGCTAGGATATATGCTGTTATCACGGGGTCATCCCACAAGTATCATACGCCACTCAGGTGTGGTATTCGACGGCGAGCAGGGGAAGAAGTACGCCGGCGTCATCAGCAGAATAGTAGAGACGGCACAGGTTGGGCTGGAGGAAATCAGTGGCGGGGATTCTGATGCTGTGGGTACTGCCACTCTGCTGCGAAATGCGAGCTGACTTTTGCTTCAGGATGAGGTGCGGTTCTTGAGACTTCGAACCAAACGACATGAAATAATGATCTCGCCAGGTCAGCTTTACCTCTGCTTCCTCATAGATTTTGCTGAATCGCCTTTAGATGACCGGTATCTCCTGGCTGTTCTACACGACCCGGCAACCTGAGCCTACCTGGACGATCTGTATCAATAGTCGATTTTGTACATCTACGGGACTCTTGCATATACCATTATCTTTTTTCTGGAAAGCCATTCTCGCTGTTCTGCATCAAAACGAACCCTCAGTCCCCGAAGGTGTCTCGCGGCTACATGCTTGGTTCGCTGGTACGATTCACTGGCACATTTTTTATCCAACTGATCTTCTATTTCAACTTGAGCTGTTCCGATGAAGAAGCTCAATCCAAGTCATGACAACTCAATATTTCAGGATCAATTTACCGCACCTTTGTGTAATGTAACCTTGCAGATTCAATTCAATCTTGCCGGCATTTCCTGCTCGCAAGGATTCGTAACAAATATGTTATTCGACCACAGTCGGCCGACGACTAGTCCTCCTCACGCTTATTCATGGCCATCATTATGCAACGTTGAGAGCCCACCCACGTCTTGTCCTCCCGGATACACCGTCTCAATGGAATATCGGGACGCACGTCTCGGGAATGGGGTGAAGCATCATTTTCCTGCAGAAACGCGGATGTCAAAGTCAGAGCCTGAGGCTAGTTCGTCTATGGTACACAAAGGATACATTTTTTTCTTGACCTACACCACACTACAGTCCGACAACGCCCGTCCGCATATCTATACAATCTACAATACAGTATCCACCCTGGGGAACATACTGCCTGGTAATCATCTTGATAGCCTCTTGTGCAACGAGACCGCCTAGCATGGCTGCAGTATTAGGTAGGTCAGCTGTAGGAGACCGCGTACTGCAAAGACCAAAGGGTAAGCATGAAGAAGGAGCAAGCATTACTGGAAACGTACATCTCTCCAACGGCCTCGTCTATCTCCTCACCGAGCTCCGTGCCAGGCGGCAGCATCCCCGCGATGCGGGTCTTAATCTCCTCAGCCGATACCTTAGCGTTGGCTGCTTCACCAGCGCCACTACTTTCCAGAACCTCTCTGACTGCCCTCAACGCCAAATGCACGCTTGTGTCTTTCGGATTGGCCGCCATCGCCTCACCAACTCGGTTCACATCCTTGTCGAACGCGCCCCACTTTTCCCCCACAAAGACTTGCACTCCATGTGCATTCCGAATGAACGTCTCGATAAGGTCATCTAGAATCTCACCCGCATTCGCTGGGATCAACGATTTGAACACCTCCTTGTCTGCATTGAACTGATCCTTATACATCCTCTGTAGATGAATATATGTCTCTGTCGAAGCCTTCATATCTGGCAACGCAGGAGAAACAGGCAGTACGTGTGGCTCCCGCTCCGTGAATCGCTTGAGTGCTGTCAAAAGGGCATGTACAGTGCCTGGGATGGCAGGTGGAGCAAGCTTGGTGTCGAGATGTGGGAAGATGTCTTGGGTAAGAGCGGAAGGAAGAGATATGGGTGTCCAGACGCGGTATGCCTGAGCGTGCGCCTCATCAAAGTTCTCCTCATCCTGTTTGAACTTGTGCGAGAGAATGAGAGCTTTGAACGCGTTTTTCTCTTCTTGGGTCTTTGGGATATGAGGGACGAGTGATCGGGCATGTATGAGAATGGGGATGTATGGAATATGGGCATGTTCCGTAGGGTCCACTTCGGAAAGCTTGAGAGACTTGGAATGCTCAAGTAAAGCGGGGAACGGATCGTATATTCGTAGGGATGGAGGCGTCTCTGTATGTGATTCGATGATGGGGTGTGGATGATGTTGGATGAAAAACTCGGCAAGGAAACCGGATGAGGAGACAGCTAATAGAGCAGGTGCCGTTGGCGATGACCACAATGTGTCGGAGAGAGTCTGCAATTGACTCGGAGGCAAATTATGGGTGATAATAAGCGTGAATTTACTGAGAAAGTCGAGCGACGACACCACACTAGCCACGGGTATCGAAGTCACCGCCTCTCCCGTCACGCCGTCATTAAGCTCGGCTAGAAGACGTACGGCCTCGGGTGCACGGTGTTTCCCTATCGAAGAAGGGCCTTCAAGGAAGAAATTGTTACCAGCATCGGCAGCATTAGTAATGGCATCATCGAGAATCGTAAAATGGCCAATTCCTGGCAGGACTAGATTCTTGAGAATCGATGTTGATGTGGCTGACGACGACGAGACCAAAATTCGCGACTCTTCCAGTAGAGTTTGACCAGAGGACGCCCATAGCCTGAGCTGGCGGTCATACCGGCGAGTTTTGCTGTCTGGTTGAGCGCTGCGGGGCCTTAGCATTTACGCGAACCGCGATTTGTAAGTCCACTCACCTAGTGATGATCTCGGGCGATTCTGTTATCGACATCGCGGCGTTCAAGTATTCTGGCAGACCCTAGTTTCTCCTGCACAACAAAGACCACAGACAGGAAAAAGAGAGGCGACGATGAGACAAGGAACCTTAGGAATGGGGAAAGGAGGCAGGTGTGACTGTGTGGCTGTGCTTCATGTGCGTTATCTTATCTTCGTGCGTGGGAACAGATTAACAAAAACAGAATTCCGACGTAAACCTACGTTGAACCTATACTTACTATAGAGAAAACATTCTATTGGTGCGTTAAATCAAGTACTTTTATCAGAAAAGACTTGCTATTTGAGCGCAATGTATGGATGTGTGACGTAGATTATATACTCTCCCACTACCATGCCGCCTTGATTAAATCAGCACCTCTCTCACCAACGATATACACCACGAATTGTGTATTTGCCGATGGGACAAATGGCTGCAACGAAAATATGAGTCATAAAGCATAATCAAAGGAAAGAACGTCCCACCAAGATAGACCCGTCAACAACACGAAGTTTTCCCGTCCCTTTCACTCTCAAATCTGGGTCGACAACTCCGTACGTGGCTCCTTTGGGCGACATACTGGCCGTAGCAACAATGTGACCATCTGGCGCAGAATTAGTACGGATGAAAGCTTCTAGCTCAGCGT
Organism: Armillaria ostoyae; assembly: GCA_902506015.1. NCBI lineage: Eukaryota > Fungi > Basidiomycota > Agaricomycetes > Agaricales > Physalacriaceae > Armillaria > Armillaria ostoyae. The sequence goes on along the minus strand of LR732085.1, from coordinate 2,026,687 downwards.
CTGTAGAACTAGTCGTGAGGTTGTTCAACGAGTCAAGGACGTATCCGTCCCATGCGGGTGCGCCGAGAAATCGCTGGACGCTTCTGATACCCTCTTTGAGGGCGAAGATGTCAAAATCAGTGGTGAGGGCGCCAAAATCAATCAGAGGCTGGTCGAATACATTCGTAGTATTGAGTCCGATACGTCCTCCTGGGATGGAGTGAGGATAATTTGAATGCCAAATGGGACCAACTTACTCGAAGTGGGTGTGTTCAGAGTGACGCTCATAGTCATAAAATGACCGTCCGGTGGAGGTGAGATGTTACCATTCTACCGCGGACCAAAATCACTACAGGCACCGGATCGACGACAGATTTAACACTCACGCTTGGGCCAGATTGAATATGAGCTGTATTGGGGCCTGCAGCTGGATCTGGGAAGTTTCTGAATATCGTTGAATTGCTCGAAAGCCTCGTGTAGATGTTGTGACTGCCGGAAGTCCCTAACAGTCCAGTACCACCTGTCTCGTTCCACTGAAGGAAGAGCTCATCCCGGAGCGTCACGTTTCGAAAGACATCGTCAAAGGTGTCCGTCGAGTTCACAAAATACACAAGATTGAGCATTATCATAACGGAAAGATTCTTCCCAACGTCTGGGAGATCAACTAGAGTCTCCAGACCCAAAGCCGCGAGGTCACTGGCATCGCCAATACCAGAATTGAGCAACAGCTTTGGAGTTTCTAAAGAACCGGCAGAAATGATAACTTCCTTGGACGCTGTCACTTGAAGGCGCGGTGCTAGTGAAGGGGTCTATTAGAAGAAATCCACAAGGTATGAATCATACACACCGTCTGCGCTTTCCGCAAATTCAACCACGAGAAACTCTGGCGGATTGGAGGCGGTCTGCGTTAACCGGGTTACCTGTGCGTTCAGCAGGACATGCAGGTTCGGACGTCCAATGAACTCTGGCCCTAAGTATGACGTGTAAGAGCTGCTTCGTTTACCGTGCTTTATGGTTGATTGCTCCCAGCCTATAACCGAATTACGTATTTCGATTCTCTAAAATGAAAGAATTTGACGAACCGACTCCGAGTTGATATCCAGAATTGTAGTCGAGGTTGAAAGGAAATTCGTCGGCCAACTCTTGAGTCGTTTGTATGACCCGGTTTTGGATCGCAGAAGGGAAGCCTGGTAAGCTAACAGCATTTATGCCATGAAAGCCATGTACAGCAGGATCGAATTGCCCCGTTGTGTTGTGATGGTCGGTTGGGGCTGTCCAGTGTTCATTCTAGGTAATAATTATTTTGTGGTGAGTAGTTTTAAACCATTCACTCACCTTACGAATATATGGTTGAATCCCGTTCCATCTACAGGTTGATCAGCAAGTAATCATCGCAGGGATGTGCAGCAAAACTGACGACCAACCCGGGTCTTGTGTCACATCTGCATAACGATCATAATCTTCGGAGGAACCGCGAAGGTAAACCATTCCGTCTAAAGGGTTATCAGCGCCCGTGGTTGCCTTCAGCCAAAGACTACAGACTACTTACTCATAGAGGAACAGCCACCTAGAATCCTTCCCCTAGGATAATGGAGTGCGCGTCCATCAAACCCCGTCTGCGGGATGGCCGTATAATTCCAGTCCCAAGGGTTTTCACCTCTGAGGAAAAAGTTGAAGAATGGCACTGTATGGTTGATCAAACCTTCGGGCCTGTCCAATACATCGTTAGGCGGTGTCACTAACGATATGGGCATGACACACGATGGCCCAGCCTCCAAAACCAGAACAGAAAATGCTGGGTTTTCCGTGAGTCGATTTGCGACTACGTTCCCTGCGGTCCCGCCTAAGAGGAGCAAAAGTTATAGCATTACCCACGGGACAGCGACTATGCATATGTACCACCGACAACGACAAAGTCGAATGTTAAGTTCTGCGGTAATTCCGCGAAGTTGTTATAGATGGCGCACAAACCCGGCCTGGCAAGGGACAAAGCCAAAAGCGCTACCAAAAAATGCATGTCAAAAGTTTTTGACCGCGGGTCCTTGGGGGCACTGGTACGAACGGTTTTGTAAACAGAGAAGTCTCCGCAAGTACGATTTTAAAGCTTGTGACGTATCCTGTGAGAAAACCAGAAGCGGCGGATTCTGGCCGAAGGAATTCAGTGCACCTGACAGAAAAATACCCAAGTCCTTTCGTTAGAGAAGGCACCAGGGAAAACTTGTCCGATATTAGCAGTAACCAGCTAGGGCCTAATAGGATAGACCTGAAACGTGGTCCCTCGATTCAATGAGCAAGCGTCGATTGTAGAGCTCATTAAATCGGTAGAGCTCAATGAATCGAGGGACCGCGTTTCAGGTCTACCTGATAGGATGTCCCTTTGATTATCACCGCGAACCCGAAGACATTTTCCTTGCAAGTCCTCGGCAGCCCTACAGCATCGAGGGGTCCAAAGGATGTTTGAGGCTACAAATAGGTCAAGCTTGTGGCGTTTCAAATTTGCTGTCGATCCAGACAGTTTTGCACACGAAGCTCAAAATTGTTTATCAGGAAAATCTTACATAAAGACGCGGAAATTGGTTGCCGTGCCGCAGGCAAACACAGCGGTTACTTGTGAACGGCGATGGGTGTAGGATACTAGGTAATGTTTTGACATATGGAGCCATGAAGTTGAGTGCAAGTGCGGGCAAGGGGAAGATTCTTGACCATCCAAATTCCAGCCGATTATTTCACCCCTGCCAGTTACCACGCAGCTTTAATCAAGTCCGCAGCTCTCTCACCGACAATATACACCGCAAATTGCGTATTGGCAGAGGGAACAAATGGCTGAAAGTCATCAGCTTCGATATGTTCAACATCAGAATGTGCCTTACCAAAATCGACGCGTCTACAACACGAAGTCTTTCGATACCCTTCACTCTCAAATCAGGGTCTACCACTCCATGCTGCGCTCCCTGTGGTGACATACTAGCCGTCGCGACGATATGGCCATTCGGAGACGCATTAGCACGAATGAAGGCCTCTAGTTCCGCATCACTCGAACTGGTTGTGATATTGCTGAGCGGCCCCAGTACGTATCCATCCCATGCGCGCGCGCCAACAAACTTCTGGGCGTGCCCGATACCTTCCTTGAGAGCCAACACGTCAAAATCGGTGGTAAGGCAGGCCAAGTCAATCAGAGGCTGATCGAAAGCGTTAGTGGTATTGAGTTGAATACTCCCTCCTGTATGTGTATATCAGTTAGTCAAGCGCGCGACGTATACGAAGTGCTTACTCGAAGTGGGAGTGTTGAGACTGAGGCTTATGGTCATGAAATGACCTTCAGGGGGAGGAGAAATATTGCCGTTCTTTAGAAGTCACGAGTTAATTAACGTACACCAACAGAATTAGGGCCCACCTGTGTCCCAGATTGAATATGTGCCGTATTGGGCCCGGCAGCTGGGTCAGGGGACGTCTTGAATGCAGTCGAGTTCTTCGAGAGTCGCGTGAAGATCTGATGAGTGCCATACGGTCCATTTCCCAGCGGTCCACCACCATCTGTCTCGCTCCATTGACGGATAAGCTCGCTTCTGAGGGTGAGATTGCGAATAATATCATCAAAGGTATTCGTGGAGTTGACAAAATAAGAGAGAGTGAGCATAGGCTGAATAGAGAGATTCTTTCCGACATCAGGTATGCTGACAAGGGGCTTGATGCCGAACTGTGAGAGCTGTTTTGGATCACCGATGCCTGAATTCAACAGAAGTTTTGGAGTCTCTAGGGAGCCAGTAGAGACAATGACTTCCTTGGTCGCCGTTATTCGCTGACGGGGAGCTAATGATACAAGCTCTTCAGGAATGACCGAGACACAATACTTTTATCAACGTACCGTCACTGCTCTGCGCAAATTCAACTGTAAGAAATTCTGCAGGCGCGGAGTTGGTCTGTAATAATCTGGTCACTTGTGAGTTAAGTAGTACGTGAAGGTTCGGGCGTCCGATAAATTGTGGTCCCAAGTATGAGGTGAAGGAGCTGCTGCGTTTTCCATGATTGATGGTCGACTGTGCCCAACCTATGACCCAATCAGCAGTAAACTAAATATATTCCACAAACGTTCACAGACCAACACCAAGCTGGAATCCCGAATTGTAATCTAAATTAAAAGGAAATTCGCCCGAAAGCTCTTTGGTGACTTGTATCACGCGATCTTGGATAGGCGAAGGATAACCTGCCAGGCTGACGGAATTTATTCCATGAAAACCGTGCACTGCTGGGTTAAACTGGCCGGATGTATCGTGATTGTCAGTGGGAGAAGTCCAGTGTTCATTCTAAAAGAATATCAGTGCAACACTATGACTTGTCTGACTATGGGTTACTTTTTGAATATAGGGCTGAATTTCGTTCCATCTGCCAATTGCAGTTTAACACAAATTGCAGTGTACGAATGAGGAACATCTTACGACCAGCCACGGTCACCCGTGATATTCGCATATCGATCGTAGTCCTCGGACGACCCTCGTACATAAGCCAACCGGTCTAAACAAAACTGAGTTCAGGCAGATTTGAAACCGAAGACAACTTACTCATAGAGGAGCAGCCACCCAGAATCCTTCCCCTTGGGTACTGCAAGGCGCGACCATTAAACCCGATTTGAGGCACGGTCGTATAGTTCCAGTCGAAAGGGCTCTGGTCTCGAAGAAAGATGCTGAAAAAAGGTACCGTGTGATTTAGCAGGCCCTCAGGTCTGCAGAAGTCGCTTATGAGTTAGCTACCTGTATAGATAGACATTACGAACGAGAGTCCGGCTTCCAGCACAAGGACGGAGAAGGATGGGTTTTCAGTCAGTCGATTAGCTACGACATTCCCAGCAGTTCCACCTGGCAAGAAGGCTTAGGAAGTTACCGACTGGAGAATCAAGGATACGTACCACCTATAACTATAAAGTCAAAGTCCAAGTTTTGAGGCAGCTCTTCAACATCGTTATAGATACCAGCTAGGATTTCCCTAGCCAAGGTTAGGAACACAAGAGACAGAAGAAGACGCATCCCCGGGCCTGGAATCTTTCATGCTTGAGTTCTGGGAAGATGCTTTTATACCCTTCCACTCCTCAAAGTATGTCCTGCGGAGAGCCGGTGACCTCGTATGGGAGAAAGACGCTGAGTACATATTCCAACGGAACACTAATAATAAGGCATCGAGTGCACACCTAAAATAGAGTCTCCCAGGGGAACAAAACTGAGCCAGAGGAATTTTTTTAGCTTTAACTATTTGGCATGACCGTCCGTGATAGGCAAATCATTGGTGCAGGTGGTGGAACTGAAGCTAAAGTGGGGTGACGCGTTGACTTTCTGATCGAAAACGTGATCTGGCAGCACCGCGACGGTCCGGATTCAAACTTCACCACTGCAGTGACCACAGACTTACGAAGGTCCAGAGCACCATGTGCTCTCACCCTGCATGTAAGCTACGGCTCCGGAATTCCATGGATACACATGGTGATCAGCATCTTCCACAGAATCGGTGCCAGCGCGCCGCGAATGCCGTAGAACCCGACGGCCCATGGCGGGGCCGCTTCCCTATATCCAGGATTCAGTGCTTCAGCCTAGGGGTGAATGTATACCAATCTTCAGTGTTTCATGAGGAGCACTGCTGATTGGTATGCGTTACGCAAATGATGGGTGACACACCTTATTCCGTTTGCTTAGGGCATTATTTTAACGCGTCGTCGTGTAGATATCCTATCTCTTTCCAAACTAAGGCTGAAACAGGTATTCACAAGTTGTATCAAGTTTGATCGAGTCTAACCCTGGTTCCCCCTTCAGGCTGCGCTGCTCAACGTTACTTGTACGTATTTATGAGCATGAAACACTTATCAAAAACCAATTTGTCCTGTCAGCCACATAGGACACCTGGAGACATTCTCTGAAAGCAAGATTTCCGGCTTTTCTGATATCGATGCTGCCGTTGCTCTCGACAGCCCTCGACGTCCTATTCTCCAAATTTCGTTGGGCGTATGATCTCCTTGATGGACGAGGGTAAACAGACTAAATAAGAGTGATGGCGCCAATTTAGACAAAGCAAGCCTGAGGCCTGCCAGGGCGCCTCAGCTAAACTTGTTACAGCACCGCCTAACCTCCCTTTTCTTCCAACTCTTTCGTCCCCGCAAGGGCTTTTGACGTCCAAGTGCGCCTTTTATTTTCGCCAGCCTTCGCGATGAAGTGCTTGTCTTTTCTGTCCTTTTTTCTCTATTCATCTCTGTCATGGGCCCTCACGAATATAACGATCGACGATACTAATAGCAGCATGATTAACTACAAAGGGACCTGGGATAATAGCAGCAGCCATACTTCCTCGTTGGACTATGGGGGTAGCCATACATTGAGCAGCGACAGCTCAGCTTCTGCTACTTTCACATTCACCGGTGCGTCGCGCCAGCGCCTATCTTCATCCTAGCCTTCTGATGCGACTTTTCTCTTTCAAAAGGTGTCGCTGTATATTTTCTATCCCCTTTGTGGCCGTATTGGGTCAATTCGACGATTACAATCGACGGCGGGGATGAGACGACCCTCAATCTCACGGATCCCGTTGCTTCAACGACCGACTCTGGCGGTTCGGAATCATCACCGTATAGTGTACGGTGGAGTAAGACTGGGCTGTCCAACTCTTCGCATGAAGTCGTCGTCTCAATGGCGTCTTCAGGCCAGTGGGTAGTCGTGGATGGATTTATGTGCGTACTTGTGATTTCTTGCGTGAGGTTTTACTCACCGCTCAGATAGTTACACTGTCGATAATGGCTCTGAGATCGTCACGTCTTCCACCGTGTCTTCTTCTGCTTCTGCTTCTGCAACAGCAACCAGCACCAATGGCGGCGGCGGTTCGGGAACGAATGTTTTGGGTATTGCCCTCGGTGCTTCACTCGGTGCCGTTACCCTGCTGACAGCCATCGGTATCTTCTTCTTCTGTTACCGACGGCGCCGAAACGCATCCAATTCTACACTCGACAAGCCCTGGCATGATGCTGGGGCGGGACCATTCTCCCCTACCCTCTCCCCACCCGCGATGTCCCAAGACTTCAGATACTCGCACGTCTCTAACAACAGCTTGAGCGGATCACCTTCATCTCTACCTGCGACAGCGGCGTCTTCCACGTTCCCACTACTGGCCGCCGCGAATTCCAACTACAGAGGACATACCGGCAGTGGGTCTGTCTCTAGTGCGGTGCCGTCGTCCTCACATCCATTGATGGTGTCCAATCCTGGTCATGAGGACACCCCCTTCAATCCCTACCACGAATCCCTGTATGCATCGTCAACAGGCAATGTTAACTTTGCGGGATTAGGCACTGAAATGGCCACAGAACCTGTTGCTAGCGGCAGCACGATGTCGATGTCTTCACTGCCTTCAAAGCGCTACGCAGATGAAAAGAGAGCGCAGAGCAAGGTTATCGCAGAAACCCTGCCTCCACCTGCATATTCTGAAAATTAGGGCTGATGCCCTTCCTCTTCACCATCAGCCACGATTTGGTCTTTTGCTTCGTGCTCTTGTTGTCGTACGGCCGTTTATTTATTTTTCGGGTGTTCCATTGTAACAGTAGCTTTCATGTTCATGCCCATTGTTTGCATCCATTCATTTGTACGGACACAGCTATACCGCACTACATTATTTATTCAGCTTTCAGTATGCATGTCGCCAATCCATGTCACTTGTGGTCCTCAAAGAAGATCGATTCCCCCCACGGAACGCCTTCTTCCTAGAAATTTGTTTTCTAGACAGGAAAAGTATCCATATTATTCTCCTGGCTTATAACAGCTAGACTCGAACCAGTCTAACGAGGCTGTGTAGTTCCTACTGGGGAGATGCAGGATGGAATGACGGCCAGGTAACCATCCGAGTGACAGGTAGGTTGGTACCGAGTCTGTATGACAGTCCGCCTTGGAGTCTTGGCCAATTAGCACGGATCATACAATATTGTACTTGGGAGTATGATCATCTTCCTGACATCGTGGAGCCATTTCTTGCGGAGTGATAGCAAATAGAAAACGCGTTGGGTTCTTAAAGGGATTCAAATATTCAAGCATGAGGAAGGTGAGAAAACATGACCCGTCTCGGATCTGGATTACTTGGTATGTGTTTCTCTGCTAGTCTACGTTTGCGCTGACCAGCCATTCAAGCTGCGACTGTCGGATCTGGTGCCGCTTTTATGCCTATGCGATTTTTGATGGCCTCAACGTTTGATGTTGCTTCTTGATGCTTCCGCTGCTGCTGATCAATTCTTCCTGCTTTGAATTCTTGTGCTCTGCCTGGTGATTCTATCTCGGACTGTTCTTGAATGGATGTCTCGTTGTTATTGTAGTTGCTTCTTTACTTCCGCCTGCTATAATAGATCATGCAATTGCTGATACATTCCGAACGACTGTAAGGTGCCAACTTGAATATCTATCTTAAGTCAAGAATCATGGATGGTTGGTATGATAGAATACAACGCGTACCTATATACTTGTGAACGTGCAAATGATTTATGATTCGGCCAATGTTTAGGAAAGCTCATATGTGATTGTAACAGTTTGGGGTGGTTATAAGGACATCTTAAGCTCTTATGCGCAAATCGACCTTACATCAAGAGGGCTCGTAATCTTTGTTAATTCTTGGAAGCCTTTCACTTGAAGCTATCACTTTGATTTTATTTTATTCGTAAACTATCGGTCTAGTATATACAATCACTCGAGGTTAGCGTACTTTTTGTGGTGAGGGTTCGAAGGGAGATGGGAGGTCAGCTGGATATTAAATTGATGTCAATGGACGACATCTTCCAACTTTTGAGGCATACAAAGAGAGCTGTGTAAATAGTAATAATATGGACCGAGGGACCTACATTTTGCGAGCGCGGACAACGGGCTTGCATAGAATGACCGGAGACCTCGGACGCACCGAGCCATGAAATACCAGGGTGCAAGCAAGGAAACATAAGACCGACAACATACTCATTTTCACCGGCTGAAAAGCGACAAAAGTATTCTTTATACGCCTAAAAACAACGCGTTCAAGTTCCAGAGCGAAATGGCAAGAAATGAAAGAGATATGAGCGAGGAACAGCCAGGGCGACGCGAAAAAAGGTTTGCAGTCACGGTTGTTTGGCACACTGCAGGGGACTGGGACCTTCAACACGTTAGCTAATTTGACTCGCTGCGCTCGCAACTAAAAAAATCTTGTGCGGCGCTACCAGGTTAACGTCGATACCAAGCATTTCAAAGCAGTCGGTGGCCATAATTAATGAGGGAAGAGACCCCCGGGAGGAAGTAGCCTGGTGGCCTTGGCAAGCCGCTTTACAGATACTCGCGGAACTCGTACTACCTGTGGGGAGGAAGACAGGGAGAAGAACGAACCCATGACGGAATATCAGGCCTAAAAACGGAAGAACCAACGAAAAGGGACAGTTGTGTAGCTAATGAGAGGGCGACGGAAGCAAGTTCCGACACCTACCTGTTGTATAGTAGAATAGTTAGCCGAACCCCGTTTGAGTACCGAACTAAGGGATCGTCCCACGCGTGAGTCACCAACATAGAAAGTCTTCCCGGCATCGTTATGACGCGACGATGGTATTTTCTTATTAGTCCAGATGCTCCCTGAGGAGTAGATGATAGCACTTTCGCGCATCATAGAAGAGGCTAGAGTAACCCACAATCGCAAAAAGGGCGATCAAGATACGGACCAATGATGTGTCTGAGTTGGGTTACTGAGTTGGGCTACATTTAAGTACAACGTGTATCTGTCGAATATACATGAGTGAAAGAGAAATAAGGATAAGAAGCAACCTTACAATACATTGAAGGATCGTGCTATATTGAAGAGTAATTAATTATCTATTGCGATCCTGGATGTGTTTTAGCCGGGTCTCCATTGATATCATGACATGCGGCTGGCCCGGTCTTGCTTCCCCATCCAAACATACCACCCAGGCTGGACCTCAGTGTGTCATACACAGCCAGATGAGGAGAAGGTTCGATGGAATTGATTGAATGGACGTGAATCAAGCCGGACAGTGGTGAAAATGTGTATGTCGAGTGTCTAGCTGGCATGTCAACCACGCGTCAGGGGAAGCAAGGTGAAAGCGACTCACACGTCCCACACGCCCTCGCTCCCGCTGACTCTCGCTATCCCGTTGACGCGAAACAAGACGGTAAGGTGCTTGTCGCGACCCTTCCTAACTTGGCCAGACGGTTCACTATTAGGTATACTAGCGCGCGGACCGTCAACGGAGAACTTCTGCAAAGTGAGCTGGAGATCGGAATACAACGCATTGAGGGTATGTCGAACAAAGGCCGAAGAAGCAAGGTAGAGAGGAAGACCTAAAAAGAGTTGGCATACACAAAGGTTAGATGGACAACGACGAACCTTCTACATGCAGAGTCTGTGGAAAGGGCGAAGGCAACTGTACTGGTGGAGTGTATGACAGCCGTATCTTCGGACTGTAGATATGCTGCTGTTCCGAGTGTACAGAAGACGAAGTCAAACGTCCCGTCTCCTCGTCGATAGATGTGATGAGTCCTGTCTTGAAGAATTCTGGCAAAGTCTGCTGGATGATATTGATGGCACGGCCTGTTCTGAAGGTAGTATCAGCGTGCTTGATAGCTGAAAGCCAGTGCAGGCGACACACCTGTCCGTAAATCCCACTCCTGGTCGGACAATTCACCCTTCTGGGGCGGTGTGTGCTCCGGCCCCGAACTGGAATCCGGAGGCGAAGCTCGTCGAAGGCCTAGTTCGGTCGACGCATTACGAAGCTGCTTTCGATAGGCAAATCCTGAGCGTTTCAATACAGAGAGTCTTGGCGCGGCGGCAAGCCTCAATAACATGTATTGGATGGAGTTTGTTGGAGAAAGGGAGGACCAGAGAGTCCGATTCACGATGCCGCGGAAATTAGTTACGTAAGCTGTGAGTTCGGCCCGGTATCCCGTTGAAGTGGTAGTACCTTTTGCATGTTTTCGTATTTCCTGACTGGCCAAGAAGCACCGCTGGTCGGAACAAAAGTTCAACTGTCATCGCGAGCACAGAATAAATATTGATGATTTTGTCCCCTTTTTTGAATTCCTGGCAGCATGGTACCGCTCTACCAACGCTTTACGTGGAACGCCGCACTTTGGATCAGCTTGGCCAGCCAACATGACCTCCCCGCTTTCGCTTGAATTATATACTTCCACTCTTCAGCCATAGAATCCTGTATCGATGTTTCATACCCTCTCCTGCCTCCTCCAGAATTATCTGCAATCAATCGCTTTTATTGTTCCTACGCCACACTTCATCATGGCCTGAAAGATGGAAAAAGATATCATGATGTACGAGGTGTATACCCCTTGATGATGACGATGACGATGAGACATAGCCGCGTCATCTCCAGCTAAAACAGCCCCCTTAAAGTCACCTTAATGTAAAGGAGAATATCAAGTTCAGGTACCCGCGGATTCATATTGTCATTTCGTAACTATCCTACTGTACCGGCCACTCATAGATATCTCTCTGAAAAAAGCAGAAGGAAAGATCTGAAGAAGATAAGTTGTAGCCCCCAAGGATACCAATTTTTTGGACTTGAGCCGCCGAATTTGACGTGCTACGCGAGTGATCTTGACGTTGAGCGAGCATCGCAATGGCGTCGCCTGGACAACGGCCCGTAACATGACCAAGTCGGGAAATAGCCGAGCAGACATCTGGCACTTTCTGGGCAACAAAAATTCTCACCCTCTCAGGTTTCTTCCTTGACCACCACCACGCTCCCTGTCTCTCTTTTTTCCCTCCCGTTCTTTACAAATAATCGCCATGTTCTCATACAAGGCGCTCTCCTTCGCCGTAGTCGCCGTTCCTTTCGTTGCACGGTGTGAGTTGATTTTCATGTCGATTTTGACATTCATCTTGAATGCTGATTTCTTGCCTTGTGAAATAGCTGTGGTTGCTCACTGTAACCGCCAGTATACCATCCAGGAGGGTGACATTTGCGACAGCATCTCTGCAGCAAACAATGTCTCTACGTGAGCCAGTCATACCCTAGTCATCGATCTCCGGGCTGACATCGCCGCATCCAGATACCAGCTGGCCACAATCAACGCAGGCTACATTGATAGCACATGTTCTAACCTGCAAATCGGTTCAACCATCTGCCTTGGATACCTGAACGAAGATTGTTCAGACACATATGTCGTTGAAGCCGAAGATACATGTGAGGACATCGCCGACGGATTCTCCATCGATGAGGCAACGCTTTACAACAACAACCCCAACATCAACGACAAATGTACCAACATTTACGTTGGCGAGGTATTTTTTCTTCTACCCGCAATATCGACTGGTTTTAACGGACCTGATTGTCTCTAGGTTCTTTGCGTGGCCTCCTCGATTGCAGTACCGCCAGCAGGAACATCTATTGCAGCTACAGCCATCCCGTCCACCGCTACCGCCGCGATTTCCGCTGTGACTTCCTCCACAGTTTCTATCGCAACTCCCATTACATCTTCTACCGTAACTCCGGTTACATCTTCTACTGCAATTCCGGTTACATCTTCTACTGCAACTCCAGTTACATCTTCTACCGTAATTCCCGTCACAACTTCTGCTGCTGCTCCAGTTACGACGGTAACTTACGCGACAACCTCTTCCTCCTCAGCGGCTTCTGCCGCGACTTCCGCCGCTTCTACTGACGACGGGGATGACGATGACGACGGTGATGATGAAGATGACGGCGATGATGATGACCTCCCCTGGTGTGATGAGCTCTAATCCCAGTCTGTCTTCGTGTTTTCCGAGGCGTGATTTGCGGGTCGTCTCATCGCCTCGTTTCGTGACCGTTGTTACCACCCCTACACTATACCACTTTCTTCACTCGTCTTGCTCTTCATCAGTTGTTTTGTATCCTTTGACAAGGCCTTCAATTTATTCCCAGTTACTGGGCCCGGTGGACCCAGAAAAGTTGTATTTTTCATGACGCCTGGTTAGCTAAAATGTGCTTGGAGAGATTATTTAAAGATAGCCCTACAGCTGGATGCCCCTCTAGATTTGTGTACCCTATCTGTTATCGTAAACTTCAGCTTTACACTTTCACGATTGCGACTTGGGTCATCCCCGGGGAACTGACATCGCTCACTCAGCAGTGATGATAGAAGGAAGCGGGAACAGAACAGAAGAATGTTATTGATACGTCGCCTGACCATTCCGCTCCAAGGGAGACTGGCGCACGCGTTCTAAGTTTACGGCATCGCGCGCCTCTGAATCCCTTCATCCCCGGGGTCCGATCATGGAAACTTTGTAAGGCTAACTGATTAGCCCGGTTGGGTCATACCAAGTTGAAGAGATAGTGTTCCTTCAGAGCCCATTTTCCATCAAACGATAGCAATACAAAGAGGAGATACTAGTACGAGGCTATCAAGATGTAGTCGAGAGAAAAACTGGCAAGACGAAGGTAACCGAACCAATTCAACATATAATACGTATCGAACAAATATTCCGAGTAAACATAAGAGTTGACAGACGCCGTGAGAGCAAACGGTGGCGGCGGGGTCTTGTTGAGACGGTAGAAACGATCACGAAGAGAATGTCCAGTCCTATACCATCCCAGTTGCCCTCAACTACCGACAAGCGACTTGACGAAGGATGAACAGGACGTCTGGGTGACAATGACCGCAGAGCCGATCTCCCTTCGAGCTAGGCGCTGTCGAGAGTGAGGGGTTGTGGGATTAGCCATAGAAGTCAACATCCATCTGTGCAGAAATTCAGAATAGATCGTGGCGCAGGAAAATGGAAGGCAAACGGGGGGGAAGGAAAGAAAGCTCCTGGAGCTTTGGAGTGCTCCCCTAAGTCTTTTTATACCACGGGAACCATGGGAGATACAGCTATAAGCGATATTTCCCGGTTGTATAGGGATATAGGGACTACGGTCCAAGTACAGCACCACTCCCAGGGACGCCATAGAAATTTGATATACCACAAGGAATGACGCGACCAGAAGCCGACCAGCACGGTGTTTACAGCAGCCAAATATCCCAGAAAAGGCCAAAAATACGTGAAATACAAAGGAAAATACAATATCTGGCTGGGCTGAAAGCTGAGTGTACCTTGAGATGAGCTATCCACGGAGGTTTAGGTAAGCCTATTTCCACTGACATGATGGTGGCTTCCAGGCTACAAGGGGTCCTGTGGTTCGAGAAGAGCACCAAGGGAACGACGGAGCGTGGTTCTAGTGGACCCGAGGCCAAAGAAGGGTAGGTCTTAATAATGCAAGTTTCATGAGCGTCGTTGCAAAGAAAAGGACCATGACCGCCTCCTCCCAGTTCGCGTGATTGACGCGCCCAAAATGATAATCATAAGATCAGCGATTAAACCCGAGAAAAGAGCCCAATGGCATCAGTACTCACGTATAGACATGCCTTGACACCACAAGGAGCGCTGCCTTCTTGAGTCTTTGATGTACTATCCTCAAGATGGGATTGTAGACTCAGCATAAGATTTCCGTTTCTGAAACGGGGTGCCCGGTCGATACATATTTTTTTAAATTCCATCAACCCGGTTTTTCGGTAGCAGCAGCATTTTGACGACAAAAGACCGCATGGACATACTTCTTTAACCCTTGAATAAACGAGTGTTGATCCGCCAAAGGGTTGTTCCCTAAAAGAGGGCTTTTAATCGAAAGATGTCAGCCAATGTGAAGGCGCGTACAAAGCGAGGGGAAATACTACGTCCGAACACATCTCTCTCTTTACGCCGTGGCAAGTGTGTAAACCAAGGAAGATAAATGAGGAAGATCTTTCCGTTTATCCGGGAAAACGCGTATAATGTAGAAGGATTATGGATGCTAGAAACGGCTCGAAGAAGCCAAGGACCTACGACGCGCAAGGAGGCCACGTAAGTATGAATTCGCGACTTTCCGTTTAACCATATTCTTGCAATTTCCCAGTTACTGTGGAAGCACGATGACTTCTATGAAGCCCTATCGCGGACGCCGGGGACCAACACCCCCTGGATTTCTTGCATCCAGGAAGCGTAACTCGGACGTTCAGATGCCTGACATGACTACCACCATCGTGATGATAGGATCCTGGGGTTCCACTGGCGACTGGGCAGGAAATCAGCTACCCACATCCTCGAGTTCATGTTCCAGGATCACTTATCGCCAGAGGGGCCGCCGGATTTTCCGGATCGCAGTCACACATTTAGACACGATACCCAGGTGATGATGACAGTACCTGTCTACTGTGGCATAGAAAGGACTGATTAATTCGGTAGAGCATTATGATACGGTGCATACTCACGCGAAATCATAAGACCCTGAGTTAGGATGCCATCTTCGAGTGGCGTATATCTTACGAACGAGGACAGGGCTGCAGAATGCGGAGCTGTAGTCCAGCGAGGATGCACAACAATAGAACACGACGGAGGCGGACATATTGTATGTGGCCGGTGTACCCGTGGATATACCGATTACCCATGATCGTCCAACAAAACGTAAACGTCAGAGCTGTTCAATCAGCGAAACGAAACTAACCGCATTGTGATATATGCATATGAACCATCGTGCATCGCAGATTTACACAGATGGCTGATGAATCAATCTCTGATGTACTAACGCACGTTGATCGACAAAGCAACGATCAGAGGACTTATGTCGGGTATCCTTAAGGAACAGTAGAGACAATGCTGTTATCTTGAGCTCACAGGCACGATTTTCGTCACTGGCTGCTTTTGGGAACGTCATGGACGTACACACCACCAAGTTATGGTGTAATCTGTCTTCCATGCCCCATCATCGGTTGGACGGGTGATTAGACAAGGTATCGTGGTCAGAGAGAGGCTGCAGTCGCGGCGAGTTGCGTAGAATTCGAAGCGACGAAGGCGGCACTGACCTGCCATGTTGTATCGATGAAGACGGCCGATACCTGGAGCATACTGATGCCAATTAGTGCCTCGTTTGAGGGGCCACTTTATCCTCAATGTGGCCTTCGAGCGCTGGGGTTGAAGCCTTGAAGGGCCACTGGGATTATGATGGCTATGAAATGGGGCTGCAATGACGGGTAAAAAAATCTAGCAAAGATTGTCAGTCACTTGAATATCCAGAGAGTATGCATACTGCATATACATTATTCGCGCCGGTAGGGGTATATGTTCTCTGATTATCTGCAAAATGAAGGTAGAGAAAGGGATCGTAGCCCGGCATCACACAGGCGTGATACATCACATGCCCGTTACATTGACGCGACGCGATGCGTTTCACGTGATAGTCCGCTTTACTTAAAAACGTCGACGTCAAGGGATCTCCGGATTACAATCCTTCCTTCCCCGCCATCCCCTTCCTGATTCTGTCTGCTTAACTCTGGCGTTCAATGGCTCGAACTACAGTGAAGCGCGTCAAGTACGTCAATGGGATTCCTCGTGCCAACTTGGAAGAGCTTCTAGCGATCTTCGAGAAGGATAAACGGTTGCCGTCAGTAATGTCCCGACGGGCATGGTGCAAGGCTAGGAAACTTGACTACGGATTTGTCAACAAGTGGTGGTGGAGAAGGAGATCTGCAGCCGTGAAAGAAGGATACAACCTCGTGAACGAGATGTACGAACTCCCTGTCGGAACGCCTCCGGAAATCGTGGAGGAGGAAGAGGAGATAGAAGTCGAAAGCGAGGAAGAAGAGATTCGGGTGGTCGAACCTCCTGCTCCGACGACGCCAGCGTCTCTTTCGAGGAAACGTAGGATTATGTCTCCCAACTCTGAGGAATCGTTCACCATTCCGTCGTCGCCCCTGGTCCAAGGAAGTGATAGGTCGTCTTCTCGCACCCTTCAAAACTCGCCACCGCCTATTCAAGGCGCATATACCCCTGCTCAGATTGCCCGAAAGACCGTCAGCTTTGCTCCTGGAACTAAAGACCTTTCTCCTCCTCGTGCAAAGCTCTCAGATCTCGTGCTCCCGTCTTTCGACGAGACGGATTCGTGTCGAGGACGACACAATCCTGATATTACTTGTGATTCTTGCTCACTTCGTTCTCCTTCGACTGGTACGTGGATTTGCCATCACTTTGCGTACAATTCTAAACGATTTTGCAGATTCTCAAACCTCTCCTGCGCCATCGTCCCAGAACTCAGTCGTTCCGACGATCCATGCTTCGTCTGCTCCAACCCTCACTTCTCAAGAAGTTACTGCTACATCACTCGCTCCTCAGGTTATCGCAGAATCTCAGCGCAACACTACTATGCCAGTTTCCTACAACCAAGTCGTCCCTGCTTTTCCTAATTCTACTGCTCAAGTTGTCTACCCTAACTATAACGGCGTTTCCTTTGCCGGATCTGATATGGCGCGAGCTTTGTATCCATTCTATCTGCCGCCGACGCAGAGCATGCCCATGACATCTATGTTCCCTATGGCTCTTCCGTCGAACCCTCCATTTGTCTTCCAGCTTCCTTCTTTCCCGTACAACGCGAATCCGCCACCGTACACTCTTATGCCTCAGATCCCTGGCACGGGTATGCTTATCGACGGCAATCCATTCGCACAACGCGGATTTTCCTTCCCGCAGGTACCTCTACTACAACCTACGCTCGAAGATTCAAGTCGAGTCTACCGTGCTGATATGGACTCGTCTCAGTCTCTGTATTGGAACTTGTAGCTGACGCTCTGATGAACCCTGCGTTTCGCACGTACAGCTATTATATCCTACGAATGGAAACGGGCAAAGGGATTTACACTACAGGTGATGCGCTTCATCATACTATGTCCTCTGGTCGCATCTCATAACTTTACCCAGATATCCCTTGCTTGTATGTTAGTACTTTATATTGAAAATGGTATCAATATCTCGCATGGCATCGGCGACTTACCGGCGGAAGGAACTTGAGAGAACTATAGGTTACACAGATCATAATCGCCCTGAAAAGGGTAAGGAGCGTTGCGTAGGCTATGTCTCATTGGAATCGCAGCAATATCCTTGTCCCGTCTCACTTTCAGTGCCAAAAAGTGAGAGGCATCGGGACAAGTGTCTTACTTTCCCTACGTTCAGTGATCCAAGGTGAGCTCCCCTCGCTTTTTGGTTTTCTCATTCACTCCCTATTCATTCATACCAGACTTTATATGCATTGCCTATCTGTTACACAAAGTTGTTCAATTGCTCTTTGTACGCTTTCGCACTTCCATTTCATCGAGACCAATCCTGCCCTGTCATTCGACCGAGGTAAAGTGTACGGCAAACGACTCGACATACCCGCAGGAACCGCAGTGCGCTTCGAGCCGGGCGATGTCAAGGCTGTAACTCTGTGCGCTATCGATGGAAGGCAAATCATTTCGGGTGGGAACCGTCTCGGTTCTGGGGTCGTCCACTTTGGAAGATCAGACCAAATCATCAGTGCATTGGTGCAAAAGGGGTAGCGAACCTGCACCGTTGAGTGATATTAGCCCTCAGTTCTTTATTGGATTCCTTCAAGACATCTTCTCATAGTCTACCTATGGCGGATTTTTCTGTGCATTCCAAAGGCTTCTTTGTTGTCTTCCGAGTGATCCGGTTGGACGTGAACGTGCTTCGCCCGGGAACTTCACTGAACGTTTATTTACCGAGTTCGAAGGCTCCTTTGCCGGCAAAATTGAACTTGGGAATTGGTGTTGGAAAGATCATCCTGGCCTCAATTATAATCGACTATCTACGGTCGCTGCCAGTGGACGAGAAAAAGACACTCGTCCTCAGTATCTTCTGTGACTACCAATCTGCAGCCGCACAAACAGTCAACCTTCTTTGTAGCCTCTTGAACCAAGACAATCGCCTCTCTGCCCCAATCACATTGCTCTATAACCAGTGTCTTCGTGACGGAACACGGTCTTCCCTTAATGTTCTTACCTCCTTTCACAAGAGCTGGAATCATTCTACCGTGTTCACATTGTTCTTGATGCTCTGGACGAGTTTATTGACGATGTTCGGGAGGTCCCGTTTCTTGACCCCCCATCCTCGAATGACCTCTGAGCATATCTCGCCAAGTCAGCGATTGCCCAAGGAGACCCTACTTCGATGGACTGTACATTCAACTCAGGCTGGAGAGGAGCGCCTGCGGATGAAGGCATTCGGTCTCGACAAAGGCTGGGTCATCGCAACAGCTTGACGCTGTCATGAAGTCGTTGCCACCTTTACCAGTGTTACCATGTTCTGCTTGGTTTGCGTGCTTGGGCTCCTAGCTGTTCTCTGAGCAC
Organism: Armillaria ostoyae; assembly: GCA_902506015.1. Lineage (NCBI taxonomy): Eukaryota > Fungi > Basidiomycota > Agaricomycetes > Agaricales > Physalacriaceae > Armillaria > Armillaria ostoyae. Next base: position 2,007,539 of record LR732085.1, on the reverse strand, counting down.
CATGAGGGAGTCCTGCGGCTGATGACAGTCCCCGAGAGTATCTAGTACTACTATCTCATCACAATACTTCCGTGCTACGGTGAAAGAAGGTGACCACAAAGCGTCCGCGGCAGCTATCGGCCCCTCAGAGACTCTATTGTATCGTGTTCCGTTGCAATGCTACTGCGCTATAACGAAGGAGGCACTGTCGCAAGCACTTGATGCTGCGAGTCCCTCAGCTACGGGCCTATGGCTCGTAGCTCACTGTCTCTGGGACATGATTTATTTTGGATCCATTTCAAAGTCGTCTATTTTCACCTCCCTGTTTCTTTCTTTATTTTTCACCTTCCATTGCCGAGGCCGTGGGGGAACGAGGGGGCTTAACCGAAGCGGCAGAGCGTGGGATAGGTTCGGTCCCGTAGCAATTTGACATCTTCCTATCAGCTCACAGTGTAGATAGCTCTCTGTAGTACGGACACGACGACTAATAAAACCAACTTCCTTGGTAGAAATTGTGTCGTGGACGGGAGCTGAAACAGTGAATATCGAACTTGCGTTATGATGATGTTGAGTGCTAGCCGACGAATATAAGAATTCGATTACTCAGGATGCAACAGTGGGGTGTCCGTAGGCATAAACAGGGATTCGTATAGATAAACGACGCCGAACAGTAGAAATAGACATGCCCCTCCTAACGTAACTGCATAACACCATTAAGCAAAAAAAAAAAATACAGAGAAAGAGAGATCCACGTACTATGCTTCACAGATAACTTGTTGGAAATATACCGACCACCAACGACAGCGAGGGCGGTACAGCAAGAATGCCCGATAATCGTTCCCAGCGCAACGACCCATACATTCTACCAAGAACATGTCAGCAAAGCACAGTACAAAGAAATGAAACGTACATGTGCTGCGCCCAATGCAATGGTCGCGATTTGACTGCGGTCTCCCCATTCGCCAAGGAAAGTCAAGGCGAACGCCTGCACGAATACAGGGCCAAGAAAGAAGCTACAGAAATTCCGGGCGCCTTCGACAAGCCGTGACCGCTTTGGTGGTCGTGGTGTAGAGGTCACCCGACCACCAGCCTCCATCTCCTCCAAGGGTATTCCATGTCCATTCGCTGTCCCGTCATGGGCAGCCTCGTCGTCCTCAATCTCCTCCTCTGCCTCCCGCATTTCCTCACTGATCTTCTCGCTTCCCGACTTCATGTTCCGTGCCTCTATGAACATTTTGGTGCCGAATATTAGAAACAGCGCGCCTGCGGCTATTTGTGTCCAGCGTTTTGGAATTAGGTGGGGTAATACGTGGCCCATGGCGGCGGAGAGAATGGACATGACGACGAGGGAGCCGAATGCTCCTGCGAACACGACAAGCCGTGGATGGCGCATGGCGAGGATAGCAGCGATGAGGAAGGTTTTGTCGCCAATTTCTGAGACGATAATCATGGCGAAGGATTGGATGGCAGCCTGGAGGGATTCTTCTGCTGCATTAGTGCTCTCCGACATGGCGGTAAAGAAGGAAGAAGAGAACAGCCTTTAAGTTTGATTGTCCATGAGCAACAAAAAATGCATCAGAATATAAGCCAACCTCGTCGAAGCTGCGCCTGCGTTCTTTCGCAAGTGACGTGCAGGGTCAGAGTAGACCACATGGGGTTAGGGTTACTTTTTCTCCGCGGAGCCAATCAGCGACGACGAGTTTTCCACAATCATTCTACTGGCATTTTCTGGCATTTGGACCCACGTATTTTCTAGGCGTGACATCGGTCGACAGGCTCTAGACTTTGCGATATATTCATTCATCAGCACATTTTTACAGCACCAGATACGCTTGGCACTAGACATTGACTAGACACTTCGCATAGTACAATGCCTTTCTCGCCTCTATATTTGCTAGGCAATAGGTAACTTCAGCACCTATTCTACTCGAGTCACGGAAATTCGTTAGCATGCACGCAGGGATGCCAAGGTCAACGGAACACATGTTTAATTCATTGCTAGTGATTCCTTCTCGTATGCATTACAGCGCCTCCGCAGCAGAAATATACAGCACTACCAGCGAATCAAAAAAATACATCCTGCAAACACAAACAGAGACCCACCGTTGTTCCCTCGAATAAAAGCATCTCCGTAGCGATTTGTCACGCGTCCATTAGCGTGCTCTTCCGTCTGCTCCAATGCAATATTCATGTATCCATCTAGACACGACAGAACACCTACAGCGGGAGAAATTTTTTGATAAATACCACCGCAAGGCCAAGAGATGCGACGCACCGCGGTAATCCACCCCAGATGTTAGCCTGACAATTACCCGTTTCCCTACGACACCTTTCAGGAATTCGGTCGGAGATCCAGTGTGAGTAGGTGGTGGTGCAGGTGGAGGTGACTGCTCTTCAGGCGGCGGTGGAGGAGGGGACGGCTCTGAACCATCCATTTGATTAGGCGGTCAGAGGCAAAGGTGAATATTGTTCTTTGTTTGGCCACCCACCTGTTATGGCAATGAACGTTAACATCCGCCGTTCGGTCCGATATGCCGCACAAGTCAGAACTTTTGCAAGGGCTCGGGAAATATTGTTTTGCACTTTTTGGCTTCTCCAGGGAAAACCAACTACCCTGCACCTCCTGAGCACGCTCGAACTTTTGTATCGTTGCCGTGTGATGTTCATATCAAGCATATTTCGGCAGAGTACCCGACAGTCTCAACAGCAATGAACTTGCAATGAATAGCAAACTCGGACTTTAGCTGTCGTTTAACAGCACACAAGTCATATCTCTGATTTAGCCAATGCCACAAGGAAAACATAAAATGATCCAAATCTTTTGCAAAACCGTGCACCATAGGAATATATGTCCCAGGATCGTATAACAAACATATGAAGTCGCGAACCATGGTACGCAGCAAGATCGACGACTAGTAAACCTTGGCCAGCAACTCTGTTGTCGGATCATACAAATCCGCTATTTGGGATCCCAAATTTTTGTCTTGGGCAACTGCTCCTCCAAGTAACGCAGACAAGTTAGAATTTGGCGCGCATCTCGGCGGGTCATGCTCATAGAATGAGGAAGGTACTCCATGACACCGACTCGGTAGGAGGAGCATCAGCAGATCCTTTTCGTGAAGTAGAGTACGTGTTCCGCTGGAACCAAGGAGCTCTGAAAACAAGAGTTCCTCAGGTTTATTCGACATCTCATCGAGAGAAGGCTCTAATCGCCCAACTCGCACACGGTTCTGGTGAAGAGCACGTAACAGACGCTCGCCCGGCCAGGGCTCTTTTGGTCGTCCTGACTTCATGGTCGACTGGCATTGCTGGACAAATGGGTGAGACTTTTTCCAGGCTGCCGCAACGGGGATGAGGAACTGTATATTCCAGGACATCCCTGACGGAGATAAGAATTGAGAAATCGTTGCTCGTCGCGATGGAGCCGCAAGGACTATTTGGATGAACAAAGACCCTGCATTGGTGGTGAATGAGCCAAGGTCGAGGACTCGAGAACACATATAATGTGGTCGAGAGAAGGCAGTATTGTCATAACCCCGGGTCACCCCCGGGTCAGTCACTGAATGGGAGGTCAGCGAGAACTCTGGTGACCTCTACGACCCCCTGGTAATCACCGGTCAGAGGGATCAGACAATACTTGTTTGTCTTGTTAGCAGGGATGCTATTTATGGCTTGCTACTCGACCGCAATAGGCGTGTTACCTGTAATCTTATCAGTCCTGACAAGTGAACGAAGTCATCCTGGTACAGTACTTACGGCAACCTCATATCAAAGCTCGGTTCGGAGGTAACAAGTCTTCGACTATTACTTGTGGCTGAGCATTGATCATTTTTGCAGCTGGTGCCATTGGTCAAAAATATTTCCCATGCCCACTCCCCATGTTCTGTTGTGAGCCATGCTTGCGACCGTAGATAGCTGAAAATCGAGCAAAAAAATACTAAGGCAACACGTTTGAGCACGTGCACGTGATAGCTTTTGACCCCTTCCTTCAACTTGACCACCCATCCCCCCCGGGGAAATCTTCGTCCGTTCTGACCCATTTGACTGACCAGGGGGTCAGACCCGGTCAGAGTCAAGTCTTTGACTTGATCCCGACGTCACTGACCTGGGAAGGTAAAGTTATTTAGATTGAAGAAAGAGGGCCCGGGCAGGTTCGAAAATTCGTCATAGCCGGATTTTTTTTTAGAAATGCATTTCCAATTTCATTTCCCCGCAATGAATCATCGGAACGATAATGTCCCGCCCGCTTTCCTCCTCGACGCCCATCCGCATCTTGCCACAAGGTATCCTTGATCTGTTTGCGGCAAAAGAAACCCATCGAGACCCGGGAAACTACTCTCACTCCTGACATCAGTGATTGGCTGTGTAGAGAAGTCTATCGTTTATGTCTCGTGATATCATGGAATCGCCTACGGAGTCGCGTCGTTCAAGAGGTAGAGACCTAAGGATAAAAATCGAACCAGAAAAACTCGGGGGGAGTGATTCTTCGCCTTCCAGAACAAGCTTGAAACAGCCGCCCGTAAAGGAGAAGCAGGAAAAGAAACGATTCCGGTTCAAGCTGCCTTCCAACCTGCAATGGATTCCGGATAATTGGAGTTGGCCCAAAGTCAAGCCCGTGATTCGATGTGCAGTCGCTGCATGGCTATCGGCCATTCTATTCATTATCCCGGCGGTGGAAAGGTTCATGGGACAGGTGAGTGCTCATATCCCCTCTCTAACATGTCTCTAAGTTTCCCTCTAGGCCAACTTTCTCATCCTTATCTGCAAGTCATTCCTTCTGGTGTCAGTCGTTGACTTATCATGCACTTAGCTGCTTTTATGTCGCCTCCAAGTGACCCGTTCATGGCTGTCCTCGAACGGGAGATTCTCATCATCAGTTTAGTTTCAGTATCATGGGCGTAAGCTTCGCGATATATCTGCAAGTATATTTCCCCTGACCCTAAAACCATAGGTGGTCGTGTCTTGGTCTTAAGCTAGCCAGCTTGGCTCGCACCAACATTGTTCCGAATGCTACGTTTGCAAGCGCGGTCACAGGACAATATATTGAAGCTGCCCCTACTGTCATCATCGCCATTTTTATCTTCTTTGGCAGTGTGTTCTTCCTCTATATCCGTGTACGTCAAGGTCCGGGCCCGTACCTCTTTGCGTGCATCCTCTCCTGCATATGCCTTGACATCACTCTAACAACCAACGTTCTGTTCCCGTACCCATATTACCGAGTGAGTCAATTCATGTGCCTCGCGGGCCGACGGCACTTAGCATTCCTGTGCAGATTGGCCAAGCCGTCCTTATCCCATTAGGCTTCCACTCTTGCATTGCGCTGCTCACATCCATTGTAGTGTTTCCACAGACGGTATCCGCGCAGTTTACAGCCCGTCTGCAAGGTGTCCTTGGCCCATTGATCAAGTCCCTGGAACTTCACCGTTCGCTCAGGGATATCCCTACTAATTCCCCAGAGTTCGCGTCTACGGCCGAGTCTATCAAAGCTGCTGTCAAGCAGGCTGAAGGTGGTCTAATTCCCCTCGCGATTTCTGCTCGTCTTCTCCCCAGTGATCTTATCTATGCTCGGTTCGCTCCCACCGACTTCAAGGCTTTACAAGCGATCGCGAGACGAATGGCGGTCCGAGCTAATGGGCTTACTATCTACCTCTCTATAATAGACCCAATGCGAGAAAGGTTTCCCGTGACACCGGCCCCGTCCCGGCCTGGTACTCCCGGCACTACGACACCTGTACGCGCATCGAGACAGTCATCACTTGAACGCGACGGCGGCGAAACAGACACAGAAGACGGCGCGGAACCGATCACAGAACCCGGAACACCCACAGGGTCTGTATTCACCAATCGACGAAGCCGCGGTCCGAGCAGAACACACTCTCGTTCACTTTCCCATCATCACCACCACCACCACCACCACGGATTCCATAACCTGCTCCGCGACTCGCTTCTGCATCTGTCACTGCCCAGGGTACAAAAGAATGAGCAGGCTGTGGGGGTCTTCGAGTCCCACAGGTATATGGATCTGGAAGCGACGTTCTTTCACGATCCTGAAGTCGATGCCTACACTCAGCGGACAACGGAACTGCTATTGCAAAGTGCTGATGAGCTACTTGACGGGTGTCGTGGTGCCGTGACAGCGGTCTCTGATTGGCTGGGCACCGTGCGTGGGGGTCGATTGGCGTTTTGGGTCAGCAAGAGTGAGAAGAAAAGAAAGAGAGAAGGAAAACTGGAGGAGTTTCAACAATTGAGGGAATCCTTGAGCGCGTCTCTTGAGTTGTACCGGTCTAAGAAAAGGCATGCTGTTCTGGAACCGTTCCGTCCTGCCTTTGAAGGCAATGGGGAACAGGAGGTCCCTTCGCATCGATATCTGTTCCACTGTTATGTGTATCAGTATCATTTAATGCGCTTTTCAACGCAGGTGGTGGAAACGGTGAGTGGATCTCTGTATACTGTACATCGGGCTCATCATTTGCTGCTTCAACGTAGCTCGACGAACTTATTCGTCTTGAAAAAGAGCGTCCGGAAAATCGTATCTGGACCCCTGTTCAGAAGTTCTTCAGCTGGAACAGCTGGAACTTGTCCGACGTCCACGATGATGAAGAAGATCCTGAAACCGTGCAAGGATTGGAGCCGGCTGTCCTGGATGATCTGGGTATAGCACGAAAGCGCGATCCGGACCGACTCCCGCCTCATAATGCGTTTGAATGGGCAATGAATAAGCTCTATGGGTTTGTAACGGGTCTGGGAGGTGGAAATGTACTTTACGCCATCAAGGCTGGAATTTTCACGAGTGAGTTGTTTGGGATTGGTCTTACGGGGGCATGTGCTGATGGGATCCTGCAGTTGTCTTATGTTTACCGATATTCTTGAGTTCTTCTGCGCAATTTGCTTATTGTAAGGCTCTTTCGTTTGGATTTATGATTTGACTGACGAATTGCTGACTAGCTAACCGATTTGTCTGGGGGGTGTATGTGTTTCTGCATGACTCTTCTATCTCACGCTGACTGTTTGGTCAGTATTATGGGGCAGCTAACATTGGCACGTTTCAGAGGGGATACCACATTTGGTCTGGTTGCGCGTATATTTAGTACATTCTTTGGTGGACTAGCAGGCGCCGTTATCTGGTAAGTCAATTGCAAGTTGTTTGATTGTGTATGTCGATGACCATTTATAAGGTACATATCGACTGGTGACGGCCATGGTAATGCCTACGGGCTAGCCGCAGTGCTGGGAGTTTGTTTCCCATTCTTTTTCTACGCGAGGTTATATTGGCCCGTCCCACCGATGACGAATATCATCTTCTTCGTTACCACGATGTTGGTACGTAGCCTTGTAGCTTTGATGTCTGCGTTATCTTGACTTTAGAAATAGGTCGTAGGATATTCGTACCAAGATACAGTCCTCATACTTCCTGCCAATCCTGGATATGGTATAGATGTTGCATGGGTTCGTTTGGGTCCTTGTTTGCTTAATACGGTTGTCTCATTACGAATTTTAGCGTCGGTTTGTGCTTGTTACAGCAGGTGTTGTAGCGGCCTTGTATGTCTTTCTTCCTTGTGTGAAGCGAAATCTGCTAATTCAGTATGTTCTTAGTTTGTTTTCCTTCCTTCCCCCGTCCACGACGATCCGTCGGTACCAGCGGACGACACTGGCAACTACTTCTTCGGAACTAGGAGCTATCTATTGCTCCATAGTTTCCTATGCTAGTACATGGAGAGATGCAGATAGCCAGCAGGTTATAACGAGCTTGATTGCCATCCGAAGCAAATTAAACAGATCTGCCGTTCTGAAGACGAATGTCATTTATGAAGTACGTCTGTGCTCTTAAAAATTGGAGGCGATCCTTATCGTTCTCGCTCAGTTTTCGTTGCGGGGCCGGTGGCCAGCGCAGAGATATCACAAAATTCTTGAGTTACAACTGTAAGCCTGATTTTATTGTGTGTCATCTTTCATTTGACTCTCAGGACTGCAGAACAACTGCTTATTGCCTGTCGCACCTCATGTCGGTCATTTCGCACATGGACCCTGCCTGGACACGGGCGTTCTTGACTCGGACGCGGTTTTTGGACCCTACTTTCCAAGGAGACATGTTGGCTGTTATCAGTACGCTTCTTCGATTGCGGCTCTTACACTGTCCTGCTCACGCAATGACGTAGGCATGATAGCTACGTCGCTTCGTACAGGAGAGCCTTTACCTCAGATTACGCCTTGTCCGTTACTGGATCGGTTCATGTTGAAGTACCATGGGTTCAGTGTGATACACAAAGAGGCTGAAGAGGACTTTGGTTTGCCGAGGGCACTCACGATGGAGACACTGAAAAATGAGCAGTACTTGTGAGTGTGGTGTTAATGTGAATTGATTGGAACTGAGTTGTGGTGTTTAGGATGTTTTCGGTAGGTGTGTCGACGGCGTTTAGCATTGTGTCGAGGTTGGACAGGTTGATGGTGGCCGTAAAGGAAATTGTGGGAGAGCAGTATCATGTTCATGGAGTAAACACGGGACCTATGAGGTCTGGCGTCGAGATGGGGTCGAGGACTAACACACTGCAATTGAGACTACCCGTGTGAAGTTATGGTCCTTGTAACATATTGTTATCATGTAATGTACACATAATGATCATCAACCGCGCCAATCGTATTGCGCCTGCTTATTCTACACGTAATTGATATCATTCCATACGCAGTTATTCTCATTCACCAGCGGTAAGCTTGCATTAGTATTTCTACAAAATAAGCATACAAGGAAACCATAGGAATAGTGTACTAAGTAGGACAGGGGTTGTTAAGGTGCTATTCTTGTCTTCGCAGGTTCTCATCCCTTTGTCGTCGAACACAAGGCCAGGGTCCAGGGATTGATATCTTATTCCCTCCGTTCGGAACATCGGACCGGTGATTATACATATTTGCATCCAAAGGTAATCGTCTCGTGGATATCTCGTGGTCATTCTACTGTTTTCCTCTTACTTTCACTATATCTTCCTCACTTTCTTGTATTATTACCTTCTTGTACCACTCATATAATGTTCCAGTCTAGCTCAGACACTAGTGTCAACTCTCCAACTCCAATCAGTCTTTTCTCTAACGATTCCGTGCCTTCGGAGCCTACTTCAGATGGTGAGTGGTAAATTGACTCGATTACTTACATTAAGTCGCTTATTACCTCTTATCTTCTCCACAGAACAGCCTAATCTTGGCGCTTTTACGACAGTGCTTCGCGAGTGGAACTACCTTCAACCTCCGAGACGAATGAATCCGGTGAACGCTGTACGTCAAGCGTCCGAGACGACCACTTCGACGACCACCTCGCAAACACAATCTTATATCACTCCTTCCGACTACTCTCATTCAGAACTCGAGTACG